>BFEA01000126.1:591984-604348 GCA_003427395.1 Chara braunii
TTATAACAAAACAAGGCCCCATCTATTCTGGGGGGCAGCAGTCCGGTTGCTTATCACCGGCAAGCATGAGGGAACAAAAAAAGAGGGGTTGGGGGGGGGCATTTCCCAGCGTCTGTTTTGACAGCTTAGACGGACATCCGACGTCGTGCTGTTTGTCCTCTGCTGTTTTCTTTTTGGGGTAACTACGGCGCAGTCAGAACTGCGCCCCAGTTTTCCCTTTCTATTTCTATTTTTTCGGTTCGGCTCTGCTGCGTTTGTTCTTGCCGTCGCTTCTACCGGTAGTATCGTTCAATAACGACCAGGGAATGGCATGTTGCTACATCGGTTATCAAGCTTGATTGACGACCAGTTGCCATCCCCCAACGTTCCGAATGCATTTGGACATGCAGTGGGCACACAGTCCGCATGCGCTCAAAATCTCGGCGGATGGAGAGAGAGCGGTGCAATTGCGGCCTGACATAGCATGATGCTGTTTTTGTTTCCAAGCTAAAGGAAATTAGCATGCAGATACCTTTTTTAATGATCTGTTTTAATTATTTTCTGTTTTTGTAATCAATCAATCAATCAATTTATCAGTCGAATTGAACGTGGGACGGTGCTTTGCATGAAGGCCTACGATGCGATATGTCAATGCGACGACGGCGGTGCAAATGCACACTGATGATGCTGATTTTTTTATTTTTTTTTTTACTATTATGATTACTATTATCATTACTACTATTATTACTATTATTACTATTATTACTATTATTACTATTATTATTATTTCTGTTCATATGGGGCAAGGTTGATTATCCCGGATGAATCGTTACCGACTGTTGATCGGTAATCGACGGTCTGAAGTGGATATCCGGGCTACCTTCTTCCCCCGAATACAACGTACGGTCATTATAGCTGTATTTGGGGCATCTTTCAGTCTAAATACATCTATAATGACCGTACGTTGTATTCGGGGGAAGCAGGTAGTGGGAGCTGGCCCCTCGATTGCAACTTTGGTCTATGTTTCCAATAGTTCCCCGGTGGTGGATCCTCCTTTTTTTTTTTTTTCTTTTTTTTTTTTTTTTGTACTTTTTATCGTAGCTAGGGGCCGTGGGAAACTCGGGCAGATTTTCGATTGAAGCTATAGATCGATTTTAACTTTGCGATTGCAGCTCAAAGACAAATTCATAGACAGCTTGTCGTCGAGTGATACCGAGCAGACAGGTCTCCTGGTCGCAGGGCGAGACCTCGGAGGTCGTGGTAATTCACGTCTTGACACGTGTCAGCTGGGATGATGGGTTTGCCAAAGTGTATTGCTTCTGGAACAAGCCGGGTGATGGATGATAGGGACGGAGCGCGCGGGGTGAGTACGAAGCCGCTGGTGGACGTGAGGCCGACCGGTCGCATCACCTGCGGCAGACGCACGGTCGCGGTCATGGACATCCCCTTCCGAAGCCCTTGTGCGTGTCCTGTCAGCTATACACATCTTCTCTCTCTCTCTCTCTCTCTCTCTCTCTCTCTCTCTCTCTCTCTCTCTCTCTCTCTCTCTTTTTCTCTTTTTTTTTCAAACGAACTGCTCGAGGTGGTGCTAGGGGTGGTCATTGGAGCAGGCACGCATGTTCTCGTGGGGTCTGGTCCTTCGCTGGGCCAGACATTTGCCGGTTAGGACAGGGAAAGACCCGTCCAAGGCGATAACGTGTCACACACACACACACACACACACACACACACACACAGCAAACACACACACACACACACAAAAAATCCCTCACATGTCGTCAAAACCGAAAAGAATATGCTTTTCTCGTCCTTTTGGCTAAGATCAAGTGCACTGTATCTGTTCTGATCAGTTCAACCAGAACCCTAAAAAGATCTCTTGAGTCGCGGAGCGCGAAGCTCATCTGAATGCAGGGAGGAGGCGTGCGGTGCTGGATTGCACACGTGCCTTCTTGATGTTTGGAGGGAAGAGGAAGAAAGGAAAACCTCTCTTAATTGGTGGAGCTTGAGGACCTCTCTCTTAATTGGTGGAGCTTGAGGTCCTGTGAATGTAGGGAGGCGTGCTCAGTTCAATTGCGCTATTTCAGGGAAAGGCCGAGGGAGGCTCCGAGGCGCTGATGTGGAATCAGGTAAAGAAGAAGGAAGAAAAGCCTATTTTGATTGGTGGAGGTTGGAGGTCCTGTGAATGCAGGGAGGACAAAGGCGCTGCAGGGTGCGCTGTTGGGATTGCGCGAAGTGCCTCGGGATTAGGGCAGGGAATGACCGACTCGGAGGGAGGCGCTGACGTGGAATGCGGATAAGAGAGAAGAAACTGGTGTGGAGGCCGCGTGGAAGCTTCTGTGGACATAGGGAGGCCGCGTGGGCTGCGTGGTTGCGCACTTGCCTTTGACACCGTGCCTGCAGCGTTGGACTTGAGCCTTGCGGAGCTGGTTTTTTTTTTTTTTTTTTTTTTTTTGGAAAGGTTGAAATTTTATTGCAAAGGTCAAATCGACGAGGCCGGGGTCCTCACAATTCAACCCGGAGTTATCCTGGCAGCCTCAGCCAGTTTAAGAGCATCACTCGAGATGTGTAAAGGCATCTCATATACTCCCATCTACCCAAGACCGCTTTTGCTGGAAACCGGGTCCAGCGTCCCTCTCTAAACAGGCTTTCCAAAACAATTAGGTTGAAGCACAGTAAATGATGCTAGCTTCCAAAGGCCTAGCAAAATGCCCAGAGCTTCGTACTGAAAATAGGAGGCGAAAGATCGTTATCAAAGCGACATACAGAACATGGCCCATACCTGCGAAACTTAGCAAGGTACAGAGGGTTGAAGTCCAACCTCCAGTTGTACAAAGAACCCGTAGAAGCTCTTGGAAACAGGCTCAAATTGAGGGCACAAACAAACCCTTTGCAGATACAAGTCAGAACACTTCATCAATCTGTAAATCTGTCTCCCACTAGAACGGATGTAGTCACGATCCTATATCGTTTCCCGAAAACATAGACGCCGCTTCTTTGAAATTATAGTAGTCATATACGCTAATGAACAAAGCCAGATAACAAATTTTAAGCTAGAGAGGAATCTAGAAAGTTCCAGAAAAGGAATAAACATGAAGCCTCCTTCCTACGAACACGAGCCATGCATGCAGGGAAAGCGAGACTGAGCAAATTCAATACTAGCCTAATACAATAGCTTCTAGCAGCCATGGGGAGTCTAGGTTGCCCTGACGAGGTTTCCCACCCCACCTTGCACCCTTGGACCTCTGTAGGAACTGCCATCTTCCAGGCACCCTAGACCTCAATGGGTACAACCCAGGTTTGCTCTCTTGACTGATAAATGCTATTCAGTCGTGCCCTAGCAGGTCAGCAACGTTCCCACAGCTACTAGTAGGTCTCCCACCACCTCCAATAGCTCCGTTGCCTTCAACGACCAACCCCCAACCTTCCACCTTCCCCAACCAAGACCAAAATCATGAACCCGCAATGAAGATTCCTTGAATGAGGCCTCCTTCCTGGAAAGCGGCATCCCCCGGAAGTAATTTCAATCCGACGGTTCAGCAATTCGAAACTGATGGCCGAAACGTTCGCGGTGAAAACACGCACGATAGATATGTGTGCAGACTGCGACCAGAAACAGTTGCGCGATCGTGTCAGCTCAGCGGAGATCTGGATGGAAGTTGGTTGGCATGGTTTATATCAAGATTGCTGACTTGCCTACCACAGACTGAACTCTGACAGCTCTGCCCTGCAGGCTGCAAAATTGTGCAGACACGTCTACTTCGCAAACTTATTCTGGCCAACAGCAAAACCACCATACTGCCATTCAAAACCCGGAAACGCACCGGACAAGACAGTTCAAACCCCCCCGCTTAGGCACGAGTGCGCCAAACTAAACTGAATAGCCTTCTCGGTTCGTCGTTAACAATTCAAGACCCGGAAACGCACCAGACAAACCGGAGTGCATACCCACTCTAATACACGACTGAGAGCAGAATTTTGGAAACTCAGTAACGACGTGAATCACGCGAACAGGGAGGACTGTCAAAATAGATATACCGAAAAGACTTAGCAAACAGGGCCATTGCCGACAGATCACGGCTGGCGCCATACCAGCAAAAACTCCAAATTATCGGGAACTACAGTTCCAGAAGAGAAAGCGTCGAGGCCATGTCCACAAGGCACTGACAAAAACAAATTACAAATCACTTCTACACGCCATTTAATCCACAACTTGCCCCACGACGACAACCATTGACGTTGTGTACGCACTACACATCCAAGAATGGGCAATGCAAATTGATAGGGGGTAGAGGCCCTGATGTGGCACTCGTCAGTTCTGAGACTCGAAATTCGATGCCTACGTGATGACAGAAACTCCAAGCGGTTTGAATTCAAATAACACGCAACGCACGATTACCTCATTGTAGTCGACAATTACCAACCCTTTCAACGTGCGGTGAAATTGAGTGCATCTACCCTTGAACCGTACTTAGATGCAGAATTTAGAGAGTGTGATCTTACAGAAAAAGTGTGATCCGTCCCGAACTAAATATAAGATGCAAGACAGCTCGCAATTAGAATAACGAAAGTGAATCAAGCCTAAATTTACAGCCAGGAACAGAAAACCAGCAATTGAATCTGGCCTAAAATTCTGGCTGTGCGCTTCAACGTGCAGCATATTAAAAATCAATATAGAATGAACCTCTACAACGTAAAATTTCCATTCAATCCAGGAACCCCTCGAAACATGCGAGGCTAACTAGAGAGATCTAGCCCAAACTGTGATTAGCAACGTGTAAAATATGGCTAGAAAGCATAGGAGGATGTCTCCTTGGTAATGTCAACAGCATTCCCACCGTCGTCGCGAGCTCTCCCATTGCTCCTGCTGGCGCTGCTGTCAACTGTCATGTAACAGAGCCCAATCTTGCACGGGCACGCCCTGCCACCAAAACCGTTCCATCTTCTGAGCTCCTGGCAGTCTTCCCCGGCCGACAGCATCCTTCTGCCCCAGGATCTTCTCAAGGGGAAACGCAGTACTCAACATACCACGCGGAAGCAGAGTTACTACGAAGAATTTCCACTCAACTAATCCATAGCTCTCGCGTCGGCGGCTTCTGGAAGCTAACTCCCGAGGTGTGAACCTCGGTACTTCCAATAACATCATTACCTCCCCTGCGTAGCGCACTAAGGTACCACCAACCGACGCAGCCGCCCTGTTTTTTTTTCCCGTCTTTTCTGTGGAGCTGGTTTTGCTCCAGTGTTCTTTTGTTTTTGGAAAAAAATTGTCTGGCGCCCCTGTAATTTGCGTTATTTCGGACGGTCGATTTACCCTGTCGCGCCCCTGGGCCAAAAATTATTTTCGGCATGCCCTTGTTGGTGGTGAAGACAACTTTCCAGGACGCCCTCCTTGGACTGACGGTCGGGCCCTGTGCCATATGCCCTCATGACAGGCAGCCATCTTTCTGCAATGCCCCCACAGCCGAGAGGCACCACAAATTCGCATTTCCATCGGGCCTTGTGTATCGTCGGCTTCCCTGCAAGTGTGTGTGTGTGTGTGTGTGTGTGTGTGTGTGTGTGTGTGTGAGATCTCTCTCTCTCTCTCTCTCTCTCTCTCTCTCTCTCTCTCTCTCTCTCTCTCTCTCTCAATCGCGGTTGGTTTATCAAAGTTCTGACATGTACGGTCATGATGGCCGTGTGTACAATGACAGTCATTATAGTTGCATTTTGGGCAACTGTCATTGTTCACACGGCCATCATGACCGTACGTTTCAGAACCTTGATAAACCAACCATGAGAGAGAGAGAGAGAGAGAGAGAGAGAGAGAGAGAGAGAGAGAGAGAGAGAGATCTGTGTACAATATTTAATATGATATAATTATTCCATATGACATAATTGAATATATCAATAATAACTGAATATAGACAGGGCTGGAACGTTGTACAGTCCACCAACCAGCCATGGGCGCACAGCGCCATCACAACACCCATCTCCTCCTTCATCATCTTCTTCCATAGATCGTAATCTTCGGATGAGACGAGATATGGACTTGCAAGATCCAATGCCCGCCCCCTGATTTTCGTCGCAGACTTCTTCTTCCCTGCCTTTTGCATTCATCGAGGTCGCCGTTGCCCTCGTCGTTGACTCAGACTGTCCACCACTAACATCCTTTCGTTTGTCGGAAGAGGGAGCCGCCCCTACATCTAGGGAAGCAGTAGAAGATGTGGCAGTTGTGGACGACTTGGCAGCAGACGCCCTCTTGGCAGCAGATGCCGAGACAGCAGCTGATGAGGCAGCAGATGATGACGTAGCAGCAAATGGCTTGGTAGCAAATCGCTTGGTAGCAAATGGATTGGCAGCAGATGATGTGGCAGCAGATGATGTAGCAGCAAATGACGTAGTAGCAAATGGCTTGGTAGCAAATTTACTGGCAGCAGATGACGTGGCACAATATGACGTAGCAGAAGATGACGTGGCAGCAGATGACATAGCAGCAAATGGCTTGGCAGCAAATGGTACCGGTAGGGGCATCTCGAAAAGTTTCCTGCTGGCTTTTAACGGCCATCCGGTAGGGGCATCCCGCAAATTAGGGATTGGTACCGGTAGGGGCGTAATGAAAATATTTGAGGCCCAAACGACATCGGGGTATTATGGAAAATCTGAACACCGCTCAGAGGGGCGCGACAGGTTAAATTGGCCGTCGGAGGGGCGCGACGCGAAATAACGCAAATCACGGGGGTGCCAGACAAATTTTGCCTTTTTTTTCCTTTGCTTTTTTTTTGAAAACCCTGTTTTGCGACGGCCTTGAGATATCATCATCGAATTGACTGGCTCACCAACCGGCCTATCTCAGTTCGTACACCCATGAACTGTTGAAATACAGACCCGAGTGCGAATCCCACCGAACTGAGATGAGTAACTCCGAATTTACCCCGGCCTGGCCTGTTTGGAGATTATATCTGAAGGTCATTGCCCTTTTAAAAACAACAAAAAGGGAAGTACGATGGAGTCACAAAAATGAGTTATAAGTCCAGTGTCCAATATGGGCCAAAATATAGTTTCTTTTTTACTGCACCGAGGGAATTCAGAATTGACTCATTATTGGAGTTTATGACTCATCTGCTTCCAGTGGAATGGGACAGGCTTCCCCGTTTCAACAGTTCAGGTGTGTCCCAACTGAGGTAGGCCAGTTGGTTGTTCTAGTATTCTCACTCCTTCGGGGTTTTAATTTTGACGGTCCTTGCTGCCAATTTCGGCCAGCACCATTTCCGGATTTATGACTGTCATACCAGTACCTCCACTTTCTTAGGCCGTTAACGAGGTGGACGAATTGGCCTGCTGTGCGGGGCCAAATTCATTTGAGTCAGAAGGGGCCTAAGAATGCAGTAGGTACTGGTAGTCCGAGGGGGCCTAAGAATGCGGTAGGTACTGGTGGTTTAAGGGTCAGATCCCACACTACTTCCCGTAAGTAAAACTGTAAGAGAAACGAAAAAAATGGAAACGAAAAAAATGGAGGTGGGCCGGAGCGCTACTTCCGGTAAGTGAAACCGTAAAAGATACGAAAAAGATGGAGGTGGGCCGGAAGGAACGGGAAAGAAAAATTGCATTGCATCCAAAGAAAAAATGCATTCCCATGCAAATAGGAACTTTTACTATTAAACCACCGGTACCTGGCCCAGCCAAATAAAAAAGTCGCGCCGAAACTTCCGGTATTCGGGAAAGGCTCGGCACTAAAATTGGTGAAGAAGCTGCTGGTCCCAAGGAAGAGAAATCCGTGTACTCTTGTTTTTGCCGTGCATGTTTCCACATGCAGGGACGCTCCAGCTGCAGCTATACTACAGGCTCCAACAACAAAAAAGAAAAGAACAATCTAGATCACAGACGTTTCAGGGCATTTTCATGCGATGAGTTTTGCAACCATATAGGGACTTGATTAGGGCAATATACATTCTATATTGTGAGTAATATGGAGTGACATATTTCTGCCTTTCCTTTTGGAGCATTGACGTCCTGCCAGCGAAGGAAAGCCAGACACTCCACTTGCACCAAAGACATACATGCCAATGTATCTGTCCATGTTCTTCTTTATTTTTTTTCTAACGCACACTCCCCCATCAGTGTTAGTGGTGCTGGAAAGAGCAGAAACCACCCACACCTGTGGGGAGGCTCCATCTATTGGTGGGGAGCATCACCTGCTGGAAAACGGGTCCATCGTCCCTTACACAGAAAAGTGAGAATGTTCGAGAACAGTGAGAACAGTGACCATGGCCCCTGCCAGCATTGATTCCATTGCAACCCAGGGGATTGACTGAGCAGGTCTATGTAGTGTTCTATTGCCATCTGTACCTCTTCACCCTCAAAAGAAGGGCGCCAGCTAAAGCAGTGAAGGGCTGGTACTATTTCCAGTCAGTGGCATGAACTAAAGCCCTCTCTCAAGTCAGAACTTTGTGACCAAATCAGATCTGTATTTCCAGTGACATGGGATAGATCCTTAAACCCCTAAACCCCTAAACCCTTTCCTCTCCCTGGTATCTGATACCCTAACAGTATCGTTCCCCTTTCTTTGCTTAATTTCCTCAATCCCTCCCATACCATTCCAAACCCACCAAGCAGTTTGACGGGGGGGGCAAGGGATCGGGGAAATCTTCATGAAAAAGGAGCCTGTAGTCTCTCACTAGATTCTTTCTCCCTTGTCCCTCCCGTAGGTCTTTTTGTCCCCCTTGCCATCCCACCTTTCCAATCCTCCTCCCGTTGTCCTCACCGATCCAGCTCAGGCTAAATTCCTTAATTTTTTGTTGGATGTCCTTTTGTGAATGTAGTGATTGGATCTGAGCATTAAACCACAAGTACTTGGCTTTTTTTTGTTGGATGTCCTTTTGTGAATGTAGTGATTGGATCTGAGCCTTAAACCACCAATACTTGGCCCAGCTATCGCAGCCAAGCCTGGAAGTGCCCTGCGCGCCATTTCCCGCCGAAGCGCCAATTCCATTTTTGTTTTCGGAAAGGCTGGCGGCGCCAGCCTTCTAGGTCCGGTTGCCCGAAGCGCGAACTTCGTGTAGCGTTAACGCTAAGGCCCGCGGCCGATATATGGGTCAAGTACTGGTGGTTGAACATTCTCCCACTTTGCCCTTATTTCTGTTTGGATCTGTTGCTGTACGCTTTCCATGAATTCTGGTCCTTCCAGTCTTGCTCTTTCCATTTTGTATGAAAAACGTCGTCGCCAGAGGGCCCAGAGCACTGCCCTACGTCCCACTTTGAACATATTGCAAGTGAAATCGTTTCGTTGGTTTTTAGGCCAGGTTTCACACAGCAAGGCTTTCCAGTCCCACAACCACTGGATCTAAGTTTCTAGTTGGTCCGAGATTCTGTCCCACCACCTCCACAACCACACGGCACCTGGGCACTGAAGAAATATATGTTCAATTGTTTCTGGCACTTTTCTGGATGGGAACGCATTGGTGCATCGCCTACACCAAGGCAGGGCATGCCCTTTCTGCTCCAGTTCCGTTCTATCTATCAGCCAATCATTTGTTGGTAGGCAGCGCCGCAGCGGTGCTCGATCTACCACTGCAATGAGGCAAATTTTGCTGTTTTTTCCTTGATCGTTCTGAACCACATTATGCCTCTTAGCTTGTCCTTGTCGATGTTTAAGTGGTTCATCCAGCGTGTCTCCACCCGGTCGTGAAGGTTTAATTTCGGCCTTAGGAGCCTGTAGCCTGTAGGTTGATTTTACTGTTAGGCCATATAATGATTCAGTGAGATTTTTGCCCTTTCCTGTTGGGGTTGTCCCTGCCCATTCTATCGGGTCCAGGGCGAGTTGGTGGACCGGGACTTGGGGGAGGTAGGCGATCCATTGCTCTCTTTCGTGAAGCACTCTAATTCTGAAAAAATCCTATTTTTGACAAATAATTGTTTCTTCTTGAGAGGTTCTTTGAAGGACGTTGTTCCGGCTTATTTGGAAGAGATTTATTCTTATTGATCCGTCGGGCTCACAGTAGACAATGTTGCCCACCTCACTTGGTCGATCCCACAATGCCGCTCTGTTCGATTCCTGCAGGATGGGGCCTTTCCTTAGGATTCTCCACAAAGCTAGGGAAATCTTTTCTATTATTGCTTCCAAGGCTACCTCCGGCCGATGGCAGTAGCGTTGAAAACTGGATAATTTTCCAAATAACAATTTTTTTACACAAAACGGGTACAAGTTTATTACTATTTGACCATTCTATGATTTAAAAAAAAAAAAAAAAAAAAACAGATTTTACCATTACTGAGAAATAGGTTTCCGCAAAGAGGTCATCCAATGACCAATAAACCCGTTTTTCGATATGGAAGAAAACTGAAGATGGACACATGTTTTTTCAAGAGGCTCTACCAACATTTTTATGCTCATACACACCCATGGAGAGCCCCTTCCAATATTCTCAAACAAACAAAACGACACATTGCAATTAAGCATACAAATTTTTATTTTGCATTGAACAAAAATAAACCGTTCTTTATTATTCATAAGCTCAAATAAAAAATGATTGACCTGTACAAGATGAGGTAGTGAGTCATTTTTATATAGTTAAACATAAGACCTCTCAACAAAATATTGACATTGAAAAACAACAAGAAAATGAAAGAATGACAAAACAATAAAATGCGGATAGGTGTTTTTCTTTTCTTTAGACATAAATAGTAAAAATACATTATATGAACTTTTTAAAATAAATGCAATTTCTATGTACGTTACCAGTCATCCAATTGACGGACGTCTTCGTCGAACGTATGGTACCTTGACGGTCTAGGATTCCAAACAACAATTTTTGGGGTGGTTGCGCAGCCCTAGGAGACCCCGTTTATTTGTTTCTTCAGGTCAATTAAAAAAAAAAAAAAAAAAAAAAAAAAAACAGTGAAGAGTTTCAAAGAGGTTGGGTTGCGCTGTCGGAGCAGAAACCCTTACCAACAGAAAAAAAATATTTTTCATATATTATGATATTTAACATTTTTTCCTTATTTAACTGTTGCCCAAGTCGTGTACACACAGTTTTTTAACATTGTAAGGTTCATTCACGTTGACCGATAAACACACAATGAAGGACCATTGCTTCAACTCATCAAACGTTATATATGTTGGAGAGCCCCATGAACCAACCACTTGGACAACATTCCTTCTACAATTTGGAAGTGTTCGACCAACTGTTCGCCAAACATTATTTTCAACACGCGATAACGTTGGAAAGATTGTTGGAAAACATCATGGAATGTTTGAGCAACGTTGAATATCAATTTTGAAAAATAAATAATAATAAATTATAAATGATATATATATATATTTACATATATATATATATTACGTATATATATGTATTTATATATGTATCATGGACTATTGCATATAATAGAATAATATTTATAGACAAGTGTATTGCATCTCTTACTCTCATTGCGCTGAATACAAAATATGTCATGAAATTTTCGTTATATATAGGGATAGTGTGTCTCTCCCCCTCTCTCTGTATGACAATCTCCTGGTCCCATTCCCCTAAAACAAAAGAGTGTATGAAAGTATGTTTGTCAATAAAAGACTCATTACAACGTTAAGATAGTCGTTGACAGGACTAAAATAAAAAATATAAATGTTATTTATATTTTTCGTAGTCTTCTCACAAAGGAATTGAATTTCATTAATAGGCTATATAACAAATGAATATAAAACAAATGATGCATAATGTTTTCCATAAAAGACATGCCATAGTACAATAACTATTTTAAGGGGTCTGGTGTAAACTCTGCCCGTGTATTTTTTTATGTATAATTTTTTTACGACATTTTTTTATTACATTCATCATTTAGAGGATTGTGCACACAATTCCTATTACACCCTTGCTAACAAATATCAGTTTTGCGCAAAGCAGAACCGAAAAATAATGTTCCAACTCAGCCTAAGATTGGATAACAAGCACCCTCCTCTGTTCCACCTGAACTTTTCTTTTTGTCATTTGACCTTTCATTGTCTATGTCTGTGTCACCATAGTAGCTGCCTCCCTTTATAGAACCCTCGTCTACCTTTTTGTTCTTATCCGGAATACTCTGTGTGTGTGTGTGTGTGTGTGTGTGTGTGTGTGTGTGTGTGTGTGTGTGTGTGCAGTGTGTAGATGACCTCCCCGTCGTGCGGGTGGTGAGGCTCTCTTTCAACAACGACGTTTGTAACCATATTTAGCATAACCACATGTCAAACATCGAAATACCTCAAGTTTACAGTTTTTTTTTGTTTTTTTTTTTTCCTCTCTCTCTCTCTAAATAAATAAATAAATTCCCCGTCGTGCGGGTGGTGAGGCCCTGTTTCAACAACGTCGTTTGTAACCACATCTAGGACAACCACCTGTCAAATATTTGAAAACCTCACGTTTAGTTTTTTTTTTTT
>BFEA01000126.1:655427-672962 GCA_003427395.1 Chara braunii
GACACACACACACACACACACACACACACACACGCACACACACACACACACACACACTCAATCAATCAATCAATCAATCAATCAATTAAATCACATCAATCAATCAATCAAACCTTTTTTTTTTTTCTTTTAAAATTTTGCATCTGCATTTTTTTTAAACACCTCATTTCCCTGCAAAAATAAGAAATTCATTTCTAAAAAAAATACAGGTGAACTCAGGGACCATATATCTCATGAAAAAAAATGACAAAAATAAATTTCTGGTTTTCTTTATATATATATATATATTTTAATCTTGTTTAAATCGATTTTAGTTTTTGATTTTTTTTAAATCCTAAACAAAGTCGGATTCCAAAAAAAAAGAAAAAGGAGTGTAGGGTTTTCGAAGCCCTACACCCCCATATATATATATATATATATATATATATATATCGTTATATATATGTGAAACTCCGACGAAACAGTTTGTCACAGCCCCTCGTTTGTTATCCTCTTCTCCCTCTCTGCCTACGGTTTACCGGGCATTTCTATTTGACGATATATATATTTATGTATTTTTAGAGGGGGGGGGGGAAATATATTGAAAAACCAGGCCGCGGACCGGGCCTCATCGGCCGCAGCGGCCGAAATGCCCGCGACCTAGGCCGCGGGTGTCAAATGGCTACCAGATGAAACTGGATTGAGTATCTCAAAAAAATATGGGAAACAATTTTGTTGTAGATTATAACAATAACAACAAATTTTGGCTGGAGGTCATTTCGAAATTCCTATCAGATCTGGAGATTAAGAAAAAAGAAAAAAAAAACGTTTTTAGTTTTTTTATTATTGCAAGGAAAATAAGCAACAGCGAGATGACAAATTCCTGATTGTCACACTGTGTCCAAAGAGCAACATTGCACCAATAATAAACCAATGGAGGTTCGTAGTACTGAAAATCAATGTCAAGGAGAGCTTCTCTCTCCGCCACAACACAAGAGTCTAGCCCGTTCACACTCCTACTTGGCGCTCAGCGTCCAGCCTACTCCTACACAGCTACGATCGACCTACTAATAGACAATGCAACTGTTGACATCAGCGGCCACCCGAAGTACTTGAAGATGTCGCCCATATGCAGACCATCGCGAATACAAGGTTTGTGCCCTCACATCATCATCGTCATTATCCTTCGCCCTTCCCTGACTTTAAACCCACACATGTCCTCACTTACACCCGAAGACCACCCCTGCGCCTCACTGTACATCCAAGCTCAGCCCGCTATGAAGGCTGGCTATGGTGCTGCCCTCAGCAGCGCCCTGCTTCAACACACGACCACACGTGCGCGGCCTCTTACTCCAATGCCAGCAGCCAGCCCGCGAGCTATCGCTCCAGCAGCGTTGCCGCCAGCCAGCAAGTGACCGAATGAGGCTACCAAGGGAGAGCTCTTTCCTTTATGGAAAGAGCTGGCCTGCTCGCGCAGCCTGGCTGCACTGGCCTGGGCCCAGAAGGCCCCAGGGTGTTGCCTTTGCCCTGCAGCTACTGGGCCTCGTTCGGTTGGGCCTCCCAACTGTCAGTGTATGAGGCTGATATTCACGCCTAAGGCCTGTATTCTTTGGAAAGGCCCAGTAGACCGTGGAAATGTCTCTGTTGCTCGGCCTGTGTTTCTCTCAACCAACTGGCGCGTCCAAACTGCCTGTACCCCAAATATGAAATTGAGAGTCAAAGGCCTCTTGTGAAATATTAAGCCCGCCTTTGGGCGGGCACCACTGTAACCGGGGCCCCTTAGGCCTGCCGAGGACCCAAATCCTCACATTCCCTCCTCCTTTACTTCGTTAGTCCTCTGCAAAGTCTCGTATTCTGCAGGGATCTTCCCTTTCAGTTATCTTTCATAGCCTGCAATCACTTGAGGTGTTGTTCTCAGGAGTTTTTCTCGTGTGAACCACTGATCTTCTTTAGGATCTAGATGATGTCTGAATCTCACACGATAATGCATTCGCGGTTTAGGAGGACACCCTCTGCCTGATGGTCGAGGTACTGGCATCACTTGATGCTCTACGATCTGGTCGAGGTCGATTTCGCCATCCATGGTTGGGGGCAGCATTGATCCTCTCGAGGGAAACTGCTCAGTGGCAGCGAAAGGTGCTAACTTGGAGGCATGAAGTACTGTGGCATTAGTTTACGGGATATGCCTAACTCCTGACCTAACTCAACAGCCTTAACCCAAACTTTGTCTCCTACCTGAAAGTTAGAGCGCCATCTATGCTTATTCGCAGATGCAATCATCGCATCCTGAGATTTTCTAATATGCTCAACGCCTGCTGCAGCATCTGTTCATAGTTGACAGCAAACTCTATGCTGCCAGGTGCTGCAGTGGGTTCTCTTTATGGCAGCAGAAAGTCAAGGGTAGTTCGGGGCTTCCAACCAAGGTGCAGTTGGTTGGGAGACATACCTGTAGTACTATGCACAACATTATTGTACATGTTGGCGACGAGTGGTAATTTCTCGTCCCAATCGTCCTGACTTGGCTTGATATAATGCCTAAGCAGGTGCTGTACTACTCGGTTCATTTGTTTTGCTTGGCCATTTGACTCAGGGTGATTCCCTGACGTCATTTGGAGCTTTGTCCCCATTTGCTCAGCAGTCGATTGCCACAGTTCACTTGTGAATCTCACATCTCTGTCACTAATTATAGATGTAGGTAGACCAAAATCCCTTACCCATTTGTCCATGAAGATTTTGATGACATAGTCGGTTTTAGCACTTTCAGGCATAACAATCAGTCTTGCATACTTGGAAAAACGATCAACTATAACAAAGATGTGCCTCTTTCCAGACTTGCGTGTCACAAGGGTGTCCATGAAATCCTTAGACACGCTCTAACCTGGTCCTTCAGGAATCGGCAAGGGCTTGATTAGCCCAAGCGGAGCCTGAGTCCTTGGTTTGTTCCTTTGACAAACCTGGCAGGTTTCAACGTATCGTTTTGCATCTTGCATCATAGAGGGTCACCAGAATCTTTGTACTAAGTTCGCTGATGTCTTTTTATAACCAAAATGACCCGTTGCATCATGATATTCTCCTAAAAATAAACTACGTAAAGACTCACTACTGGGAACATACAATCTTCTATTCCCTGTCTTCTCAAGAAACAGCAAGCCGTCTACCATCGTAAATCCGTCCAAAGTCTTTTTGTCCTTTGCTTGGAATCTACGGATGATTTCAGACATAACTGGATCTTGTTGATAGGCATCCACTGATGATCGAGTCAAGTCGCTAGATATGTCAAATTCAGTCACTAGGGCGCCCAAATAATCTGCCCGACGAGATAACGCGTTAGCCACCTTGTTGTACTCTCCCTTGATGGGATCAGATTGATAGTCATACATGTCTATCACTTGAATCCACCGCTTGAGTGCGTTAGAGAGGACTGGCTGTGTCTTAATCCAGCGCAAGGTTTCATGGTCAGATCTCACATAGAAGAATCTGCCAAGGAGATAGTGTCTCCAATGTACCAGCGCTCTATGTAGGGCATAGAGCTCACGCTCATAAGTGGACTTAGTTAGTTTTTGAGATGGCATCTTTTTGCTCATATACTACTCGATAGGTCTCAACTTAGGCCCCTCCTTTTGCGCAAGGACTGCGCCTATACCATATTGGCTGACGTCTGTGGTCACGACAAATGGCTTATCAGGATCGGGAAGTTTAAGAACCTCATAGTGTGTCAGAGCATACTTCAGTTTCCTGAAGGCCGCCTCACACTCTTCAGTCCACTCCCAAGGGGTGTCATGTCGAGTTAGATCAGTTAATGGGGAAGCTATAATACTATAGTTCTTCACAAACGAACGATAGTAGCCCGTCATCCCCAAAAACGATCCGACCTCAATAACAGTCTGAGGTCTGGGCCAGTCCTGTATGCTGGTCACCTTGGCATCATCCGGCCTCAGTCCATGTGCTGAGATTTCATGACCCAAGTAGAAGATCTTGGTGCGACCAAACTCGCATTTCTCCAAGTTAACCTTGTACTGGTGCTGTCTTAGGAGACCTAGCACTATTTTCAAATGCCCAGCGTGCTCCTCTACAGTCCTACTAAAGATAAGAATATCATCGAGGTACACGACGATAAACTTGTCTAAGTAGTCATGAAAAATCATGTTCATCGCGTGATGGAACGTACCAGGTGCATTGCATAGGCCAAAAGGCATCACCACAAACTCGTACAGACCGTACGTGGTCTGAAATGCGGTTTTGTGCTGGTCCTCAGGTCTAATGGCAATTTGATGGTATCCGGACTTCAGATCTGTCTTGGTGAAGTACCGACATCCCTGCACTTTATCCAAGAGGTCGTCGATGCGGGGTAGGGGCTCCGCGTTCTTAATAGTTATAGCATTGAGGCCCCTATAGTCAATGCACATCCTCAAGGTACCTCTTTTCTTCGGTACGAATAAGACTGGAGCGTCGTAAGGGGAGGTACTAGGCCGAATCCATCCCTTCTCTGTGAGCTACTGGAGCTGGCTGCGGAGCTCATCCAACTCCGCAGGAGACATCCTATAGATTCGTCCTCTGGGTACCTTACTACCTGGGACAACCTCTATTGCATGGACAACCTCCCTTTCTACGACGTCTGTGGGCTCCTAAAAAAGGTCTGAACATTGAGCGACGACTGATTCTATCTTCGCGATTCTGCTTATAATAGTTATAGAAGGATGATGCACACATGCACCCGTAGTTTTCTATCAGACTGCTAGCTTTGTACTTCTGCAATCTAACAGTTCTACCATTGGGCAATTTATGAATCAACACCTTTCTATCCCAGTCGAACTGAGGTTGCGCGACCTCAAGGTAGTACATGCCTCAGAGCATATCAAAGGGCAGTTTGTCGCTAACCCGGAAGGAGATCTTATGGCTCACTTCCCCTTGAAGGTGCAGACTACGTCCTTGACATAGTCTTTTACCAACATTTGGTGCTTGTTGGCCAGCGTAGAAGCTACAGTTCTGCTAAGCCGCTGCACTTGGTCCCCTAAGTGCAGTTTATCCACACAAGCACGAGAGGAGTACCTGCTGGTCGTAACGCACACCAAATACCACGAGCAGACGTTCTACAGTGTCCGTCATCTCTCTAACATTCTTGTACCGTCTAGCACAAAGACTGTTGATAGCGTTAGTGGCCTTTTGAGCCCCTTGCGGGTCATGCCACCTGTTGTACACCGACTGTATGAATTGTTCCAATGTCTGGGCCTGGGCCCAGGCATCGAAGTTCTGACCGTAGCCCTGCTGTTGCACTAGGCCATTCAACCAATGGGCTGCTGACCCCTCTAAAAAGGAGGCAGCCACCACAACTTCTTGCTCTGACCTGGTAAGTGTGTGCCTCACATAAGTAGGCACCGTCCTTACCCAGGTGTCCAAATCCTCGTCCTTCTTCCTGTTGCCGGAGAAGGGCTTAGGACTCGGCAAGGGTATTTTGGGCATCCACTGCATAGGTTGCATGGGCCCAGGGGCTTGCTGTAGTGGCTGCATAGCCACCGAAACAGGTTGTTGCACACTAACCTGGGCCAGACTTGACAGTGGGATTGTAGTAACCACTGTTGTCGATGGTACGGCTGAGACTCTCTTAACCGGACCACTAGTTGCTACTAAACCACCTGGAGGGGTTATGCCAAACATAAGTGAAAACAGAGGCCCTACCGGTGGCAGCGTCATTGATGGACCTGCACCTGAAGGGGGAACTAAAGCATACGGAGGCTGCCTCATCATGCGACGAGGAGTCCGTATTGCAGCCAGAATCTTCTTTTGGCTTGCCATTAGTTCAGCCAGCACTTCCTGTCGGACAGCCTGCGCTTCCGCCACACAAAGAAGCGAGTTACGCAGTGCTCGTATTGCAGGGTCAAGCGATGACTCATCTAATGCTTCCAGTCTGCCTAGCTCCTCTCTCCTACTACCTAGTCTAGCTTTCCTCATGATTGATCTCCTTCTCCTCCCTGGTGCCTCATCGAATTGCCGCTGCAACTCATCCTGAAGTTTTTCTGCTTGGAGGATTTCATAATCCTCCGGCGTGAGTTGAATCTGTTGGCTGACTCGCAAACCAATAGTCTGGCTAATGGACCCCTGAGAACCACTCTGGCTTACTCCTGACGAAGTGGACTGTGAAGAGGTTTGCGACATGGTAAATGAAGCGGTCATGGTTGTACCAGTGCTAACTATAGTTCTAGTCCTGGCACTATCCTCAACCACCCTCACTCTCCTTGCTGCTGCTCTCTCTCTAGCCTCTCTCCGCAATCTTCTCTCGTCTCATGGACCGAACTCCAAGAATGTCAAGGGTCGACCATGAGCAGTCCCACGAGTAGTCCTACTGTCGTCCACTAACAACTCCTCCTCACTAGTGCTTGCATCACTCATGAGCTACAGTGTGTGTGATCTAAACTAGAATCCACACTGAATCCTACCTTAGCCTGACACACAACCGATTATGAATCACAACTAATTTCGGTCGGATGGAACATAAACAGTTAGGTGATGTAGTAATCAACTAATGTTAGATCCTACAGGAAATATCATATCCATTTTAATATTACCCTAGAACATATTGCAATGCAGCAAAAAACTAATTTGTCTGCAGCTGTCTGTCAGTTGTTAGTCAAGTCTGTAACAACTAGGTAATCAAAAATAAAAATAACATCTCATGTTAGAGATGTATGTCGAATGGCTGATTGTGTAATGAATGTCGCTGTGAACAGTTACCGGAATCCCTCCTCCCCCTGTATCCTTCTTGAGTTGTCTCTTTGTGTCGACGCCCTGAGCATCTGGTTGAGCAGCGTGTCTGAAGGTGTTCAATCCGGCCCACCCCTGTGCCCCAAGTCAACGCCGAACCTGCCAGCCCCTGCACATTATTTACCCTTGCATGCAACGAGCCTTACACCCGGTTTGATCTGGCTGATGGCTGCTGATCAAGAGGCATTTAAGAACATCCCCTGTAACTCCTCAGGAATGATTTAACGTCGCATACAGGACGACGATCACAGCCAGAGTCAACACCGAGTCCCCGCCAAAAATATTTAAAGACAGTCTAGTAAGCGTTTGTCAAAGGGTTGGCATGCCCTGCATGACCTCTACTGCGCAAGCAGCAGTACTAAGGACTTGCGGCAAAGCATGCGTGTACTAGTCCCAACGGGTTGGCATGATGACCGTGACCCGAATGCTTCCTCCAGGGCCCTTCAGAGGCTTCGCCCGTCTCCCACAAGCGTGCTTGCCAGGAAGAATGTCGACTCTCAAGGTTGAGCGCTCGCGACACCTCACATCGAGAGGACTCTCAAGACAAGACTCACTTCGTCACGGTAAGAAGCAATGAAAAGGGTAGATAAGGAAGGAAGCAACGTACCTCTTAATGCTGCCCCCAACCACAGATTTTCTCACCGGCAACCTGATGTGCAATTATGATGACCGGTCTTTGCCTCAGCACAACCAATAGCAGAATGTGGTTCCACCTCAGCTTAATATGCCACATCAGCGAGCTCTCATCATCCAACATACACCCCATATGTCACCACATAGCTCCCTGGTGCGCCCATACGACCCTGGGCCGCCTTATGTTCAACGCCCAAGCCTTATCACTGCCCCGCACCTCATGCGAAGCACCGAACAGCTATTGCGAAGAACCAATGAAGCGCAATATGAACCAGCTCCGATACCAAATTGCAAGGAAAATAAGCAACAGCGAGATGACAAATTCCAGATTACCCCATCACATTGAAAGTCAGATTGTCACACTGTGTCCCGAGAGCAACATTGCACCAAGAATACACCAATGGACGTTCGTAGTACTGAGAACCTATGTCAAGGAGAGCTTCTCTCTCCGCCACAACACAAGAGTCCAGTCCGTTCACACTCCTACTTGGCGCTCAGCGCCCAGCCTACTCCTACACAGCTACGATCGACCTACTAATAGACAATGCAACTATTGACATCAACGGCCGCCCGAAGTACTTGAAGATGTCGCCCATATGCAGACCATCGCCAATACAAGGTATGTGCCCTCACATCATCATCATTATCATCCTTCGCCCTTCCCTGACTTTACACCCACACATGTCCTCACACCCGAAGACCACCCCTGCGCCTCACTGTACATCCAAGCTCAGCCCGCTATGAAGGCTGGCTATGGCGCTGCCCTCAGCAGCGCCCTGCTTCAACACACGACCGCACGTTCGCGGCCTCTTGCTCCAATGCCAGCAGCCAGCTGCTGCGGGTCAGCAAATGACCGAATGAGGCTGCCAGGGGAGAGCTCTTTCCTTTATGGAAAGAGCTGGTCTGCTCGCGCACCCTGGCTGCACTGGCCTAGGCCTAGAAGCTTCCGGAAGGCCCCAGGGTGCTGCCTTTGCCCTGCAGCTACTGGGCCTCGTTCGGTTGGGCCTCCCAACTGTCAGTGTATGAGGCTGCGATTCACGCCTAGGGTCTGCATTCTTTGGAAAGGCCCGGTAAGCCGTGGAAATATCTTTGTTGCTTGGCCTGTGTTTCTCTCAACCAACTGGCGCGTCGCAACTGCCTGTACACCAAATATGAAAGTGACAGTCAAAGGCCTCTTGTGAAATATTAGGACCGCCTTCACTTAGGGCGGGCACCACTGTAACCAGGGCCCCTTAGGCCTGCCGAGGACCCAAATCCTCACATTATCCAGAAATTATCCAGAAATTCCGGATAAACCTTTTGGCCCCCGGATGTTCCAACTGGATAGTCCGGACAGTTAATCCGGCTGGACATGCCATGCTACCTAGTTCACACACACACACACACACAGAAACCCGATTACTAAATACCACATAAGCATATACATACGCACACACACATACACACCTACACAACACATATACACACTGACCACCGCTATTTTACCCATAAAATATATACCCCAACACCCATATGATAAACTACATCATTGTTACACTAAAAAGCCGTCACCCCGTACGCACCAGAAATAGCTAGGTAGCCCATACCACCTCCCGAAGAAAACGCAACCATGCCTATATATATGCATATATATACACAGATGTGTTTTTTTTTTGAAAATGATAATAACCCCCTTCCCTCCACTACAATCCCCCACAATAAACCAGCCCAACCACTAACCTTCGGCAAAATACTTTTTGAGCAACCCACCCCTACTCTTTCCCCCCCCCAAAAAAAAACTTAACCCCCAACCCCCCCCCCCAAAAAAAACAAATCCCGAAATGGCACCCCATGACAAAAACACTACACACCTCAAAACGTACTACACCACCATATCCCCACTTGCTGACAAAATCTCCTCCAAGACTTACTACCAACAAGAACGCGCCACTTCACCACTGCACACTAGCAAACGAGGAACCCCCCCCCCCCACCGCACGCTTCTGCACAGCTCAAAACATTGTTGCCACACACACAAACACACACACACGAACACACACAGTTACTTAACCGCACATCACCCAAAAGCACATATCGGACCCGTCACCTGTATCAAAACAACCCCCCCCCCCCCCCCCCACCAAAAACAAATTAAAACCATCAAAAAAATTAATAATAAAAACACACATTTACCAATACCCCCCACTTTCCAAAACACACACACACACACGCATACCCAAAAAAAATACAAAAAAGTACCAAGTCATTCAAAGCCCTACATTCTGATACTCCTGGTCTTCCCTATCCCCTACCGTGCGTCCTCCTTCCCTTAGTCACTCAGCCATAGGTCCTCTCCGTATGTTTCTAGTACCACACTCGATCGTCGGTCTCCTCGATGCTGCATCAACCGTCAATACCCGTTGAGCTCGCTTGCTATCTGCTCCTTTTTTCGATTCCGCAGCTGACAGTTACCGCCTGTGTCGGAGATTCGGTCTTATGGAGTTCCTGTCCCGATCACTTGTCCTCTGCTGAAAAAAACAGTTTTTGTTCGTTTGGGCCTTATTTTCAGCAGCCGTGACATTTTGAGCTCATTTGTAGGACATGCCAAGGTTATTTATTTATTTATTTATTTATTAATTTATTCACTGTTGAAGAAAGCGCAGAATTCTTGTAGGTGTTTTTTTGTTTAATTTAGTTCTTCAAATGACAACAACCACTCTCCTCAAGATCTTTGTTGGATAGTCTAACTGTCGTGCTTCAATAAAATAACCATTTTATCACTTCAACCGTGTCCGCCTGTCTTGTGGATTTTGTGAGAATGCGATGCCGTGTCCTGAGTATTGTGACTTCTTTTGCTTTCAAAGGACCAAAACTCTTGAAATGCTTAATTGTGTGAAATCGACAAAAAAAACCCTCTCAGAGTGTTTCCTGATTTTTTTAACCGATGTAAGCACTTCAAGAGCGGTCCCTTTTCTTGTTTGTGATACGAGTCTCCAAGTACTTTATCTTCGTATCTGCAATTTGTGAGGTTGCTTCCAATTTTAATGAGTTGTGGTAGCAGTTGCTAAACTGTTGTATGTAATCAGTGACAGTCTGTTTATTCTCCCTGCTACAGATCGTTGTGATGAAGACATCATCTACAAAACGTAAACCGGTGATGTATTTTTCATCGCTGCCTAAGGACTTCATCATGTGGACCTCATCAAAATTACAGACCAGGTTAGCAATGGGAGGACTTGATCCCTTTCCCATTGGTATGCCGAGTGTCTGTCTAACCATTTTCCCTTGTACAAGAAAATTGGAGTGCGAGATCTCATACTGCAGTAATTTGGGAAGACCGGTAATTTTTACCGTTTTCCATCCCCAAGTACCATTTGCTTTACCCACGTCTATTTTCTTTCCTTGTAGCTTGATCCTTAAGTGTGTGTAGTTCATTTTCAGATTCGCTCGTATAAGCCAATCAATTGCTTTGATGATGAGACTATGACTGAGACATGTAAACATGTCCTTGACATCAAATGTGGTACATATGATATCAATTTGATCTTTGAAGTGAACTCTTGCATTTCTGGAAATCACCCTGCTGACTAGTTCATTAGTACCCATCATACCGAATCCTCTTTGCAAGACTCTCATAAGAAAATTAATGCATCTTGAAAGTATTTTAGATGCCTGGAGAGAAGGCTCCTCAAAAGCGCGTACTATTGGTCTTCTTCTCATGACGTCCTTATCTTTTGGCATAACATATGCATGTCCATAGGTTCCTTTATTGTTCCAGTGCGCAAACTTAGTCAATCTCAGTTCTTTATATTCGATTTTGTTGTTGTCAAGCACATCCTACATTGTGGAGTTGATGACTTGGTAATTTTTAATGCCAATGAACATTAGATTCATTCTATCTCAGAAAACCTGAGGGCATTCCACGTATGTTTCCCCACGGTTCGGTCAAGTAGGGCGTCGATCAGGGGCTTCAGTGTCCTTTTCCAGTCGAAGACAGTCCGTACAGATAACCTGTCAGTGCTCTTTCTCCTTTGTTTCAGGCAATGATCGAGATCTCCAAACCCCGTGATTTGAGGGCAGTATTTCTAAGGTAGAGAATGAAGTGTCACGGTCAATGTTGTGGAAATTACCCGTTTGTTGTCCTTACCCTCATAGATAGGCACGTTCTTAGCATTGCAAAGTAGTCTGTTGTCAGTTATCTCAGGCAGTCGACATGAAATATGTGTGTCTACTTTGGGAAATCCAAATTGGGATCAAGGGCAAGTGGGTCAGTCTGTGATCATCATTTTGTGGTTGTGGAGGATTTATCCTATTATCTTATGTTTTTTGAACATGACACGTGCTCGTCTTTCAATCTTCAGAGCCAATGCAAATTGTGTTACATTTTCCTGAATCAGCTTACAGAAGGTCATTCTCACCTGAAGTAAGCTGATGTCCGTTGCGAAAGGTATTTTCACTACCAATTGTTTGCGAATATTAACGTGAATTTTTTGTCCGCCACCCTGGATAGGCAGCCCCGTAGTATACCACAATTTTTCTTAGATGTAATAAGGCGCATGCCTGAGTACATCTTCATGATTCTCGTCAAGGAATACTTGAAGTGTTTGACTCTTGTCCATGGTGAGAGCAAAAGACTCAAAAAGAGAGTTAAACTTTTTTTTTTTTTTTTTTTTTTAACAAATGTCTCTTCTATTGTGGGGGGCAACAGTCCGATTACTTATCTCCGACAAGCAAAATTTGTTTTACAACATATCAAGAAGGGAAGGTCTTACCCTCGGGGCTCAAGTCGCCTGTCGAGGGGGGACTACTAGGCTGCAACATGAAATGACCGCCTGTGAACCACAGTGGAATTTCAACTTGTTATCTCTTAACAACAACTTTTCATTGCTAATTATTATGATACCATCCCTGAACCTCCTCTTTATCGCATTCCAGCTTTCGCCCCAAAGGTTGCCTTTGAACGATTCTATGACAACTTTTGGTTTGATGAGGCTGGAGAGTTATGTGGTCACTGTATTCTGTGAGGAAAACATCATAGGTTCATCGCGACAGTCATGCAGACATTCATTTGTCGAGGCATTACGACGTTTCCTATTTTTTTTGTTTATTCACCCTCTTGATGCAATCTTTTTGTGCTGTGTGTTAAGGTAAGAGTTCCACTTTTGAATGAGTTTCCTTTCCACATGCGCAACACTCACGGCATCACCTGCCCAAACAGGAACACACGTGTACTTATGCAGACCAAACTTAGCAATCCAAGAATAGAGTCTCCTGTGTTGCTTTCGTTCTCGTCGTAGTATAGCTCTCGTGTGTTTTGTCCATCGTTTGTCTACTTTGTCAATACCCCTGACCGTCTTTCCGACATAGAAGTACCGACTCCATTGTGACACCAAGACGTAGACACATACTTGTTCAGCTAAGAGATGTCCACAGTCCCCACTGTATGTGCAGATTAGTGAGTACATTCGGTCGGTCCAACTAGTCTCTTTAGCGCTCATTAGTGCAAGAATAACCGGTCTGAATGCCCTATTAACTGTGACACAGTCCCTTTTTATCCTTGATAAGTCCGCTGATAACCTTGATGCATTGAGAAGTGAGACCCCACGTAACTGTAGATGGTAAGCTTGCGCAATGAGATTGTGGTTGCTAGTGCGTGATTGGTTGAACGTCCTTGGATGCCGATGATCCTTTGGAGAATTCGACTTCAACTTCGTCCGATGAGCTTTCTTCGTCTTTTTCAGTCTCGGATTCCTCGGATTGGTCGTCGTCTGGTTGACCTCCTTGGGCTTCCTCCTTAGTCTCAGTCTTGTCCGGAAGGTCCTTTGTGTCCGACATGATAAGCCCATGTATCTTCCTTAATTCCACTCGCTTTTGTGGCATTCCCCTATAGCACACATTATGCATGGCACACAGTTGTTTGAGATCATCCATCTGGAGGGCGCTCAATATGTCTTCCGAGATATGGTTTCCTTGCAGAATTCTGCGTCTGGCAGACACGCATCTTGCACTTCTCCGTGGATCCTTGCCTGGTTGAGACTTCTTTCGTGCCTTACTGGGACCCGCCTCGTTCGGCTTAGGGGTGACCTTCTTGATGGGCGTCTTCCCATTACCCAGCACTTGGCGAGGCGAGACGAACTCCCTCCTTGTTGGGGTCTTCAAACTGGAAAGGGAGCCTTTCAGAGAAGCGATATCATACCTCATACTCCACACGTCATCTAACTGCTTCTTGAGTGCCTATAACTCAGTTCTCACCTTCGTGTTGTCCCTCACCTTAAGCTTGTCTCTGCTGGCTTGTTGAGAACTCCCTTCTCCAGCCTCCTGACCAGCTAGTGTGGTAGCCGCCTCCTGTACTGCGGCATTCATTGCTTGAGCTTCTCATTCGTGACGATATCGGATTCCCTGCGTCGCTCACTCTCCATATTGAACTCGTTTGATAGTTTGTTAACCCGCTTCCTCAGCCTATCGAACTCCCGACGTAGTGCGTAGAGCACATTGTGAACTTCCCGTTCAACTGTGAACCACGCCTTATTGCCAGGTGCAGGTTTATTGTAAGGAAATTCATACCACCTTTCCTCTCGATCGTGAGACGTGTTTCTCCGTCTGCGTCGGCTCGATGTCGATGATGCAGATCGGGACCGGTGACGCTCTCATTTCTTCTTGTCTCCATTAGATTGCTCCCGCGATCTTTCATATCTTCAGGCTGTTGACCTTCCCTCCCTGATTCTTCTCTCCTCCTCCTTCGGTTAGGTGATTTAGATCTTGACATGGATCGTGATCTCCCCATCTAGAATGTAGGACTAAAACCTCGTGTCGACGAGCATTTGTGCTTGCTGCTCCACCACGCCGCTGTAGACGTGTCAAATTAAGTGAATACGTGGAATAGTAATAGACAATAGAAATAAAAACTCACGCTTGATGCTCCACTACTCCGCCGAAGATATGTCACAATAAATGAGTAGAAATAGAAAAAGAAAATGAGAATTTCACGTACTCTAATGAAATCAAATCGTCCTCGATACCAGGTAATCAATCAAATTACTAGGCGAATAGAAGTAGAAAAATAGAAATTCACGCAATCGAAATCGAGTCAAAACTTCACTCGATACAAGGTGATCACCCACCTAACACCACAAAGTGTCCTACTTAGCTCCAGGAGCTGCCAAAGCTCATTCAGTCCGGATACAAATATCGGATGCAAATGACAGTCATTCAATTCTAAGGCACAGGATAGATTACCGACTGCTCGGTCTGTTCTCAAAAAGTCCGGTTCTCATCGCCGAATGTAATGCTGCACCCTACATAGGAAGCGTCGTCGTGAAGTTGAAAAGGAGACACCATATCCTTCGAGCGCATTGGATGTGCCAATTCAATTGAACCCGACAGATGAAAAAATAACAAGAATAATTATCATAATAGCCGATAACGCTCCAACCCTCTTCTACCCTTCCACTAAAACCCGGTTGATCCATCTTTCCTTCCTTATCCCACCTCATCAGACGCAGCAAAGGGGGATGGCAGAAGAGTGACCGAGGAGGGGTCCTGCGGGAAGGATGGGCAAGGAACGGGGAGAACCACTCGTGCCCCCCAGTTTGGTTCTTCCTGGACCCCGGCCCTGACACGAAAAGGAAAAGGAAAAGGAAAATGAAGCTTCAGCAGCAGAAAAACGGCCTGCTACAGGGTGAAGTGGACCATCAGGCTTTCAAGGGGAAACTAGGCCTTCAGCAACAGAAATTCGGCGCCCGCCGCCCGGTATAGGGCGAAGAGGTTTACTCTCAGCAGCTCAACATCCTGTGCAGACGATCTTCGGAAGTTAGCTTTCATCTCAGTTATATTCTGATACAACCTGCTTAGTGGCAGATCTTTTCTAATTTTTCCAATTTTTCCATGGCCTTGGCCTTGCTCAGTCAATTCCCTGGATTCCAGGGTAATCAATGCTGGCAGGGATCCTCCACACTGTTTTCCTGATCATATTTTGTATATGGGACGCTGGACCCGCTTTCCAGCAGGTGATGCTCCCCACCAATAGATGGAGCCTCTTCCCGTGTGGTAGAGGTGGCTGCTCTTATCAGCACCTCTATCACCCCGGGGGGTGTTTAAAAAAAAAAAAAAAAAAAAAAAATCTCAATCTCCGGTGCGAAGTGCCAGTGCATACTCGTCGTACCTGCACGTACAAAGACAACCACAAATTCCCTTTCCATCGACTGGTCGATGAAAGGTTCGCTCACCGACCAACACGGGTATTATCTCCCGTAAGCTCATGGTGAGTTGCATGAAAAGTCATTCAAGAATTTGCACAAAATGTGAGGCTTTACTCTCGAGGAGGACATAATGTGCATACAAAAGATCGCTGTCATGCAAACTGTGTGGCAGCATCTCCAAGCTCTCTGGGGCCCCACGGTCTGGCACGTGCCTAAAAACAGACCTGCCCGTATACATCGCACTTCGGACAAACACCACGTCCCCTAGGAGGGAGCTGCAGGGGCTCGGCCTGGGACTGCGGAACCCACCGCAGACTCAGGCCGCCACCAAAGCCAAAGCCTCCCTCCCCTGGCGGCAGGTTCAGTCTCACTAAGGTAACTTTCTGGGACGCTGGACCGGGTTTCAAGCCAGGTTTGTGCTTTCAGTCGATGCCTGGTAATGGCCCCGGTGCCTCATCCTTTGTATGAATCTTTTTTTTTTTTTTTTTTTGGGTGCTCTCAGGACCCACCCCTACCTACCTCATCTTTCTGCTTCCTTAGCGTAACCTCTGCTTCCTCATCTACGGGGGCACTTGTTTGGCCCTCTCGGGTATACCGGACATCGGTTGCAGACACCAGCGCTAGGCCATGACAAACCTCTCCCAGCCCTAGTTGAAGCACTATCGAGCGAGCCTTGTCGCATGGGCACTTCGGTCGCCAAGCATGATCATTCTGTCTTTTTTTTCCTATGAGTACCAGCCCAGGTTTCGTCAGACAGCAAATACTCCTTAGCGCCTTTCCCTAGGCAGTGTCTAGTGGTTCTACCCTGACCAAGGTCTTACCTGAGACAGCCCTTCTGACCCAACCCCGGCGCCATGTTCCTAGCATAGCGTACTATTATTGCCGTATTAGGGGTTGTGTTCTTGTTCATGTTGAGGGGGCAAGGTTATCGATTCCGTAACCCGCACCAGTTCACCGCAGGGCCGATTCCTGCCAGGGAAGACCTCCGGCCCATCCCCCCTTGCACCCTCAATTGGTTATTATTAATCCTGAGTTTATGATCCCAGGCCAGTCCGGAACTGAATGTTTCCACGGAGCCACCCTAGGCAATGTCCTACCTAAGTCAACTGTAGACCAGTCAGGGCGCCTATTGGGATAATGTTACAGTTGGTATGAGTGCCACTGTGGGCCGTCCGGACAGTTGGTATGAGTGCCACTGTGGGCCGTCCGGAACCGAATGTTTCCACGGAGCCACCATAGGCAGTGTCCCTAAGCCAACTCTAGACCAGCCTGTGTGCCAGTCCATTTTTTATTTTTTTTTGTATTTTGTGCAAACATTTTGGAACTTTTCACAGGCAATTTGTTTTTTTTTTTTTTTTGCTGAAACCTTTAAGATACCGGGGCCATTCCCCGGCTTCGGCTAAAGATGAAAACTATGCAACCTACACACTGAAAGCCATCTATAAGCGCGACAAGACTCAAAAGCATGGAACAGATCCTAGATCTCTGATGCCAATTAGGATATAACTCTTGTAATAGCCTACCGCTGAGGTCCTGCGAATAGGTGAAACCTGCTCAATCCACCTACAACCACCGCCAGTATGGCTAAAATCAGCACGAACCGGAGCTCTTTCGGGCCTCATGCCCCCATCAGGTTAGGTTACAGAGTTGCACCACCTTGCTCCAGCACCGGCCAGCATCGCTCCCATTACGGCCCCCGATGACCACTGGGACTGCCCCCCAAACAGCCCCCCAGAGCTCTCTACCAGGCCTCACACCCCCACTAAGCTAGGTCACAGAGTTGCGCCACCTGGCTCCGGCTCCGGCCAGCGTTGCTCCAGCATCGATCCACGAGGGCCACCGACTTTCAACCATCCCTTATGGGATCATAAGCGGATTTGCTAGATAACACCTATCCCACCACCTCCTCGAAAGGCAACCTAGTAGTAAACTGGATGATAGTTTTCTTTGTGAGAGATCGCCCCTCCCACCCCCTACCCCTCCCCCC
>BFEA01000126.1:676663-687584 GCA_003427395.1 Chara braunii
GTAGTTCGTTTTTACGTAACAAATATCTGAAAATTTCTGATAAATCGCATTTCGTTTTGTCTGAAAATTCCCGATAGTAGCTTTTCTTTTCTCAGATATTTCGCATACATAGCTGAAATTTCTGGAGTTTGTATTTTGTTCTCTAGGCATTTGGGATAAAGATAGAAATGGTCATATTCTCGGAAACTGGAATTATTCTTTTTTGAAAATCGCATTTCCATTCTATCTCGCAAATTTTTTTTTGAAAATCGAATCTTGAGAAGCCTACCAATATTGCGTTAGGCATATTCGGAGGTTGCTATATTCTCAGAAACTAGATTTCGTTCTTTTCTGAAAATCGCATCTTTACTCCATTTCGCAAAAAAAATTTCAAGATTGCAGTTTGTAAAAGCCAAAACTTTTGGGAACCTAGCCTAGATCTCGTTCATAGTACTCTTCTGACATGTCCTACTCATAATAGATCGACAGATATACAAAAAAAAAAGAAAAAAGAAAAAGGAAGTAGTCCTCTTTTATTTTTATTTTTTTTATTTTATCTGTTGATTAGGGTCGGGGGCAAGTATTGTTGGGTTGTTTTCCTACCTACGTTTTCCCTCCCACCCACCCTTTGCATGCATTTTCCGTGTGGGTACAGTGACACGTCAGCAGTGCCACGTCAGACACAGTGCCACATCAACAGTGCCACGACAGACACAGTGTCACATCAGCAGTGCCACGTCAGCAGTGTCACGTCAGCAGTGTCACGTCAGCAGTGTCACGTCAGACACAGTGCCATGTCAGCAGTGCCACGTCAGCAGTGCCACGTCAGACACAGTGCCACGTCAGCATGACAGGGACAGCCCTGGGCATGCCAGGCCAACGAGACTCTGGCTGAGTACAAACAGCAGATCCAGCCTCAAATCCATCTGATTGAGGCTGAGGAAAAGCGCCTGCTGGCCGAGGCTGCCCACGTACAGGCTGAAAGAGCGGCAGCAGCAGAGAAGCTGCGGCTACAGGCCGAGGCTGACGCAGCTACCCAGGCTCGCCGCAAGGAAGCCCAGGATCTGCTGCAGCCGCATGAAGCAACCAGCATAGAGAGACTCAAGTTCTGGCATTTTGAACCGAACGGCGACGAGGCAACACCGGAAGAGCAGCATAAGGAGTTCCTCTCCAAACTCGTGACACGGTTGTTGTGTGCTTGCAACTACCAACGGTCCGAGTTGGAGAAACAGTACCAGGACCTGACGCAACAGCATCAGGAGTTGGTGACGCTCCGCCGCACAGTGCAGAGCCACGAGGATGCAACTCGGGCACTCAATGCCCGATTGCTGGACCTAGAACAGGCTGTTTCAGGACCAGCTGCTGGGGCTTCCAGCAGTGCAACCTCTAGCCACCAACTGGAGGAATGGGTTGACCACGTAGTGGCAATGCTCGGCGACATCAGCACCTTCGCTGCGCCGACCACCATCAGCAGTCAGTTGCATACCTTGAAGACCGAGGTCCAACAGCGGCAGTCGACGAACGCGGATGGCAATCCGAAGTTGTACAAGATGCCAACTTTCCAACTAGACAAGTTCGACGACTACACGCAGCAGGATCCGGTCCTCTGGTGGGAAGCATTCACAACGAACTCAGGATTTTGCCCGTCGCCAAGCATGCGTACATCAGCGCCCTATTCATGAACTCAAAGGGCGGATGTCAGACCTGGTTGACCCACCAGGCAACCTCCCACGGCGTCGACGTACCGGACTTGAAGGACAAGATCACATGGGAGGAACTGACACAGCTGTGGAAGAAGCGGTTCATCATTGACGACGCGCCAACACTCGCCATCAACCGTCTGTTCACCATGTCACTGGGCAACACCGGAACACGGGATTGGCTCACGGAGTGGCAGAAGATTGCGGCAGTGCCCAATCTAGACTTGCCATTCACGCATTTACGCCGTGAGTTCTACAACAAGTCCTGTGATGCATTGAGCCAGGCTCTTGGTGATCACGAGCAGTACTCAACCTTCGCTGAGATCATTGACAAGGCAAGGGAAATCATCAAGACCAACAGGTCAGCTGCACACGAGAAGTCAACATGGCAGCCGACCTATGTGGAGAAGGTACGAACTGGTCCGCGACAGCAGCACTTCGCTGCAGTCCAGTCGGACAGTGGAGATAACCCAGCAGCCACTCCAGCATCAAGTGACGGAGATCAGGTGGCTGCTGTCCAGCCGCGAAGCAACAACAAGTCTCGCAATAATGGGAAGGCGAAATCTGCATCACAGGCCGGAAATGGACAACCAGTACAAGTTCCATGGGTCAAGTTCGGCTTGACCGAGGCGGAGTACAAGATCCGCGGCCGCTACGGCAGCTGCTATTGGTGCAACAACACCAAGCACAAGACCTCCCTATGCCAGGATCAGGGCAAGGAGGATGTGCGACCCCCCCTCAACTCAGGAAACTGAGTTCCGCGGAAGGTGAGGCGACTCCACCTTCCACTCCGCCAGATTCGGCCGCCTTGCTAGCGGCCTCCTGCACATCTGGGGAGGATGCGAATGTCGCAGGTTCTCGTTACACTTACGAGGACTATGCTGTCCACTTGGTTCCACCGCTGGACCAACCGCTCCACGTGCAACAATCTACCGCATGCACGGTTTCATCACCATCGGCAACCGATTTGGCAGCTTCGCCGCTATCTATCGTCGGGGATTCATCGTCGTGGTCAAGACTTGAGGTGCTCGACCCACTGACGTTCACGGACTTCCAGTGGACGCCCGTTCCCCCGACCGGACGATTGTCGAAACCGCATTGCAATGTGCTCATAGCATAACTGCGAGATTACTTGCACACTGCAGTACCAGCTCCGTTGATGGACGCCGGAGTAGAGGTTGTCGACCTTCACGCTTACATTTCGAAGATCGACCGCGAGTTCAAGACGCAACGGTACGACGACATCGACGCACCATTGCTATATATACGCATTCAGATCGGAGAGGCGACCTGCAACACCTTGATCGATTGCGGAGCAACTCGCAACTACATCAGCCAGGACTTCATGGTGCGCGCCGACCTTGGCCCACGCGTCCGGAGGAAGTCCCAGCCTACGCAAGTCACATTGGCGGACGGTCACACGCACAAGTCAATCGACTGGTGCATTGACAGCGTCCCAGTGTACTTTGCCCCTCGCGCAAGTGAGGCAGTGTCCTTTGAAATTCTGGACACCAAATTCGACATGATCTTGGGCATGTCATGGCTGCGAAGCAAGGATCACCCAGTGAACTTCTTCAACCGCACCGTTCACGTTCGTGATCGGAACGGAGTATTAGTTTCATGCACGGTGCCTCTTCCTCATCCTTCGATTAGCTGCCACGTGGTATCCGCGGCAAGCATGCGAGTTTCCATCATCAGAGATGACATCGAGGAGACGGGGGTGTGTTTTCTCCACGCCCTCTCGCCCCATGACGCTTCATCGATGGACTCATCTTCGGATCCACGCATCACCGAGCTTCTCGACGCCTACAACGACGTGTTCGAAGGCCCGCATGGAGTAGTACCGGATCGACCCATCCGCCACGAGATCATCCTCGAGGACGGGGCCGTACCTCCACGCGGTTGCATCTACCGAATGAGCGAGGAAGAGTTAAGTGTGCTTCGGGCACAACTCGACGACCTTCTAGAGAAAGGCTGGATTCGGCCTAGCTCATCGCCATACGGTGCTCCTGTTCTCTTCGTCCGGAAGAAGAACAAGGATTTGCGGTTGTGCATCGATTATCGCAAGCTCAACGCGTAGACAATCAGAAACGCCGGCCCTCTCCCACGCATCGACGATCTTCTCGAGCGATTGGGCGGGGCCAAGTTTTTCTCCAAGCTAGACCTCAAGTCGGGATATCACCAACTCGAGATTCGCAAGGAGGATTGCTACAAGACCGCGTTCAAGACACGGTATGGGCATTTCGAATGGCTGGTCATGCCGTTTGGCCTTACGAATGCCCCAGCCACTTTGCAAGCGGCTATGACAACGGAGTTTCGACACATGCTGGATCGTTTTGTACTCATCTACCTCGACGACATCTTGGTGTACAGTCGGAGTTTGGAAGAGCATGTGGAACACTTGCGCACCGTTTTGGAGCGGCTACGACAGGCCAAGTACAAAGCAAACCGCGACAAGTGCGAATTCGCACAGCAGGAGCTGGAGTATTTGGGCCATTATGTAATGCCGCTAGGCATCCGTCCACTCGCGGACAAGATCGATGCCCTACGAGTATGGCCCGGGCCCACCAACACCACGGACGTTCGTTCATTCATGGGATTGGCGGGCTACTATCAGCGATTCATCACCGGATACTCCAGGATTGTTGCACCTATGACGAGGTTACAGTCGCCAAAGGTGCCATTTGTATTCGATGACGACGCACCCCGGTCATTCCAAACACTTAAGATGGCTATGCTCATGGCACCCGTCCTTAGCATCTATGACCCCACCTTGCCGACGAGAGTGACTACAAGCACTTCCGGCTATGACATTGGGGCAGTCTTGGAAGAGCACGACGGCGACGACTGGCACCCTGTGGAGTATTTCAGCCACAAAGTGCCTCCCATCAACTCGCTTGATGATGCAAGGAAGAAGGAGCTACCCGCGTTCGTCATGGCTCTCAAGCAATGGCGACACTTCCTCCTTGGGCGTCATAGGTTCACACGGGTCACAGACAACAATCCATTGACCTACTACAAGACGCAAGATACGGTGAGCAGCACGATCGGACGATGGATGTACTTCATCGACCAGTTTGACTTCACACCGAAACATCTTCCCGACCTCTCAAATCGCGGAGCCGATGCACTCTCGCGAAGATCTGATCTTTGCGCTATGACACATCATGCCTTCGCATTCGACGAGGAGCTTCAGCGACACTTTATCCGGGCATACGAGTCTGATCCGGACTTCGCCACGCTATATGCACAGCTATCTTCGGATCACCCGCCGGCCAGCCACTATCGCATTGCCGACGGGTACTTGCTTCTCCACTCAAGAGGCAAGGACTTACTATGTGTCCCACACGACCGCCGTCTTCGGACTCGCCTCCTCGGCGAGTATCATGATTCGCGACTCGCCGGCCATTTCGGAGTCAACCACACTACTGCACGGCTTCGACAGCGATTCTGATGACCCGATTTCATTACCGACGCCACTCGGTATTGCGACTCTTGCGAAGTTTGCCGACGCAGCAAGCCCCGCAACCGCAATCCTTACGGCGAGTTACGTTCGATGCCTATCCCACGAGAAGGTGGTCTCTCCATTGCCATGGACGTCACCGGTCCGTTTCCCTGCGACCGGCTCGGGCACGACGGCATCCTCACGGTTGTGGACCGATTGAGTAAGTACGCGCGCTTTCTCCCTTGCAATTACTACTCCACGGCTCCCGAGCTGGTACGCCTCTTGCACACCGGTTGGATTTGTGGCCACGGTGTACTAGAAGACATAGTCAGCGACCGCGACACTCGTTTCATGTCAACATTTTGGACTGCGCTCATGCAGGAGTCCGACACGACGATGAAACCAAGTTCGGCTCGACATTCACATACAGACGGGCAGACGGAGCGGGCACATCAAACCGCTTAAATGATGCTTCGTACGCTCATCCGTCCGGACCAGAAAGATTGGGTTGACCGTCTCCCCGACATCGAGTTCGCCTACAACACTTCGGTGCATCCGGCGATCGGCGTGACTCCATTCGAGTTGCACCACGGTGGACGGAAAGGCCGGATCTTCGCCGACCTTCTCCTCCCTCGACCAGTCGACATTGATGCTGCCTGCTCTCCCGCTTTCGTCCGGAAGTACAGGGAACTGCTGACTCAAGCCCGCGCAAACATGCAAAAGGCTCAAGTCCGCATGCAGCAGCAAGCCAACAGGCGTCGCGTACCATGTCCCATCCGCGCCGGTGATCTGGTTTGGGTCTCCGCGGAAGAGTTTGCACTGGAACAGGATGTTTCACACAAACTGCTTCCCAAGTGGTTTGGACCTTGGTCGGTGACAGCAGCCGCGGGAGATGAGCCCGATGACCCTCCATTTGTGATCAACATTCCAGAGCATTTGACGGTCCATCCGGTCTTCCACGCCTCGAAGCTGGCAACATACACGCCAGCCAAGAGCGACGACTTTCCAGGCCGATGATCGCATGACCCTCCTTCTATGGATGGTCATCAGGAAGTTGACCGCGTCATCACCGACCGCAAGTACGGCAGCAAGCCGCGGCAGCACAAAGTCACATTCAAAGCATGCGATCGCGACGACACTCGGTGGATTTCAGGCGCAGATTTGAAAGCATCCGCACCGCTGATCTACACGCATTATGAAAAGCGGAGGTTAGCTCAGGAAGCTTCACGACCAGCCCCTCCCACCCGGATTGTGGTCCCTCCCTCAGACAGACAGTTTCGCCCTCCCAGGTAAGCTCGGTTCTTCAAGGAGGGGGGGGTGTGGCATACTGCGTAGCCACACGGGCCATGCAGGGCCCGTCCCGGACTTTCAGCCTAAAAGCCTAAAACTTAGGGTTTACAGGCCCCGGTCGTTTTAGCCTAAAAGCTGAAAAACGAGGGCCTGTAGGTCCTACTCCGTTTCAGCCTATTTCTGGGTCTTTCAGACCCAGAGGTTTTCCAGCCTGAAACGGAGGGCCTTTTTCCGGCCCTCATTGTTTCGACCACCCCTAAGACTCAGGCACGAATACAGGGTTTCGGAACAGACCAGAAATAGCCTGTTCCTCACGAGCTTGAGCAGGAGCTGCAGCTGCAGCCCCTGCCTCCCTTCGGCATTGGCAAGAGCAGCCTCCTGGGCTGCTCGCACGAGTCAGGAGGCACACCTGGTAGTACATAGGAAGTTCCCATGCACTTCACGGGTAGGTGGTTGTCAGTAGGCACGGGTAGTCTTCAGGATTCGGCCACAGCACTCAGGAGGAGCGCTGCAGTAGTCTTCAGCGCTAGGCAGTAGTATTAGCGCTAGCTGTAGTCTTCGGCGCTGGGCGCCCATAGCCATAGAGTAGTCTTCAGCGCTGGGCGCTGCTAGGTGGTAGNCTAGCTGTAGTCTTCGGCGCTGGGCGCCCATAGCCATAGAGTAGTCTTCAGCGCTGGGCGCTGCTAGGTGGTAGATCGTAGAGTTGGGAGAGATATTGGCGGAGGCCAGGGGTACTTACCCGTGGCGCCATCGCACCAGCTCAATCTTCGTGGTACCTGCATCAAGGCGCCAACTTCACAGGTTAGTACTGGACACAGAGAGAGAGAGAGAGAGTTCTTCTTCTTCCTCTTCTAAGTCCACCATCTCTTCTCACCCTCTCGCCACCTGACTTCTCAGACTACGACAGAGAGAGAAAGAGTTGTGACTTGAGACTTGACGAAATTGGATCCAGACTGGACATTGGGATTCAGACATTCCGACGAGGGACTATTTGGGCCTGTACCGAGACTTGGTGTTGACGACATTCCCATCTTCCCCTCCTCTTTCGTCTAACCCCTCCTTCTTCGTCTGTGTATGGTTGGGGCTGGCGCTGTCTTCTTGTGTGAAGCGCCAGACCCCCTTCACACCAGATAACGATGATGATGATGATGTGTGTTCAGGGCTGCATTGCAATATTGATTGTTCGGATCATTGGTATCTAAGTCTTCCGTTTGCGCCATCTTGTACTTTGTATTGAGAGGTCGGTTCTTGTTCTGGTCTGCACGTTACAGTACGCAACACAGCACCTGCTGATCCGCAGGAATAGATCGGAGCCTTTTGTCAAAAAGCAAACAAACAAACGAACAAACAAACCAAAAGCGCCTACCGTCTTCACCCGAATAGAACGCCCGGTCATTATAGCTGCATTTAGCCCACCTTTCAGTCCAGATGCAGCGATAATGACCAGACATTCTATTCGGGTGAGGACGGTAGTTGACAACAAGGCACAGTTGACAACAAGGCATAGCACTAGACTAAGGGCGTCACCACACCGCTGTCTAAAAGAAAACAAAAGGAATCCATCTGCCGCAGAAAGGAGTAAGATGCATCCATTGCTATTCATAGTAAGGGATGCATCTTGCCACGCTCTGCGTTAAAATGCACTGGAAGTTTTTCATTTCGACAGTGGTGTGGCGAGGCCCTAAGTAGGAATCAGAAAGGACAAGAGTAGTTTAGCAGCGGACAGCTCAGCTAAATACAACTGTTACAGTAGCACCCAGCAGATAACTGTAAAGAAAACTCTTTATAGAAAACAGAAAAAAAGACAAAAAAAAAAAAACAAGAGGAGCATCGAGTACACAACAGCCTTCCTTTCCACATCGCGTTCAGCAGATCATCGAGCAGTGTAGCACCAAATAGCAACCATAGTGCAGCGTTTAACGTACCACAGGCGGCACTTGTACGCCACGAAGTCATATCAGACGCGAGTTGTCAAGACGCCAGGTGGGTGTCTCACATCCCAGTACCCAGGGAAGAGAGGGCAGGGACGCAAATGCGCCAAGCATCCCAAGAGACTACCTGGGATACCCCATAGGCATCCTACGGACTACAAGAGGATGTCCCTCAGACAGAAGAGAGTGAATCTAGATGATGTCCCTCAGACAGAAGAGAGTAAACCAAGCATACGGTGGAAGCATGTGCGCTAATTAAGTCAGAGAAAGGATCGTGAGAGTGTTCCTCGTCGAGGAGCAGAAGACAGTAAAGAAGGTACTGAAGGTTACGAAGCTGAAGGAGAAGGCGGTGGCGAAGGCTTAGGCTTAGACAGCAGATAGATTTCGGCTTTGTGCTGATTTCCTTTTTGCCTATCCTCGTTCTCTCCGGCTCTGTTTTTCAGATGGCTCCTGATGTGTCCTGGATCTTGTAATCAAGTGAACACACGTGCTTCCAAGACCTAAACTTCCATGGACTCGTTCATAACCTCGGGAATCCTGTTTTCACCGTGGTTCCTTGCAGACTTTCGTTCACGGGTTCGAGCAGGTTTTCGTTTAAGGCGGCTGTTTGAAATAGCAGGTTCGCACTAAACACAGGTGTTAGTTCTTTTGACCTCCCAGCAGAGCAGATACTTCTGGGGGCAAGGCTAGAGAGGGCCTCTTCAGAACCAATTTGTTTTGAAATCATTTTCGTCGTTGATCAGTTGACCTAAAAAAAAAAGAGTACACAACAGCAAGGACGGCACTAGATTCCTTTCACACGGTTCAACAAACTACAACAGTAGTGCCCAGAATAGGAGGATCGGGAGAGGCGTATAGAAGAGAGAGTAGTCTAGACCAAGTACGGTTGGTAGTGGGAAGAGATAGGATTGATATTGTAGTATTAAGGTGTATGGCCTGTCCACTCGGGTCCCTTTGGGTCTCGTAAAAAGCCACACTGAGTAATGCTCCCAGAATTGGTAACTTTTTCCGGGAAGATTGTCAGGTACCTACCGAATCTCAAGAGGGACTTGGCATGTGTTGCCAAAGAGGCCTACATGGCCTATGTAATTTTATGAGGGAGTGTGATGCTCAAGCTCATGCCGCGCGCGGCGTTCCGGGCTTTGGACGCCAATCAGAGTAGTTAGGGGTGTGGCCGAGGATTTTTGGCCATGGGGGTTGAGCCACCCGGAGGAAACGAGGGACTCTTGCTTCAGGCCGAGGTGCCCAGGCTGGGGCTTGAGCTGTCACCGGGGGCGAACGACGGTGCCCTACGCCAGTGCCGTCACCCTGAACGTGACCGGCCGTTCATTTGGTGTTTTTTTTGTGAACGGCCGTTCACGGTGAACGGGCAGACCATGAAAAAGTGGTGTTATTTTTTTTTTTTAAGGTCTCACCCAGCAAAGGTCGCCTCAAGGCCCACAGCGTGATGACATTGAAAAAATAAAAACAAATTGAAATAACCTATAAAATAACAAATGAAAATGCTTATTTTGGCTGGTTGATTTTTTTTTTTCCATTTTTAATTTACAAAAATATTATTTGTGAAAAACAAAATTTGAAAAAATTATGGGGGTTACCCTTCGATGACCCCCACCCTCCTATAAAAAACAAAACAGCCACCCCCCCCTGCCAAAAAAAAAAAAAAAAAAAAAAAAACGATCCCGCCCTCCGTGAACTCCATGAACTCCCATGTCGTGAACTCCATGACCGGTTTCCGTTCACAGACCCCGTGAACGGTGAACAGGGGTACAGCACTGCCCTACGGGCCGACCGTGGTTGCCACATGAAAAAAAAAAAGGAAGAAAATAAAACGAGAGGGGAGGGGAGAAGAGAGACGAAGCCGTCGGGAACAGAGCTCCGTTCCCCGGGGCGCCAGGTTCGCGCGGCCCTTGGGGGCAGAGCCCCGAAATCGGGTTCAAGCTTCGACATCCGATTCGTCGAGTCCGTTCGGACGGCACAGCACAGGGCTGCCCAGGGTCTGGCGGGTCGATGGAACCCAAGTTTGAAAATGAGCGGGGAGGGCACTCGCGTTGCAAGAGAGTTTGGGGAAGCGGACTGCCCCTTCGTATCCCAGGACCAACCGTCGGCACAAGCACGAGTTCCCTTGACGGCACCAGTCACAATTAAACTGCGGCCGCCACACGGCATGCACTGCGGACCAGGGCAACACCGTGAGGTCTGTGTAGGGCAAGACTAAAGGTGGGGAAGAAAATCGCTCAATCTGTACGAACCCATCCCTCCTACGTGGCACGTCGCCTGGGTCGGGTTATAAAGATGGATTGGCTCAGTGCGCCTCAGTAGGCTCCGCACGTCCACATCCCAGTATACGCCATCGTTGTGATGTCGTCTGCGGTCGGGAAGGGCGGAAGCGTGCAGCGACGCTTTGAGACAGGGTCTGAGCTCGGGCCACATCCCGTGCTTCCTTCCGTTGAGACAAAACCTGACTCCATGCAATGACCAACGAATACTACCAAAGGGATGCGCCTAGTTCTCTCTCTCTCTCTCTCTCTCTCTCTCTCTCTCTCTCTCTCTCTCTCTCTCTCTCTCTCTCTCTC
>BFEA01000126.1:687679-699982 GCA_003427395.1 Chara braunii
CTCTCTCTTTCTCTCTGTAGCATCAACCCGAACACAATGTCGGGCACCCCGGGGTGGGCACAGAGAAGTTGGCCGCTTCGCGAGGACGAGGAGGACCGATCTCTCCGAACTTATCCACCTCCCCTTGGAGTCCCGACCTGCGCACGATGAAAGAGGGAGAAAGGCGGCGGACGAAGGTTGGCGCGTATCCCGCACACTCTCGCGGGTTAAGGACCGATGCATTCATGCACTCAAGCAAGCAATCAACACTCGGTACTTCTGATCACCAGGCCCGGAGGTGCATACACACATGCCTACCCGTAGAGCCCTCAATGAGACATTCAACATCCATAGACTCCCATAACCGAGAATGCATAACAGATTACCCAAACATTGGGACCATACACACATCAGATGGGGACAAATCAGCAATGGAGAAAAAACGAGTTTTAAAATACAGAATTCTCACGACTGGCCGCTCCGGGCTCAGTCCCCCAATCCGTCAAAACCACCGTCAACCAATGCCAACAATAGCCACAAGGCCCTGCCGCTGCCAGCGTCTGATCTCCACCACCACTCAGTCCCTCTGATTGCCTTACCCCAAGTCCACCGCTTACTTCGCCACCCGCCGTCACTCCGCCCACCACGGGGCACGTCGAGCCTTTTCGGTGCCGCGGGCTTCGCACATGGCTTGTGCAGCTTGCAACCGAGATCAAAGAGAGTGAGAGGAAGGGGTTGCGAGAATTTATAGCGCGTAAGGCGGCGGAGAGGCTACGCAAAGCGCGAGGGGTAGATGATCAGGACAGAAGAAGAGCAAACGTTCCAGAAAGATCGAAGAAGGCGAATCGGATGATCTGCGTGATTGGGGTGGTCGTCCAAGTGGGGTGCGCTCCCCACGGCTACCACATTGCCCCGACCATCCCAACTAGACAGCCAATCATTCGCAGGGAAAGGAGGAGGGGATCGGACTTCGCTTAGAGGGAAGACGAAGAGACATGGAGGAGGGAGATGCACAACAAGAAGGGAAGATGGCGCGGGGATGCAGAGCGGGAGAACGAGTTTACGCAGCGCGCAAAACTTCAAAAACCGCCGCGCACTAAAAAATTCAAAATTCCTACTCCCGCTAAGTCCCAACTGTTTCTCAAATTTCCTGGCGTGGCCGCTAACAGGCCGCGCCAGACCCAAATTACATTTTCTACTCCGCCCCTCTTAAACAAAAGAAAGAAGAATAAAAAGAAAAAGGAAAATGAAGCACCGTTTTTCCCCATTATCTTGATTTCGTACTTCGGGGCTCTACGCGGGATTTTCCCTTAGGGGAACGGGAAGCCGCCGAGGGTGGATCCTAGCTTATCACATTTGTGATGCGCACGGGGTTCCCAAAAAAATAGCAGCCTCCTGATTGCTGTATGGGCCTCCTAATTACCTTGATGATCCGGGCGGCCACTTCTTCGTCAGTTGGCCCAGTCATCACCTATTCTACTCTAATGCCTCCCGCATCGCTATGGATCTCCCCTCCTATTGTAAACCTGATCGGGCGGCTCCAAATACGGCTCCCATGCAGGATCAGGACGTGGGTACCCCTCAATTGCTTCCAGCCTGATGGTTGCAGGCTCCACCATGAACGCGACATCCGTCGGCTGCGTCGGGTGGACCGTCCGGCTCAGAGGAACTGCTCAAGTCAATGACCGGGGCATGCCTCACGGCGTGGGTGGCTGGCGGAAGCGGAAAGGTCCTGCGAGGATGGGGGGTCTGGGTGCGGGATATGGTACTCCTCCCACTCCTCCTCCTACTGCTGGTGCTGACGGGCCGACTCCATCAGGATTAAGATCGGGAAGGAGCGACAACGCTGGTGTTGGCTCCGGAGCGATCCCGCGTATCCACAATATGCTTGTTCCCGCTCCTTCCCCCGGCGGAGGTCCCTCGATCGGAGTCACCTTGCTCTCCGGAACGGGCTCTGGCTTCCGTACCCGCTCGGCCTGGTCCACCTCTTCTCCGGGTCCCACCCGGTTTCCTTGCGCCTCTTGTGATGGCTGGTGACGTCTCTTCTTGGGTGTCTTCCTGAGGGCCCTCGGGGCTGCCGGCTTGGGGTAGGATGAGGGAGGCGGCAGCGACTTCTGGTCGGCAACGCTCACCACCTTTTCTCCCTCCCACGTGAGATAGTCTGGTATCACCACCGCGTGGTAAGATCACCGCGGAGCCGATGTCGTTCGCAGGTGGAGTTGGAGATCCTCTTCTTCGCTGACGATCACTTGCTCAATAGACAGCAACTCGATATGGATGAGTTCCAGCAGACTGGCAGCAGTCCTGGCCTGCTCGGCCCGATCTCCCCGAACGGGTACAACACCACCATACCCTCCTTCCCCGGCTTGGGCTGTGAGATGACGTAGTACACCCGCAAATTCTCTGCGATGTTGTGATCGCTGTATGACACGTCAAACCGGAACATGCCCAGCACCACCGATCGATACATCGCGCGACGCAATTCCCACGTGTCCTCCTCAGCATGCGGCAGCGGCTCCACGTCCTCCTGATCCACCAGATACTCGGGGAAGTTGCGCATGGGGTGGGGGCTCGCCGTGCGTTGATAAGGGGGGGTGGTGTAAGAAAAGAAGGGAGGCATTTAGTATGAGGGAGGGGGGATGGCTTGGATGTTTAGAGGATAAGCAGTCCGTCCGGTGTCCGTCACAATAGCACGTGGTATGGCGTCAATCGATGGCCCCTTCCCTGCGCTCGCGCCACCGATCTTGCCACTTGCACCGCGTACTCTCGCAGGAAGTTCCACACTGGTTCCCGGTGTCGCTCGTCCAGGGGCGTCAGATCACCGATGAACGTAGCGACGTTGTGCTCGAAATTGGCAGCCACCTGGAGCGCGCGGAACTCGATGAACACCCTGGTGGTTTCCCGGCCAGGCAGCTGCGTAACATCTACGTATACCCCCGTGTAGGTCACTCGTTCGCTCAGGAGCGAGTACGTGGCTAGATCTGCAATGCTGGGCCCGAGCACGTTCACCTGTTGGACGTCGTATTGTAACTGTCGATCATCGATGCCGCTATAAGTGATCCGCGATCGGCGTTTGAAAATATGCTACTCCCGCTAAGTCCCAACTATTTCTTGAATTTCCTGGCGCGGTCGCTAACCGGCCATGCCAGACCCGAATTACATTTTTTACAAAAGAAAGAAGAATAAAAATAAAAAGGAAAATGAAGCACCGGTTTTCCCCATTATCTTGATTCCGTACTTCCCTTAAGGGTACGGGAAGCCGCCGAGGGCGGATCCTGGCTTATCACAGGCTGGCCTTTTTTCGATTCGGATGGACTTTTCGTTTTCATATGGCCTGATCCTGATTTTTTGGATGTGGGGATGTAGCTGTAGGTCTTTTTTTTTTTTTTTTTTTTTTTTATGCATTTAACAAGAAATCATAGGATGAGGCCGGGGACCTCACATTTCAACCCGGAGTTACCCCGACAGCATCAGCCGGTTTCGCTTACAGCCTTTGGCTGCGATCTCGCTGAGACCAAATAAATCCTTGTCCCACTTTGGCGCCTCTACTCTACCGAGAATTATCTGCAAAAGAGAAAACCACTATAATCTATTGAACTAACTAAAAACAGAAAGCCTACAAAAAGACAACAACAAAAAAAGGAAAAGGGAAAACCTAAGAACCTAAAAAAAAAAGGATAAACCCTGAGTACTTGATAAAGGATATAAACCAAGCCTGCACCTTTATCTGCCAAAAGGAGACCAAAACCAATTATAACCTTGAGAGGACTTCCGACTTCAGTTTTTCAGAAGCCACGGTGGGAAATTGATGGTACCATCAGGTCTAAAAACGACCAGACATGCATTTGCCCCCCACGTCTTGGAGAACCAACTAACTGATTTAACATTGCGCCTACTCTTCACCCTTCGTCTCCAGTCTGCTATAAGTGTATGCCTGATCTCACTCTTCACCTTTTCAGTGATGTCCTTTTCGGACAGGTGGCAGTCCCGAAATACCTGGTCATTACGATCTTTCCACAATACTCCAAAGATAATACCTCTGACAACTTGTGCCACATACCCCCAGCCTAGATTAGCATTAATATTGGATGGGAGTATGCCCGACATGATCCACCTCTCATCCCAAGGAAAGATATCCTTGGTAATCTCTTTCCAGTACTTTTCCCACCACTTCCATACCCTGAGTGAGAGTGGGCACGAATACCAGAGATGGTTTGTAGACTCCCATGCCCAACTGCAACGCATACACGTGGTGTTAATATCCATTCCTTTGGAGCTCAACCAAACCGTTGACGTTGTAACTAGTAGAGATTGTATTAGTAAAATGCTGGCCTGTTTCTGAGACGGCAGTCCCTTCAGTTGTCGCCAGAGATTTAGTAGGTCCTTTTGTGCTATTATTGCCAGTTGCTGCTCTTCCCGTCTTTTCGCCACAGTATCCACAGGTTTTTGTTTAACCTTCTGTTGGAGTATCTCCACTCCTCTTTTCGCTGAGTATTCATTYAGGCTARTGGGTTTCTGAGTCTTGGGATCTAGCCACCCTATGAGACCTGGGTGCACAGTTATCTCTGCTACTGTTCTGCCACCTGCCAGTAATTTAACTTGTGGACGAGGTACCCTGGCTGCAAAGTCGATTGGCCTAGCCTGCTGGTTAATCTCTTCTACTATAATCTGACTAAAACCATTGATGGATCTCACCTGTGTTTCTTCCACAAAACATAAGAGCCTAGTGTAGGGAGTTTTGGCAGAGGCTTTCCAAAATTCTACCTTGAACCAGTATCCCCAAGCTGGTCAACTCCTTTCCAGTAATTTGGTAGGTCGTTGTCCATTGGGACTTTCAACCAAGTGTCAGTACTACATCGGGTGGTTAGTGTATGTAACCAGTCCGGGGGGACCGAGTTCTGAATATCTGCCAAGTGCTCCTCCACTAGTCTCAACCACCTAAGTAGGGTTCTCATGTAAGTTTCAGTATGCCAATCCCATAGATCCTTATCCCATAGATCTCCCATTGTAATCACTCCTCTTTCAATCCAGGCTTTCCCAAAATTTTCGGGGGTATCACGGGTTGAGAATGGAGACCCATCTGGGCCACAACGCAGGGGGTTTTCAAAGATCGGTTGCATTAAGACTTCCTCCCACGAACTGGGGTAGACTCGGTGAACAGGTAAGACTTTAGCCCATGCATACATGATTCCTTTCCAAAAACAAGATTTTGGCCTTTTGTGACAGTAGGATTGCGTGAAGATACAACTCCAAACATCTGATGGGTTTCTCAAGCTCCATTCCTCAGAGAGAATGTACTCTGCTAACCACATCCAAGCATGTTTGCTTTCAACTAATACCACTTTAATAGGCCATTTAGCTAACAGAGCAATATTTTGGCGTTTGGGATCCAGAATCCCGAATCCTCCCGATTCTCTGGGGAATGTAATGCTATCCCAAGCTACTTTTGAAAGGAACCCCTCTCCCTTTTCTGCTTCTGGTTTCCACAAGAACCTGGAGGCTGCCCTTCTGATCTTTTTATAAGCTTGATTCCCGAGTGTGTGCAGCTGCAGCGGATACCAAAGCGGTGAGAGGGCTGAAGCCGAAATCACTGTAGCTCGTCCCAACAAAGAGAGATGTCTCGTACCGTCMCATTTCATGATTCTCTGGCATACCTTCTYTTCCAGCAGTTGGTCTCGCAGYTCTGAGTTGTCTGATAAGGACACTTGGACTCCAAGATACCGATCTGAGGCATCTGTCTCTATACGTCTCATACCCCAGTTTGCTTGTAATTGAAAGTGTGCAGGCAAAAAATATACTGACTTATTTAAATTTATAGAGGCCTCAGATAGTATAGTATACTCATCTAATACCTTCCGCATAGCATGCAGCAATTCCTTTTCATTTAGGCTTGCTATTGTTAAATCATCATCAAGTGGCCCCCCTTTCCATTGATATTCGTTGTGCAGTTCCAGACCTGTGATCGAATTATTTTTCCTAATGTTGTCCAACAGTATTTCCCGATGCATCACAAAAAGTAGAGGGGCTAGCGGACAGCCCTGACGCAGTGAACGGGAGAGTTTAAACTCCTCAGATAGTTGGTTATTCACTGACACCATTGCAGTTGAAGTTTAGTACATAACTGTTACCCACCTGCAGAAGTTCGGACCAAATCCCATATGGATTAAGGTTGTCCCTACGAACGCCCAGCCTACCTTATCGTACGCTTTCTCCATATCAATGAGGAGAATTGCTACATCCCTATCTTCTCGTGCAATAACTTCAGGCGCTTGGATGGTAGCCGCAATGTTGTCTATTACCGATCTGTGTTTTACAAAGGCCCCTTGATCTGAGACTATGAGGGCTGGAAGATAGTGGGCAAGGCGTAGTGCTAAGGCTTTAGCTAGGATTTTGTAGGAAACATTTAGTAGTGAAATTGGTCGCCAGTTTCTTATATCCAGTTTATTACCTTTTTTATACAACAGGGTGATTATACCTTGTTGCTTACCTTTGGAAAGTGTGCCGCCTAATAGGACCCTATTATATATTTCCACTAGAACTGGTCCCACGACGTCCCATAAGGCAATGTAGGCTTCTACTGGCAACCCGTCTGAGCCCGGGCATTTCCCAACTGCCATTTGTTCTGCTGCAAGTTTGACTTACTCTGCTGTAAAAGGTCTGTCCAAGTCTAGTCTTCCCTCTATGGGTAAACGTGCACTTGATCTGGCCCAAAACCCAGAATTTTCTCTTAGGTCCGTTGAAAAGGAGTCCAAGGGTCTTCTTGTAGTTAAAATGTCTTGAAAATACATCTGTGCATACTCGCACATCCCTTGTGGGTCTGATTTGGTGGGTGCAGAAGTTACGAAGGGGTGGGACAGTTCCCTTATTAGCGGCTTAGTTTTCTGCAAAATTAATCTACGAAATGTTTCCTTGTTTAGTCTGTCGTTTGAGATAATTCCTTTTTGGTGGAGCCAGTCCTTCCACTTTTCTTGCTGGGCTATTTCTAGGCTGTCTAGTTCGGTCATTGCTCGTTTCCGGGCTGCAGTCCAGTATACATCAGACACCGGATGTTTCCCAAAGTTACTCTCCGCTTCTCTGATTCTTTGAACCCATTTCTGTTCAATCGCATTTCCTTCAATTGCCTTAATCCGAGAAAAGACCTCAAAGTAGTTTTTCATAATATTCATACCTGTGTCGAACCATGACTCTACATTAGAAAAAAGGCCTCTTGCTTTCTGCCATTTGTCCCAGTGCTTGTTGGCCCAATTTAGAAGGTTATTGTCCTTAAGGTGCTCTGTATTGAAGCGAAAGAGGCACTTGGCAGCATTTGAAGGATCCTTGGCGTCAAATTCCGCTGTTACCGGACAATGATCGGACAGCGAGGATGTACCTAGTTCCACTTTCATGCACCTATCCCATATTGTACCTCTGACTAAAAAGAAATAAAATCTTCTTCGTACAGGAGGTGACTGGGATCCGTGCCAGGTGTACTCCTTTGAGTCAGGGTGAAAGGTCCGGTAAGCATCCATTAGTTGGTGGGATTCCATAAGCGCCAGTAGCAGGCGTCCGTCTGCTCGCACAGGTTCTGCTACTGGTGAGTCTAAACCCGGATTCAGAGCTGTGTTCCAGTCCGCTGCGATAAGTAGGTTTGGGCTATCTGGTAGAATGGCCGGCAGTTCCGATAAAAATTTAAGTCTTTCATTATAAACGGCGGGAACATACACTGACATGAAGGTCCAGATTTCTTCCAGGATTTCAAACTGTACCCATACCCAGCGTCCCCATAGATCCGCCATCCAATCTGTTATACAAATATCCAAATCTTTGTGGAATAAAATTCCAACTCCACCTCTTGTTCCCTGAGCAGGCGACCAGTACTGTGGGCCAGTCCAACAGTTCTTTACTTCATTAATACGATCCTCGTTTAATTTAGATTCTTGGATGCACATGATGTGTATCTCTTTTCCGTGCATCCATGTCTTCAGTCGATCCCTTTTCCGCCTTGTACCAGTGTCACACAGTCCACACACATTCCATGTGGAGATGTTAATTTTGTGCTTTGGGGGCATTCACCCCTGAAGCACCGGTGGACTTTTGGATCCGGCATCACCGCTGTAGGTATTTTCCAAATGGCTCAGCTGTTCTTAGAAGCTGTGTAAGTCTGTGTACATTTCTGGACTTTTTCGAATCTGGCAGCGAGGTGGAATCTGGGTTCCTGACCGTACCTGCCTGTGAAATTTTGGCAGAACCTGAACTGCCAGTTGGGCCATGATCGTCTCCTCGTGTTGCTTTGGTAACGTGCTGATAGTTCAGCAATGTATATTTGCAGGTTCCTGCCACATATTCGGGGACTTTCTCAATTTTTGGTTCTGAACGGCTTGATTACCGAGGTCCTCGACGGTTTTCGGGTACCATATGGCCCGACCAACTGGCATGGTCTGGACTATACACTGTCGTACAGGCATCACTCATCCTCTCATTTCGAAGGTGCGTTCTTTCGTACGTGACACTTGATGCGGGGATTTGTGCCGCTGCAGGCGACGCCTGGCGATGGTGGTCAGGGTTTCTGCTCTGGTCGAATGGGAATGCAACGCAGCAGGGATTCCCATCACCGAAGGTGTGACCATCCACGCTGCTAGTTGGCACTGAGCAGTCAATCAGTGGGGAGCGGCTTCGACCTGGTTCGTGTGTCTGTCTTTTTTGCCTGTGTGTTGCTTGACATTGTTGATAATGCTTGTCTGTCGCGTGTGTGTACCTCCGAGTGCTTGCAGGTATTTCCATGCACGAGCCGTCTCTGAAGATGGTGGTTAGTAGCCGTTTACTGGGGTTCCTAAGGACACGATGGCAGACATTTTGTACGAGGCATGCAATGCATTCCTCACCACGGTCCACGGTGCCTTCATCTATTCGCTTCTTGGGATCTCTTAGCTCTGAGGTGGAAACTGTGGGAGTCGGATGGAGTATAAAGGAGGCAAGGCTATGGAATGGCCTCCTTATGAGTCTACTAGCGGGGTGGACGAAACGCGTAGAGGGAATGGCGGCGTGAATGGGGCAAGTCCGTTGGTGGAATGAGAAGTTTCAGTTCACTTTCTTTGCTTGAGTGTGCCCAACGGAGCTTGATTCTGGGTGTATCTTATTCTCTCGGTTCTCATGCTGGATCTGTCTTGCCAGCGCGTTTCTTTCTCTCTTTCTTTCTCTCTTGGGCACAGGGCCCGTTTAACAAAAAAATAAGTAAAATAAAAATTGTGCCCAGTTGACAACAGTGAAGAACAGTACCTGTATCATGTAGAACTGTAGAAGACAACAAGGACAACGCTATATTTCTAGTGAAACATTTCGCAAACTACAACAATAGTAGCTAGTTAATAATAGTAAGATACATTACCAAAATCTAGTAGGAAACAGCACAGGGCACATTATATACCTAGTGGGGAGTTCAGCCAAGTGCAGCAATACTATCTACTAGTTGATAACAGTGAGATACAACACTAGAATCTAGTGAAAACAGCAAAGGTTACGACACCTAGTAGAGACTCTAGAGAGTTCAAGGAAGAACAGCAGTATATCTAGTTGACAACAGTTAGATGCCGCATTGGAATCTAGTAGGAAACGACAAAGATAACCACTAGATTCTTAGTGGACAGTTCAGCGAAATACAGCCCTACTAGCCTAGTATGTGGCTGAGAACAGTGAGATACAGCACTGGAATCTAGTGGAAAACAGCGAAGATAACACTACATAGTATATAGCTAAAATCGAGAAGTTCAGTGAAGTACACTGTACATAAGTAGTATGAAGAATGTGAAGTATAGAACAAGAATCTCGTAGGAAATCAACAAAGATAAGCGCCAGACTCGTACTGGACGGTTCAGCGAAGTACAGCAGTGGTATTTAGTCGACATCAATGAGATACAATTTCGTCAAAACTGACATTTTTTTCATTTTTTGAACGAAACTGGACCTAAAAAACTGGCCCTATTTAGATCGAAATTTTGATCTCTTGAGGGTCCGGTGCGTATCTGGACCTAGCGTGAGTCTAGGGGGTACGGCGTCCTGAAAACGCTGTACCCCCTGGATCTATCTGGACTTCGCTGGCATCCAGGGGGCACGGCGTTCTGAGAACGCCGTACCCTCCTCAGGACCTTAAAACATCGACCTAAATCGGGCCAATTTACGAAATGACGAGGTTTCAATTTCGTTAAGAAAATAAAATATGTCCATTTTTTACACTAGATACGTGGTGAGACATTCAACCAACCACTAGCAAATTTGAGCGAAACTATCTACGGTAGTCGACAACGCTCGCAAACATCACTGGAATCTAGTAGGAAACGGCAAAGGGTACACTAAATACCCAGTGGGGTTTGCGGAGGGCGGCGGCACTAATAGTAACCCCTTGGCCGGCGCCTCGAGCCACAAGGAAGGTCCTCTTCCTTTTCTCCTCTCTCTCTCCCCCCCCCTCTCTTCCTCCCCAAATTTTGTTCCCTCATGCTTGCCGGTGAGAAGCAACCCGACTGCTGCCCGCCAGAAAAGATGGGGCCTTTGTGTTTTGAAAAACAAAAAAGAAAAAAGAAAGAGAGAGAGAGAGAGAGAGAGAGAGAGAGAGAGAGAGAGAGAGAGAGAGAGAGAGAGAGAGAGAGAGAGAGAGANAAAGAGAGAGAGAGAGAGAGAGAGAGAGAGAGAGAGAGAGAGAGAGAGAGAGAGAGAGAGAGAGAGAGAGAGAGAAAAAGAATGGCCATTAGCTCAGTGGATAGGCGCGGTAGAGCACTGGTACAGATTGCACGTTGTGGTATACGGTTGCAGGTTGGAATCTTCGGATCTGCAACTTCACACACTGGGCTGGAAGGCGTTAACCGGTACATAGTACATACCATTCGCAAACTGGTTGCTGTGCATTGGGGTTCGTGTAGGGGGTACCGGGTCCTCGGATATGGTGTGCCCTTGGGGGGTAGGTTGCCACTGTTTGGGGTGGGGAGAGGGATGGGGTGAGTAGTCACACACCGGGTGGGTGTCACGTTGTGGTGGGTAGGAGGTGTAGAGCCGTCTTGTTACCCGATTGAGAAGAGTGGCTCGTCGGTGGGCTTATGGGACCTTGGGTGGTGGGGGTACCAGGTTCTGGCATATTGTGTGCCTGCGTGACGTCTCCCGTGTGTGTATTCGTGATTGCGTGTGACACACACACACACACACACACACACACGCACACACGCACACACAGAGAGAGGCGTGTTTGTGTGCGCGCGGCACATACACACACACAGAGGAGAGAGAGAGAGAGAGAGAGAGAGAGAGAGAGAGAGAGAGAGAGAGAGAGAGAGAGAGATGGAGGGGGGAGGAGGAGTATGGGCGTGTGTGTGTTCCAATTTTGACGGATACCCTGAAGGACAGGGATGAATATGTCAAGGCCGTTGCCCTTTACATTAATAACAAAAAAAAAAGGAGGACACCGAAATTTCAGCGGACACAACTTGAAAGGTCAAACTGATTGTCAGATTCTGACGTTGGTAAAAGAGAAGTGCTCACCATTTCGGCGTGCTTCCCGACGAAGTTCCCGTCGTCCTTCGGGACATGGGTTAGAATTGGAACGATACAGAGAAGATTAGCATGGCCCCTGCGCAAGAATGACACGCAAAAAAAAAAAAAAAAAAAAAAAAAAAAGACACGCATAAATCGAGGCGTGCTTCCCGTCGCCGGAATCTGTAGAAATCAGACAAGTGTTTATCCGTTGGCAGACTGAGTGTGTCTGCCGCTCTCATTGCTGCAACGGCCCCAACAGAAATGGAACGAAAGGGTAACAGCAAATCCAAAAAAAAAACAAAAAAACAAATCCAGTGCACCGCCGTTTTGTCAGTACGACTCCCCCTCGAGCATGCTAGTTAATTGCTTTACTAGCACAGGAGAACCGTTCAGCCATGAACAATCGAAGCCCCCGAAATGCGGCCGAAAGGGTCCAATTCAAGGAGTCCATTCGGGATGAATGGCAACTCATCAGAACGCGAAAAATGAAATACAAAACGTGAACCAGATGTCAGAAAATCGACGCTCTGACCAACAGCAAGGACCGCCAGACCAGCAGCATTGGGGGGAGGGGGTCGATTTTCTGACATCCGATTCCAGGTATCATTGGGGGGGGGGGCCCGAAGCAAAGGACCGCCAGACCAGCAGCAACCAGACGTTTTCCACATCGTCAGAGACGTGATGCTGAGGACAAAGACGATTTTTCAATCAGTTCTAGTATCTGTTCCTGCTTTGCATCTCTTCTTGCGCGCGCGTGTGTGTGTGCTTGTTTCGGTGTTTTCTTTTTTTCTTTTTTTTCAAGGATTTTTTTTTTTTTTTTTTTTTTTT
>BFEA01000126.1:738102-750573 GCA_003427395.1 Chara braunii
GTGTGTGTGTGTGTGTGTGTGTGTGTGTGCGCGCGCGCTCTGAAAGTTTGCAAATGGAATGAACGAGGGTCCCACGTTGAATCTTTCAATGTGGTAAAACGGCGTTCAACGCCAGTTTATTGCGATCCTTTTTAATTCTTTATGCCCAACGAATTCAATTACCTGTAGAATCTGGACAGGACGGCCATTCAAGCCTTTTTTATTGTCATTATAGTATTACGGGGAACCTCGTAGCAGCCACATGTGTGCTTATTACGATTCATTGCGACCCATGGAGATTTCTTTGGGGGCAAAAAATAATAAGCAAAAGGAAAAACGAGATATACTAGGCGTGTAGACATTGTTTACGGGTAATTAATGGAAATTGCCCATGCAGAAAACTTTTCAGGTTTCATACTCACAAAACCAAACGGTTTTCGCATGGGTGATTTCCACCAATTATCCCCCTTTTTTAGATCTACAAACTCATATTGTTTTTTTTTTTTTTACTTTAGATTTCAAATATATTAAAAATAATAGTAATACATGAAAACAAAGGGAAAAAAAAACAAAAAAGATGAAATGAGTGGGTTATTCTTTTTGTCATGGGCAAAAAATACTTAAACCACCAGTACTTGGCCCAGCTATTGAAGCGGAGCCTGAATTATGCCTGTGCGCCGATTTTCGCCGAGCCTCTGTCAAAAGAAAGAAAAAGTCGGTACGGGTACCACGTTTCGGCACTGCGGCCTCTTTTGTTGGTTTTCTTTGACGGACATCTTGGAGTCCTTCCGCCAGTAAGTGCACATCAGTTCCCTACAGAGTAGGGTTAGGTTTATTTTTTTGTTTTTTTTTTTCCTTTTTGTGTTTTCGGCTTCTGGCGATGTTTTTGGTCCGTTCGTTCCCGCCTCTGCCATCTTCGTGTCCTCCTGCCTGGCCGTCATCGCTCCTACACCGTCGCACTGCCAATGGCCCCCCGTGGCCATCAATGTCACAACTTACACTACATTCATGAAGATGGTAACGTATCTTTCCCTGTTGTACGGGTGGATTCACCGTGAGCGGCAACGAAGGCGAGGAAATGATGGTGTCTGGGGGCTCTCTCTCTCTCTCTCTCTCTCTCTCTCTCTCTCTCTCTCTCTCTCTCTCTCTGCCTGCGCCTTTCCCCTGACGAAAGGCAGCGCGTTCGACTGTCCGGTCTCTCTCTCTCTCTCTCTCTCTCTCTCTCTCTCTCTCTCTCTCTCTCTCTCTCTCTCTTGCACGCGACGGGCCGGACGTGGAAGCATGGCAATGGCAGACCGGGCGGACAAGGTCGCACGTGCAAGCACCCACCGGCAACCGTGCGCCGCCTGTCAGAAACCTTTTTTTTTTTTTTTTTTTCCCCGCCTTTCGGTTCACGACAACTTTCGTCCGTACAGCTCAATGATTTCCGTACATTGGCTGGCCGGCCAGGCACAAACGGTCGTAAACCTATGTCCGTTGTCGAACTACTGGCCTTGTCCCGACTGGGCCCGCCAGGCCTTCACAAATAAAACTGCCGAACCGGCCCCGAGGCCCTGGGGTCGCGTATACGGGAAGGCCCCGAGGCCTATGTATGGGCCAAGTACTGGTGGTGGATCTTTTAGAGATCTTCAACCCTGTGTTTTTTATTCTGTTGTTTCAACTTAATGGGAGGATCTGGGGATAATTGGTAGAAAGAGTCCACACAAAAACCTTTCCAGTTTTGGGCGCCCGAAACTCGGCCCTTTGGTACTACCGGCCCAGACAGTCTTCAGCCTGGGTGAAAGGGGCCTTCGCGCCGTGGCCACATCTCACTAGGCCTGTCTTACAGGTTCAAGAATTTGGTGCTGTTTGTGTGCCAGTTACAGGTTCAAGAATTTGGCACTGTTTTTGAGCCAGTTTCATGAACCGGTAGGGCCCTTCTTTTTCAAAATCAGGTACGTGGGCGTCATTCTATACTTCAGTGGTACCACCGTCGGCCTCTTTTACATCAAAATGAATCTGGCTCTGTTATGTGCCAGATTCAAGATCCGGTAGGGCCCTTGGAGACACGCGGTCCTCTACGACCTACCCCACATGGAAGTCATTGGGTCTGTAGCTCAGTTGGTAAGGCACAGAAGCTGCATTCAGGAGGTCGTGGGTTCAATCCCCATTGGCTTCAGGTGCCTGCCTGGGCAAGCTTGGTGTTCTACCAGCTAGAGATAACCCGTTGGCCCCCCAAGCCAGCATTGGCAGGACCTTGGCTGATGTTGTTGGCTGCTATGCAGCGACAATATTGGCCATTAGACACCACCATGTGAGGTTGCCGGGGGGTAGGCGTAGGTGCAGTGACTGGCCATTGCACCGCCGATTTCCCCCATACGCAATGCTAACCCACCCCTCGTCACCGTAATGAGGGACTGGTACAGCCTTGCTCTTGCACCACAGCTGTGGTGCAAACCTACCCGGTGGGCTGGGGAGAGATCCGGGTTGGTTGCTGTTCCCCCGTACTATAAATAGACTAGTGAGAGGATGAGATAGATGCTTACTACCAAGAAAGATGAAATAGATTGAGAGAAGAATATAGATTACTTTATAAATAAATAAAAACGGCCGAGTTTAGGGCGCCCAAAACCCAAAAGCTTTTGGCGTGGGCCCTTTCTACCAATTATCCTTCTACCGTAGGTGTCTTCCGTCAACTGTTGCACCCTTTTCCTTCTCTGAGTCAGTCTTTCTCTCCTTCCTAAGCATCTTCGCTTCCTTGTTCAGCGCTCCGTTCCCTTGCCGCTGTCAAGCGGTGGTGACCAAAGCCGAAATTTAGGTTTTCTCTACCACCTCTAATGCCCGCCGACCCGAGCTGAAAAAAAGACCGGAATAGCAACATACCTTTTTGGAAGCCAGCTTTGCTCAACCAATTATAATGATTTCTCGCGCTACGCCTTTTCTTATGCCACTCAGGTGCTCATCCCTGCGATTCGATTCCCTAGCTCTCTCTCTCTCTCTCTCTCTCTCTCTCTCTCTCTCTCTCTCTCTCTCTCTCTCTCTCTCTCTCTCTCTCTCTCTCTCTCTCTCNTCTCTCTCTCTCTCTCTCTCTCTCTCTCTCTCTCTCTCTCTCTCTCTCTCTCTCTCTCTCTCTCTCTCTCTCTCTCTCTCTCTCTCTCTCTCGGTCATACCCATATGTATGTGTGCTCACAGCAAGTCGACACCAGAACGTATACGCCATTATGATTGTGCTTCTAGGTGTTGACTACAGTCTTCCCTCGAATACAACGTACGGTCATTATAGCTGAATTTAGACCGAAAGATACACCAAATTCAACTATAATGACCGTACGTTGTATTCGGGGGAAGACTGTAATTCAAATTGCCGCCTTGCTTCGCAGCTTCAGCTTCCTTCAAGTTCTGTGCAGTGTGAAACACTCAAGGAACTTGCTACCTTCTTCCCCCGAATACAACGTGCGGTCATAATACCTCTATTTGGGCTGTCGTTCAGACTAAATACAGCTATAATGACCGTACGTTGTATTCGGGGGAAAAAGGTAGTACACCACTGTGCTTTTTCAATGGAACACAAGGTAAAGCACCACCAGCGTGCGCATGCGCGGCTCATCATCACGAGTGGGTCCATTCTGCCCTATACCCTGAGTGCCGCCTTTCCCTCGTGCACCTTTCGCCGTAGTGCTGCTGTAGGTTCGTCGTCTCACTCCCACGTGGCTTCGCCACCCTCCTCGTTTTCTTGTTAGTCTTCCTGACGGTGTTTCTTGCAATCATCCTCGTCGTTTTCGGTCTGTTTGGCAGGGCCACGTTGATGGGGTCGTATGCTTGGGCAGCCCTCCTCTTCACCAGCCTATTGATCGCCACCTCCCGCTTCCGGTGATTGATCCGTCCGCTCGTTCTTGCATCCTTCTTTAAGTTCGTCGATTGCCAGTCCCTAGAACAACTAGCATGCCTCGGGGGATAATTGGTAGAAAGAGCCCACGCCAAAACCTTTTCGGTTTTGGCCGCCCAAAGTTCGGCCGTTTGGTACTACCGGCCCAAACAACTTTCCCCTGGGTGAAAGGCGCCTTCGCCCTGTGGCCACATCTTCCTGGGCCTGTTTTTACCGTTTCAAGAATTTGGCGCTGTTTCTGTGCCAGATTCATGAACCGGTAGGGCCCTTCTTTTTTAAAATTGCGTACGTGGGCCTCATTCTATACTTCAGTGTTACCACCGCCGGCCTCTTTTACGTCAAAATGAATCTGGCGCTGTTATGCCCCAGATTCATGGTCCTGTAGGGCCCTTGGAGAGACGCGTGGGCCTTTAGTACCCCACATGCAAGTCATTGGGCCGGTAGTACCAAACGGCCAAACTTTGGGTGCCCAAAATCGAAAACGTTTTGGCGTGGGCGCCTTCTACCGATTATCCCATGCCTCGGAGTCCTCGTGCTTTTCCCTACTAGGCCCCCACGGTCCCGACTTCGTATGTGCTCGATCGGTCCTCATCGTCGTCGCTGGTGGAAGGGCGATAGTCACACTCTTGGTGCTTTGGCAGCAACCGCCTTAGGTGGCCGAGGTGGGCTGTTGCCCACGGGCCACAGCTACTTCCTTCCTTCCCGCGTTTTCGTTTAGGATTTGGCGCCAAGCCCGCTCTGCCCTTGGTCTCAGCTGAGGGCATACTCACACTAGTGTAGCACGTACTGCTGCAAATATTACGTATGTGAATTTGCGTTTATATGGCACCTGCGGGTCACACTGCTCACCCGAAGCAGAAAGGACGGTCACGACCTGGCCTTGAGATGCGACATTTGAAGACTGATTCCGGTTGGCGGCCGGATGAAACGTAGCGTAGGGTCGCTGGGCCTTGTCGGTTTGTTCCACTTTGATTTTTTGGCCAACTATCGGCGGTTTTTAATGATTATCTTTCGGCCACTGTGGTCACGTTGGGGAACGATTGGGTGTATTTTCTTCCTCCTCTCTTCTTCTTTCTTCTCCTCTGTCTTTGTTTTGAGTCAAATGTATGCCAGTCATTGAATGCTGATCGGGTGAATAACATTCCCCCTTGAGATGCGAAAATGCGCTGTGTGCAGTCAGACGGCACAACACGCCTGAAAAAAAAAAAAAAAAAAAAAAAAAAGCTTCCAAAAGGCAGTAGAGGAAAAAGAAATATGTAAGCCTGCGGCTGTCCAGGCCGCTGACATTCATGTGCCCTTTTGTGTGAATACGCAAAATACGTGCCTGTGTGTGACCCGGAAAACCACATAAAATTTGGCCTCCTGTTCATGCAATTAGATAGTCTTGCGCAACCGTCCCTTTTCCTATTCAACTTGCTCGTCGTACTCATTGCGCGGTACACTCCGTTTCGGCTTCTGCTGGGCCTTCTCATTCCCCCCCCCCCCCTCCTCCCCCTTAATTCCTGATTTCAACTCAAATAATCCTTATCAGACGTGCATCTCTCTCCTCTGCATATCTATGTTTCTCCAGTAATTCCTCCTGCTGCTTCTTTTTTTTTTTTTTTTTTTTTGGACCATTTCTCGATTTATGTGTGTCATCCTTGCGCAGGGGCCATGCTAATCTTCTCTGTATCGTTTCAATTTTAACGGATGTCCCGAAGGACTCCTCCTGCTTCTTCTGTTCTCGTTCTTTCTTCAAATCCTCTTCCTTTCTACGCTCCGCTTCCCGTGCTTCCGTTTCCTTAACGTGCTTTGCGTTGAGTGTTATCGATCAATGTAATCCCGAATCAACGCGCTCGTATCGTGAACAGACCTCCGCGAGAAATTTGTATCTGCCGATAAGCTTCTTCTTCTTGCTGTACCAGGTGTCATCATCCGTCCTGGTCTTGAAAACGGCGGAGGAACAAAGGGAATGTCAAGATACCGGGCATCCCAATGTTAATCACAAATGTTCGCAAAGTGGTCAGGCTTTCCACATCGAATTGATTGATTGATCGCTGCGGGAGGTTCACCTCCCCGCGGCGTGCACACAGACACACATACACAGACACGCACACACACACACGCACACACACACACACAAACGCACACACATATGCGAACACACACACACACACACACACACACACACGCACACACATATGTGCACCCCCCCACACACACACACACACTGCCTCTCCCGTTGCCTCGCCGCTGCCTCCCCCGCTCCCGCTCCTGCTCCGTCTGCCTTCCCCTCTCCCGCTCCCTCTGCCTCTCCCTCTCCCATTCCCGCTGCCTCCACCACTCCCCCTTCCTCCCCCGCTCCCGCTGCCTCCCCGCTCCCACTCCCGCTTCTTCTCCCGCTCCTGCTGCCTCCCCCGCTCCCGCTGCCTTCCCCACTTTCTCACACCAATCAATCAATGAATCAGCAACTCAATCTATCAACCAATCAATCAATCAATCAAGTTTTTCTCATTTTTCACCAAAAAGAACAATTTTTATTTTTATTTTCGAATACGGTGGGGGTCCCTGCCACCCCCGCTATCCCCCCAATGCAGCTGCCCCCGGCGGCACCCCCCCTCTGGGCCCTGGCATGTTCAACGGGGAGCCGGCCGTACGGGCGTCTGTTCGTACGGCCCGTACAGCAACCCCCCTTATGACGTCCGGGGGACTTCAATGTGTGTGTGGGGGGGGAGACTTCACTCTGTGTGTGTGTGTGTGTGTGTGTGTGTGTGTGTGTGTGTGTGTGTGTGTGTGTGTGTGTGTGTGCCCGCGTTTTTTTGTGTGTGGGGGGCGGAACCCTCCCCCACCAATCAATCAATCAATCAATCAAGGGATGTCTGACGCCCCTGTAATTTCCATGATTTTGCGTCATGCCCCTCCCACTGACCCCGGCATGGCGGTCATGACCGCAGTGTGTGTGTGTGTGTGTGTGTGTGTGTGTGTGTGTGTGCTGCTCCCTCTGCTGGGCTGTTAGCTGGCCTGTCAGCTGCTTGGTCACTGGCTGAAGGAAATCCTCCACCTGTAAGCAAGGAGCGGTTATGCAACCAGACTCGTGTCCTTCATTACTCAGCATGCATGAAAACAGATGACAATCACACTGGCGCCAGGCGCCCACACAAAGCTCAGAGATATCGAGGCCAAGAACACAATTCAGATTCAAACTTGCTTCCACTAGCTATTGCGCCTGTGTGCCATCACAACACCCCTCCGGCGCTGTGTTCCCAGCCACTATTCATACGCATGCTACTCTGGATCTCCCTGTATGTCCCACACATGCACACACTGCACACAGCCCTCACACACTTACACGCTACAGCCTATCTTTAACCTATGGCACCTATGGCTGCCTTCTACCTTCCTAGCTACTAGTCGTGATGGAGGCTTCGTCTCCCTCACCGTCCACTTCTCCTTCGGGCGCCTGCAGACCTCCTTGCACAAGATGCTCAGGCAGCGCTTCCGCACGGCTCACGGGCAGAATCAATGAATGACTGGACTCTGCCTCTTGATTTATACTTCGGTTGGTCGCTGGTCAGTTCCTTTCCACCGGGCCCACACAGTCCCACATGGTACTTGCTGACTGGACAAAGTGCAACTGGGACTGGGTACCGCTGACTAGGCGAGGTTGGACTGCCCACTTGCCCACTTGCCTCTGGCCTGACTCTGATAATTCTCGAAAGGCCAGTTCCGGACCTTCCGGAAGTCTGTAGACTTGGCCTTTCGGGACTGTAGCAGCTACCACCTTGACCTTTCAGGACTGTAGCAGCTACGACTTCTACACAGCTACGACCCCTACTCGACAGACCTGCGGATCGAGACCCGAAGACTACACTAACCTACAGCAGACAACAGCCGACTACCAAAACACAGGTCACGGGTTCAAACACACCGGGGGCGACTTCGCTGGCTTGGTACTGTACACGGATGGGGACAAGGTCTAGGGATAGAGCCCTGGGATCTGCGCCTGCTACTGCAAAGGTGAAAACCGTTTCAGTTACCTTAGTAACTCGGACGGCAACTCAGTCTGATGCATATTCTGACTTCAGCTACACTTGATCATGTAATGATGCATCTTGACTCATGTTCCTTTGCCTACCGTGACTTGGCCATTCTGATGGCTTGTCCTGTGCCTAACAGGTGGAGCTGCTGTGCTAGTGCTTGGTCATCCCAGTGGGTTATGTTGGAGAGGCAGAACTCCGAGTCATCATTGGATGTCAGTGCAATTGATGCCGCAGCTGAGTCCTGACACTTCTATACTGTACCGCATGACGGTCAAATGTGGGATACGTCAAGTATCAAGGGCCAGGCCAAGAAAGGGAGACAGTTAAGTCATTTCAAAACATTGGTGACACTGTGGGCTGTAGGTAATTCCCCACCTTCAGCAGTTGGATGCAGCTCCGAACAAGACCTAGCTCGCTCAGCTCTTCCCTGGAAGTTTCTACCATTCCGCTCAGCATCTCACCTGAACTGAAGAAACTATTTTTCTAGCCACTTGACCAGACGCACCTGACAATATGAACCTAGGCCAATTGCAAATCTTGTGGCTCCTAGGGGCCATGCTGCTGAGTTATACAATTTCAGATCTCTTTCCTGACTGTCGCGTTGGTGCGGAAGATGTCATATCCGGACTTTCTAATGGGCATGATGCCACTGGTCAACGTCGTACAAAGAACCACCTTCCTTATGATCACGAAGACATCTTGGAACCCGAGGATGCAGTCTCGACCGAGAGATTGGCCGGTGCGGGGCGAGAACTTCCGGAACAGAGCCTATCCCTGCAGATATACGAAGCAAGCCTACTTGCAAACGCCGGCAACGTGCTGCAATCCGGCGGCTCGATACCGAATGTTGAAGTCAAGGACATATTTGTTTCAGGCAATGGCACAACTGTCCTGTTTGCAGAATGCAATGTCACATCTGGTGGTCCTGTTTCGTGTAATGTGAAGAGAGCAGTGTTGGCCCCAGGAGGGGAGGGCTACACAATCAACCACATTGCTGGGCCGTGGCTGTACACAAGTTCTTCCACGGCAGAGGGCATCTTGCTGATTGACGACACCACCTTGCTGGTTGCTGACTCGGGAAATAACGTTGTAAAGAAGGTAGACATAAGGACAAGGGATGAAACTAACTTCACAACCGGGGAGAGTTTGCCTAAGCCTTTGCGCCTAGCCAAGCATCCAAGCGAGCAGGTTGTCTTTGTATCGTCGGTAGATCGCATCTATAAGGTGCCTTTGGAATACAAGACCGAATCTATCCCACAAGTACTTGCGGGAGACTCTGGGCAAGGCTACAGTGATAGCACAACTGGTGCCACTGTCCGGTTCTCTATGCCAAGAATAGGAGGAAGATCCATTTCTGGGAACGGGAGCGCGTTGTATGTTGCCGATACTTCGAACCATCTGATTCGACAAGTGAATACTTCCACAGGAGCCACAAGGACGCTGGCTGGAAATCGCAATGGTGTCTATCCCTGGATCAGCCGTGATGGTCCCCCAAATATGGCCAAGTTTAGCAGGCCTTGTGGCATTGCTGTAACATCTGATGGATGTAACCTCTTCGTTGCCGAGTATGATGGTGGTGCCATCCGCTGGGTCACCATGAAGGAGCCTGATGGAGATGTCATGGAAGTGAAGACAGTCGCAGTGATGAGAAGCGATTCTAACTCGTCTTTGTCGGGCAGCTTTACCTCCCTCACACTTTCAGATGACGATGGGTACCTGTTTGTGGGAACAAACAACTTCAGGCTTTTCAAGTTGGAAGTGAAGGCTTCCGTTCTACACCGCTGCGGTGCTGGGAGCGCTGATAATTCTTCACGCAGCAACCACGGTGGTGAAAGAGCGTTTTGGAATAAGCACAAAAAGTGGCTGATAGCACTTATCGTTATTTTCGGCAGTGTGGGATGTTGTTGTTGTTGTGCTGCCATGGGGAAGATGTGTGATGATTAGGGGTCTCCGTCAACCGCCTCTCCACACGGTGACGTCTGGAGCGAATTGCCTTTTTTTTCCCTTCTTCCAAACCCGCTCAGTCTTGCTGTCCTCTCGAGTCTCGACCATCTTGTAGTGCAGCCTATGGGTGCACCCGCAGCCAGCGACGGAGGGGAATACCCCATCCTTAGTGTGGTTTGGGTGTGTGGCACTGTGTGCACACTCGAACCATTCCAGTTATGGGTATGTGTGATCGTGCATTCTAATTGTGTTCATGAAGGGCTGCGCGGAAGTCCTGAATTGATAGTACAAACTGCCGTTTTGTTAACTTAAACCTGAAATTATATACATTTCTATTTGCATGAAATTGCAGTGTCCAATTCCGTTGAGATAAACAATGGACGTCATCTCTGCACTATTCTGCAGGGTTTAGAGATGGGAACGTGGAAACAACACTTTGTTTTTTGCCAAACTTTTTGTCATTCTTTTCAAAGTTTTTGGCTGTGCATCCTTGGAAGCTGGGTTCTAGAGCATGGGTAGGTGCTAGAACATGGCTCTGCACTATTCTGCAGGGTTTAGAGATGGGAACGTGGAAACAACACTTTGTTTTTTGGTCATTCTTTTCAAAGTTTTTGGCTGTGCATCCTTGGAAGCTAGGTGCTAGAGCATGGGTAGGTGCTAGGGCATGGCTCTGCACTATTCTACAGGGTTTAGAGATGGGAACATGGAAACAACATTTTGTTTTTTGGTCATTCTTTTCAAAAATTTTGGCTGTGCATCCTTGGAAGGTAGGTGCTAGAGCATGGCGAGAGAAGTCGTTCATCAGCATGCAAATAGGAGACATAGAGGGGACAGTGATAGGATTACATATTGCGAGGTTTACATAGTGGGGAGGATGGTGAGTCCCCGTCTGCGGCACACACCTTTCAAAATTCTATTTAACTAATCTTTTGTGTAGTTGGTGTGAATGGGTTATGAACCCGGAGGTGATTGACTAGGATGTTTTCTCTCATTTCATTCACTTTGTGGTGCTCATGGGATGTTGAACGTATGCAACTGTATGAGAGCCTGAGCGTGCGTTTATATCCCTCCCGCACCGTGACCGATGTACGTACAATGGTACAAGGTCTCAGTGAGTCAGTGGTATCTCTGGACGACCAGGGAAGTCCAGTCTAGTGGGAAGTTGGGAACACAGACTGAGCAATAAAGGACACCATGTAAGGATGTATTATAAAGGTCGTGTGAGAAGACGAACTGACCTTTCAGAATCCTATTTAACTGATTTGTTCTGTCACTTCTGTGATTGGTGAGCATGGGTTATCAACAAGAAGGCGCCTGGCATTTAGTTTACTAAGTTTACTTAGTACTCGTGGCATGTTGAATCTACGCAATCATCCCAATAATATGCATATGAGAGGGTGGTTCATCCCTCCAGCACGGATGCACGTACAAGGACCACTCAATGGTATCGGGGCGACAAGGGAAGTTGAGTGCAGTCGGAACACAGACTGAGCAATAAAGGTGGTTTGAGAACACGAACTGAGCACTGAACAGTTCTCAAACCACGGGCCAGTAAGGATGTATTACACAGGGACGCTGGACCCGGTTTCCAGCAGGCAAAGCTCCCCCAGGACCCCCACCAATAGAAACGAGCCATCACATACCATGGGCCCAGAGTAGGAAACTGCTCGTTTCAGCCCCTGAGGCAAGCCCTACGCCGATGCTTGCATTGGAAAGAGAAAAAGAAACAGAAAAAGAAAAAGAAAATGAATGTTTTAATCACCACTACCTCCGAGAGTCCGAGCCTCATTCTGCCGATGCGGGCCGGATTCCCCCTGTGTGCCAAAAAATAACGAAATAAGATGGGTGTCTTTGTGTTTTTGTTTGAGCAGGTGCCACCACTGTTGCTCATCGTCACGGTGGATCTGCAGTCAGCGCAGCCAGGAGTCCGAACAATGCCATTAGCAACACTACACTTCTCTGGGAGTAAGGCCTGAAGAGAAAGGGGAAGTGAGAAAGGAGGAGAAGAGGTAGAGGAAAGGAAGAAGAAGAAGAAGAAGAAGAAGAAGAAGAAGAAGAAGAAGAAGAAGAAAGAAGGAGACGGAAGGGGAAAATGAGGAAGATGAGAAGGGGGAGGGGAAAGAAAGGCAGGGTAGAGAAAGAGGAACAACAAAGGAGCTCGATCTCATTTGAAAATTTTGTTGCAGAGCACTGGCGGCTGGCCACGTCGCTACGGGTCCCACGCTGCGTGTTTCAACGGTGGGCCAGCTGCGTTTCAACCACCACTGATGTTCAGAAGAACCAAGAGTGTCGCATATTTTCGATTCTTTTTCTGTTTTTTTTGTGCATTTTGGTTCTTAAGCTATGAATCCCCCGCGGCCGAGGGGGGAGGGGTGTGGGGAAGAGGGTTGCGGATTGGGGTTTCGGAACCCGAACAGAAAAAGGTTTAAAGTTTATTTGCGGGGGGGTGGTTTTTGGTGTGTCCAAAAATAAAAGAAAAAAATAGGGAAAATTTTTCAAAAAAAAATGATTGATTGATTGATTGATTGATTGATTGATTGATTGAATGATTGATTGACTGATTGGTTGATTGATTGATTGATTGATTGATTGATTGATTGATTGGTGGGGGAGGGAGGATCCCTCCCCTTCCCCCGGCACACACACACACACACACACACACAC
>BFEA01000126.1:756043-775779 GCA_003427395.1 Chara braunii
AAAAAAAAAAAAAAAAAGGGAGATCAACAGTCAGAAACGATTAATCCGGGCTAGTCGACCTAGCCCCAGATGAACAGAAATAATAATAATAATAATAATCATAATACTACTACTACTACTACTACTACTAATAATAATAATAATAATACAAATAATCATAATAATAATACTAATAATAATAATGATCTGTGCATTTGCACAACCGGTGTCGCATCGACATATCGCAGGCCTTCATACAAAGCGCCGTCTCACGTTCAATTCGACTGATTGATTGATTGATTGATTGATCATAAAAGACAAACGAAAAGAAAACAGAAAACAATAGAAGAGATCACTAAAAAACGTATCTGCATTCTAATTTCCTTCAGCTTGGAAGCAAAAACAGCATCATGCTATGTCAGGCCAACTGCACCGCTCTCTCTCCATCCGCCGAGATTTTGAGCGCATGCGGACTGTGTGCCCACTGCATGTCCAGATGCATTGGAAACGTTGGGGGATGGCGATTGTTCGTCGATCAAGCTTGATAACCAATGGAGCAAAGTACCATTCCCTGTTCTTTATTGAACGCTACTACCGGTAGAAGCGGCGGCAAGAACAAACGCAGCAGGACCGAACCCAAAAAAATAGAAAGGGAAAACTGAGGCGCAGTCGTGTGACTGCGCCGTAGTTACCCCAAAAAGACAACAGCAGAGGACAAGCCGCACGTTGTCGGATGTCCGTCAAAGCTGTCAAAACAGACGCTGTGAAATGCCCAGCCCAGACTCATGTACGCAGTGGAGCGGACCCAACTGGAACAGAGACACTTGGAACCGTTCGTTGTCCCAGATGGGTCCGTTCCATCGGATGGGTCTGCTGAACGACTTCCGGGTCTGATAAATGGGTCAGATTACTCGCGGAACAACAGACACAGAGAGAGAGAGAGAGAGAGAGAGAGAGAGAGAGAGAGAGAGAGAGAGACTGTTGCTAATACAAACGTTCTCAATTTAATGTCACGCCTATGATCCACGAGGAACACATGCCTGCGCATCCACGTACGACTCGACGGACAAAATGACGAAACGGACACTCCCCAGAGGGAAAGACACAAGCAGATGTGCACACCGACAGGGGGATCCGGATGCAGACTGTCGTACACAGCACGCACGCAAGAGAGAGAGAGAGAGAGAGAGCAAGGAAAAAGAAACCGAGATGTAGACTGTCGTACACCAAGAGAGAGAGAGAGAGAGAGAGAGAGAGAGAGAGAGAGAGAGAGAGAGAGAGAGGGGGGGGGGGGGGGGGGGGAAGATAAACGTAGAAAGAGGAAGAGAGGGCATGGACGCATGTATCTGTTCCTTTCAGGAATTATTTTCTAGCATAAAATAAATAATAAAATCAAGGGCAGCCGGCGCAGGTGTCGACGACATTGGGCCTGTACAGAGGGTCAGGTATCGTGATTCCTGTGCGAGGTCGGCGCGGGCAGAACAGAATCTTGGCGTCTTCGTCATTCTCCTTGGTCATGGCGATCCAGACGTGGTCCGTGACCGTGGCGCCTCTTGCATTTTTGGCGGTGTTTCCCGCGAAGGAGGATTTGCAGAATTTGGCGCCAAAAAGACTGGCGTCCAGGCGGTCCACGTAGACGGCGCCACCTTTGCTTCCTCTCCCCGTGCCCTTGTTGGCGGAAAACTTGCAAGAGAAGAAGAAGGCCCCCGCACCGTCTGGCCCTGCTATTCTGACTGCGCCGCCGATGGATCCCGCTTCGTTCCTGTCGAAGACGCACTTGGTGCAGTTGAGGACCGTCTGGAACGCAGATATGGCGCCGCCCATGTCCGCCGCCTTGTTCCTCAGGAACTGGACGTCAGTGGCCTCGAGGCGCGCGTCCACGGCTATAGCGATGGCGCCGCCGACTTCGGCGGAGTTGCCGCTAAATACCGTCTTGACGGCGGTGAGGCTTCCCTCGCTCAGCTCGACGACGCCCCGCCCCCGCGCATTCCTGCTGTCGGAGATCCGCACATTCGACAACCGGATCTGCGACCCGCCGTTGGATTGGCCCTTGATGGCGGGAGCGGGAGCACCTAGAGCGCCGCTGGACCTCAGCCTCGTCAGCTCCATTCCTGTGACCGTGATGGAGCGGACCTTAGAGAACGCCGAGTAGCGATTGCGCCCGTCGATCTTGCAAAGACGGCGGCGGCATTTCCCTTGGATCGTCAGGTCGGGACAGACTACGTCCGGCAGGTTTGACGTCAGCGTAATATCGGAGTCGACGACTAGGACCTGCGGGGTGGGACTCAAGATGGCCGCCCTGAGCTGCGCTTCGGTGGTGGCGCTGGACGGAACAGCGGCCATCGCCAAGAGCAGCGGGAGAAAGAGGAGGAGCCGAAGGTGAGAGGGGAAGACGCACGTGCCTGCCGAGCCGTGGCCCCCGCGCAGGGCGCCGCCGCCGCCAGCACGTCGCTCCATAGCTGTCCGCGGGGAGGCCTTCCGCTCAAAGGGACGACGCAAGCGGGCGGGCAAATCTGAGGAAAACGAACAGCGGGAAAGACTACGCGCAACTGAAGACAGACCGAGAGATCCCTTCAGCACATCAGGGAGAGGACGACGACGCAAAATGAGACCGCCAGAAATAAATACTTCGCTAGTTTGCCATGCAAGCACGCCACCACGGCAGCGAGAGCGAGATTGCACAACTACGATGCATTGAGGGATACTGACCTACGGCCAGGATCTCGCCCCGCCGGAGCCGCCGCACGAATGCATCGTGCTCCACCGCCATCGCAGCGGTATACGTTTGTTTTTCGTCTTTTCTGTTGCCAACGCTGCCGGGTACAGCGGTAGCCGGGTACGAAATCAAGGCGGACGTAAATGCGATCACTTTTGTGTCAGTGAGGAAGGAGATCTTCTCTCCGAATCCCACGTAAAAGGGGCGAGAATGAAAATTAAAAAGACCACACAGGTCGTGCCCTATGGGAAGTCGAAGGTGCGCCAAAAACTATAAAAAAAAAAAAAAAAAAAAAAAGGTACACCATGGCTGAAGATTGGGGGCCCGCGGGTCCCACTTGGCGGGATCCATCACTTCGGGTCATCGATCTTCGCAATCCAGGATCAGATATAGAGAATTCAGGCGAGCGGGAGTTGAAGCCGGAGTTACTCTGTATCAGAAGCTACCGTAGTGGTATATGATGAAGCTACCGTACTGTGACGCCGAGAAATGCCATCCCAAAAAAAAAATTCTGTTTTTTTTTTCCTTCGTTTTTTTTTTTTTTTTTTTTTTTACGCTAATTGACCTGTCAAATCTGGACAGGACGGCCTTTCAGGCCTTTTTTATTGTCATTATAGTATTACGGGGAACCCCGTAGCAGCCACATCCGTGCTCAAGCCTCCAACGAGGGAACATGCGGGAGCTGCACCCACCAGCAGGTGCGATACCTGCTACAGCAGGTGGGCGATACCGGCCAGGGGTCAGCCGGTAGCATCAGGACCGAGCTTCTTCGATGGGCCAGTCACTCTGCCTACCCTCCGGTCTTCTCCCCCCTATGAACATCAGCAGTCTCTGCTCAATGCCACTCCGGGGGAAAAACGGCATATCTCTACGTGGTGGGCGCCAAGCTTGCCCAGGAAGGTACATGAGGCCAATGGGGAATGAACCCAACACCTCCTGAATGCCACTTGTGTGCCTTACCAACTGAGCTACTCTCACAATTGTGTTTTTTTATTATTTTCTTTTCTTCTCACCTGTCACTATCTTGCCTTTTGCCATGTCATGGGACACATCTTTCTTTCATTACCTACCTACCACTACTCCTAAGGCTATACGGGGACCCCCTGAGGTAAGGTTGAAACGAGTTGATAGAGCCGTACCTGGGACTAAGGACAGAGGAGGAGTTATGAACACACAAGTAGATATGAGAAAAAGCCTGCAATCTCCCATGGCCTTAGCTTCCAGCATAAGAAGAGGAACTGAATAATACGAGGTGCAAGCCTTCTGCTGTCTGATCATGGCCCGGGGCCATGCAACCACTCGTACACACACAACTTCCTTACCCAGGTACCGGCGATCCCGGCCGCCACATACCAACCTCCACACCACAGCAATAGTCACCCCGCCAACTCATCTTCTACACCAACTTACCCGGATCCCGCAGTTCGTTGCGACCACCCGACGCACAGCCTTGCAGAACTACAGCAAGCTCGTTAGGGCTTTTCGACCCGTCGATCATCACATCATCTAGCCACAACTTCCCTGAACCTGGCAGATGGGTTGAGAGTGAGTTTTTCAGATGCGCTTGCGGATTTTATAGTTGTGACGAGGGAGATAGAAAATGGGAGAGATTGGAGTGGGGGCAGAATGGAGAGAAGAGAGAATAAGGGTCAATCGCCTGAGGAAATCCATCTCGATCCTCGTGAGTTCTTTCCCAGCTAATCAGATCACAGTGTGAGGGGATTAGTCTTCTTTACACGATGTTGTTTGATTGTTCGAACACTCTTGGCGGGGGAATCGGTAGGGAGTCTCTGTATGGGGACGAAGGCGGGAAGATGGAGGGGGAAAAGAGTAGTTTGGAGCAGGGCCGGGATTCAGACGAAAAGAAGCGTTGTGACACCCAACCTCACGCCCAGCGCGACTTCCTGTTTCAGAGTGATAGTGGGCTGGGAAGTGCAAAAAAGGGGTGTGCCAAGGATTTTAGGAAATTGTGGTGGAGTCCCAGGTCAGACCTGAAATCTCCGGTGTCAAGAGTTCAAGGATAAAAGTGCAAATGATCCCGCGAAGAGGCGGGTTCAAGTCCTCGTTTTCTTTTAGAACCGTCAGCCTTGCCTTCGGGGCCTGGTCCTGACTTGATGTTCGGACAGGACATGATGGTTGTCTCTTTGTTCGAGCACGCGTCGCCTGCGTGCATCATAGTTCTCAGAATCCGACGTCGCCGGCCACAGCCTTAGGCTGCAAAGCGATGTCCTGTTGGCAGTTCGAGCGTGGGGTTGTGGGCCAATCGCTTTGAATTGAGGTTGCACGGGCTGCGTTCTTCGCGTGTTTAAACCAATACTCCTCGAACCCGGGATCTCTCAAAGCCTCGTGCTCTGTGACTCGAAAAGGGGCTTGGACGTTCATTCTACCTTCTGCGCTTGCCAGCCATATGACCCTACAATGGTTCGGTCGGAGGGGACTCCTGCTACACGAGCATCCGTGATTGCTATCTTATTCGACAGTCGCTAGTATGCGCGTGTGCACAAGAGTGATCCCGCAGTGTCTCTAAATCCTATCTTTGAGAGCCGCAATTTTCCGACCCACAGTTCCTACCGCCTGCCAACAGATTTGGGCGTTTCAGCAATACCCATGTGTAACCAGGCCGGAATGACTTGTGCGGAGGCACGCATCGGGGACGATTGCATCGATTGCTCGTATGTGCGCGCACGCATAAGTCATTTCAACTAGTGGCGCATGCTAGCGATGAAGGCTAACCCCTTCCCCCCCCCCCCCCTCTTTGATCAATCAACCTCTGCGAGCGAGATGAGATGGCAAATTCCATGCTCATGCAACCATTACAAAAGGTTCATTCATACATGCATCGACAGATCTAACCAGACCACGCCTGCGGGTTTTACCCGGACCAATTCCAAAAATCTACTCCTGATCAGCGAGCATTTAAAAAATAGCATTATATAGATCGAAACACACCAAGAGGAGTGAAGAAGTGAGGGAGAAGAGACGGACTCCTGCATCCATACTCAATAAACAACAAATCCAAAATATAGTCATGCGCAAAGACCGATCATAGCGGAAAATCAAAATTACAGAGAGGGTTGAAGAAGAATACACCACACCGCCAACCCTTTGCTCTCTCTCTCTCTCTCTCGCACCCTCTCTCCTGATGCGGGCAGTCCGTCGCCTCGCACCTACTATCAACCCGAAGTTGTCACCCCGCTTAGCCGGAGCATGCAAGCCAGGTTCGCTCGTGTGCCACAGTCCTTCACAGCCGCACATCAACCCCGCATACTCAGCGCCAGCCCGTCGGATCGCCCCACTTCTCACTCACCTTTCTGCTCTTGCCCGTTAGCCGATCCTCTCGACCACGCTAACTTTAAGTCTGATTAGAGAGCTTTTGCATCTGTGCGCAATAACCGTGATTGTGTTGGGGTGGAGGGAGAAGGAAGGAAGGACGTGCCTACGACAACATGACCAGGCCTCGGCGTGGGGGACGTAGCCACTCTCCACGCATCGATCCAGTCATGCATCGTTCTGGCCAATGGGACAGAAAAAGGAGCGCATGCAAAGGCGCGAAGAAGGAGTCAAGGAAGGAAGATTACAGTTATGCCTACGCCTTCCAAGAAGAGATTACAATTACAGCAAGGATTAAGGTGCGGGCGGCCAAGAACGCAGAGCCAGCCGCAGAAATGCACGCGCAAGCAAGAGTTATTGCGCAGAAAAATTTCAGTGCGCCCAAATTCCCCTTAATCAAAATCCTAATTGCAAAAAAGAAATTCCGAGAACGCTCACGACTCTGCACACATTCAAAAATTCGAAAACAATTTTTCCCCGCGCGCTGATCGCGCCCAAAAAAGTTGCCCGTACTCCTAAGAAAGAGAGAGGAATTGGAAGAAACTATCATTGTTCCCCTCTTTCCCCGCGCTCGCTAAGGCGCGGGCCATCTACCCGATTTCTCCTAGGATCCCCCCCCAAAAAAAGGAAACGAAAAAGCAGCGTAAAGCAAAGGCATTCATGCAATTTATTCCTAGCCCCGTTTACATGCCTCTAAACTACTCGCGCAGGAAATAGCGTGTCTCATAAAAGAGTTCGTCACATATGTGACGCCCACGGGGTTCCAATTTGTGCAAGCTCCCACTTGCACCTATACACGCTGAGGGTTTGACACGTGTTATACTGTCGAATAGGAGTGTGGAAGTCATCCTTTCGACACGTGTCATTCATACTTGAAAACGTCCCGGAGCCGGGTAGGGGAGTTTGAGGACACCTGGTGGAAGTGGAGGGGGTTGGTGCGGGAGCGGGGGCAGAAAGTAGGTAAGATCTTGCGCCGATCCAGGGAGATTGACATAGCGGATGGTGCGATGGACACACGGGAAGCGTTGATTGCGATGGGGAGGGAAGAAAGATAGTCGGGGTAAAGGGTAGACATAGTACGGATGACGGATGCCCTAAACTGCTCATAATCTGCGCACGCGGGGATCGTCCCCGTAATCGTGCAGTACAACTCAACGTTGTAGAACAACCACCATGCTACACTAAAGAGATGGATATGGAGACGAAAGGAGGAGTGGAGGGATCGTGTGGTTGGGCGGGGGTGAATGGTGGCGATTAGCCTGGTGGAGTAAAGTTGATAGAAGAGGGGACGAGAGAAAAGATTCGTGGAAATAGGAATCGGAGTTTCACTCTGGTGGAAGGTGATATAGTCAAGGGGACGGTGAGATAATGACCGGGGACGAAGCCCGATTTCCCAGAGCACTTCGTGCTCGAAGAACCGGTCTTGGGGAGGGGGAGCGGGAGTGGCTTCGTCGTCGTCGTCACGTACTGGGTCCGACTGTTGCTGTGCTGCTAGGCCGCTTATCTTCTTCACTTGGCGGTTCCGGATCTTGTATGGGATTGTCTTGCAGTGGCCGCGACGCTGGTCCCACACCTTGGCCGCTTACCCGCTTTCCCTCGGCGATCTCCCTTCGCTTCCGTTCTACAGCGGCGGGATCTTCCTCCTGCCGACCTTGGCCTTCTTCTCTCCGCTCCGCTAGATCATTCAGGCTCTTCCTCGGTATGTTCACCACCTCGGTCCTCACTAGACTCCCCCTGAGTGTTGCCTCCCTCCTCTTCTTCTTCCGAACTCTCTTCCTCCTCCTCTTCTTCCAAACTCTCTTCCTCTTCTTCTTCCGAACTCTCTTCCTCCTCGGACGTAGGAGCAGTCAGATATCCGCGCTCGTAGAACAAATCGCTAACCACCTCTTGGATCTCCAAGTAGTTTCCAGTCGAGGGGTAATAGCAATCATCCGGATCTGATTCCAAGCATGCCGACCACTGCAGGTATGACACCAAACTCCTCGTTAAGATGTGCGGCATGGGGCTATCGTCGTGGCACGAGATAATGTCCAGCGGCGGATCGTCGACGAGCTGAGTCAGCAATACCAACAGTTCTCCGTAGATTGGGGGGATATGATCTTTCTCCATTGTCCCGAAAAATAGCCCCAACAGATCACCTTCTACGTCCGTCCTCCACGCCTGTACGACGAGCAACTCCACTTCGTCTTTTCCTTTTTCCGACCCTGTGTCAACGTTGGCCCAGCAGAAGGTGATTTCTAGGAGGCATACAGAAAGTGCTGCATAATCACTCCACCAATCCTGCCAATGCTTATCATTCAGAAGAGGGACTTTGAGTTGGCGCACACTGGCAGAAAGGCAAGGGAGGAGTGTCGATTGCCACACGAGAGGGAAGTTAGAAGGGAGGCTGAAGAGCGAGAAGCATTGGACACTCATTGGGGCTGCGCGAAGGGAATGAGCACGAGAAGGATTACCTATGGCTCAGATCACCGAGCCCGTATCCCGTGGATGTCGATGTTGTTGCTGCCCACCACGTTATCCCCCTGTCGTGTGAGGAGCAATTTCCAGGCTTCGATCAGATCGGATGCCCAATCCCGTAGAGCAGATAGAAGAATCGGGTGTACTCGTTCATTGACTGTGGTGATGTCCCGAGTGAGGGAAACGATCACCAAGATGTGGCTGGTCCCCGGCGCAGAGAGTCGTACGAATGCTGATGCCTCGGCCAGCACCCTGGATTGGTTGTTCTCCTGAACGAAGCAGAATTCGGCCCCCGCATGTACACTGGCCGTGCTGAAGAATTGTGAAAACCGTAGAAGATCCGGACTAAGACGCGGATGATGCGCCTGCCGTATTGCCGAGATATGCCTCCGAGGTGCCAACATATGCTCGCTGATTAATCTAATTGATCAGCCGATTAATCAGTCCATCGATCAATCGGCTGGTCAATCAATCGACTGGTCGGTCAGTCGATTGGCCGATCAATAGATTGGTCAATCAAACGATTGGTCGGTAGGTCAATCGATTGGTCGATCGTTCGATTGGTCGATCAATCAATTGGTCGGTCAATCGATTGGTTACCTGATCAATTGATTGGTCGACAATTCCACTGGTCAGTCAGTCGATTGGTCGGCCAGTGGATTGGTCGATCAATTGACCGATCGGTCAGTCGATTACTTGATCGATTGATTCAGAGGTATCGGTCCTTCAATCGGTTGATTGATGAGTGGATAAATGTTTGAACAGGGATTTTAAAAAAATGCCGAAGTTAGTGATCAATCAAGCGATTGGTCGGTCGATCAATCCGATAAGATTAGTCAGGAGACCAATGTGAAGATTTTGATGGCCGATCAATCAATTGATTGATTGGTCATAGAGGGATTGATATTTTCGTTGGGATAAATATTCGCCCAAACATCCACAAGGAAGAACATCAAGTAGTAGTTTTGTTGAGTGATCGGTCAAGTAGTTGGTCCAACTTGGTTGACCTATCAATCTGATTTAGTTGATCGATAGATCAGTTTAAGTGATTTGGAAGATCGGTCGACCAATAGGTTGATTAATCAGAGAAGTGTACCCTACAGCAAGCAAGAGGTAATGAAAAAATCAATAGCATTCAGGTTGTACTTGTGAGAGCACATGAGGTGAGGAAGTGGTGTGGACTTGTTTCGAGGGTAGGGCAACAAAAATAGGGAGTCTACCTATTGATGAGAGTGAAGGTCAGGCATGACTGCAAGTGATGATAGCAGAAGGAAGGTGAGGGTCATACACATTGGTTCCGGGCAGGGGAAGCAAGATGATTTGACAAACGTGGATTAATTCATGGATACAAAAACTTGATGTGAGGGCGGCAAAGTACAAGTACGTCATTGTAGTATAAAAAATGTGGTTTGTTGATCATCATGTTGTTTAGAAGGCAATTAGGCATACTTAACAATTGACTAATTAGACTGGTGGCCACCGGCAAGGTTCGTTTGATGTTGATGCCTTTGAATATTCTTCCCTCCTTTGTTTCACTCCTAATTTGCTTTTGCCCTCTTCCTCATCCCCCTCCCCCCTTTTTTTTTAGGGGGGGGGTAGCGGATTAACCACACGAATCGGGCGGTTGAATGGTTAATCGACTAGTCGATCTGCTGTTCTTCCGATCGATCCTCTGAGGGCGTGAAAATAAACTTCATCCTGCTTACTTATTTCATTCCTGCCGCTACCTTTTCTCTTATCACCACCTTCTTCGCCATGCCTTTGCTTCCTTTAGAGACCTTTGTGAGTGATATTCAAATGATTAAGGCAATAGTTAAGGGAGGGGAAGAAGATTTTCCAAAATCAGATCCTCATACCATCATGCGCAAAGGGTGGTAAGGAGGGAGATGAAGGAAGGGGTCCAAGAAAAGTAGGATGTAGAGGAAGAGAATGAGGAAGAAAAAAATGCACATAGAGAGGAGGAAGAAAAAGTCAAGGGATCTGAAAGCGCTTGGTTTCTTCCTCGTTCTAATGGTCTTGGGAGGTGTGGGGGTGAGTTGGGGTGGTGGTGATGATGATGTGATCGGAGGTTGAGGCTCATTCAACAACTGTTGTACAGGAATTGGACGTCCTGGTGAGATCGGTTCCTGATCTAGGTCCAAAGATCTTCGACGTGGCCGTCTTGAAGGGGGAGAAAAATAAGTTTTCTTCCTTTGCGGCATTCTGCTCTTCCGTGTCTATGAAGGTGAAAGCGTGATGTCCCTTCCTGAGGTTGAGAGTAAGTCGAGAAACCGGGGACTGCGACAGTCTGCGCTGCTCTCTGGGCTGGTCTGGTGGAGGAAGATAGTGACGATCCAGATCGCAGATACCCTCTGTGAGAAGCCTGAACCATGGGCCAGGGCCTGAAGCAAGGAGGTTAAAAGTGGTAGAAGTCTCCCTTGATGAGTTGTTTGAAGAAGCCTCTGAAGCATTACGTGTTGGGAGAGGAGAAAACGGACTTTGTACCGATCACCAGGATATTCTCAGTGACGGTTAGCAGGCCGTTGTTGACCAAAAATTTAAAGGAGTTTTCATAGCATTGACGAGGCAGAGATAAAAACAGTAGAAAGGAATCATGAGGTCATGCGCAGACTAACGTTTGTAGATGGCTCAGCTAGTTGTCGCGCTGCGTGATTCTGCTCCTCTTCGGTGAGAAAATTAAAGCAGCTATTGTCCACGAAGAGGAGGGAGGAGATGGTGAGCAAGTAGGAGTGAGAGAAGAGCTCAAAAGCTTGATCACGGAGGAGAAAGAAGAACGGATGTGTACCGTTCTGAAAGGTGCAAAAGAAATTGCACTCTACATATTCGAGTAGATTACTAAGGATGGGGTATGAATTGAAACGCTTTTCTATGAAGTGGGCCTGGAGGTCGATGAAGGAACGGGGAACAACGGTAGGAAGTCCAAAGAGATGGAGGGGAAGTAGGGAGGCTGAGGGTGGGTCAAGGACAAAAATTCTTCTAAATTAAATAGGCTTTTCTGCAGCGACGCGTGGGGGGGAAATGGTACCAGAAAGGGGCGTAATGAGAGAGGTGAAGATAATGACTAGCTTCTCATCAGGTATGGAGAAATCGGACTGGATTGTGTTGTTGGAGGGAAAGTAATTGAGGAGGACTCGGAAAGGGTCGTAAAGTAGAGGTTCTGGGGGGGGTGACGGTCGAGGTTGGGAAGTGTTCAGACTTTGCGGAGTCGAGACAGGGACATTCAGGAGAGTGGGCAGACTATCCAAGTTGGCGGGGCGATGGCCAACATGACACGCGGAGGTGTGAATGATGGGTGGGGAAGGGAGACAGGGACTTAGGGAAACATTACTATCACTGTAAATGGCGCACACAAGGAATTGATAGACCCAAAAAGAGTTGACCAGCGGACGACGGAACTTGACAATCGTAGGACCCGTAGACTGTTAGGGATAGTCCTTGGCCAAAAAGGCGAGGAAAATGACTCAAACTCCGTAGGACCTGACTCTTGTGTTCCTGCGCAGGTTTGCATATGCGACGAGTGCTGCGAGCAGGTGCGGACTAGAGGGCGCTGCTCGAGAAATTTCACAAGCTTTCGTCGCAGGCCAGGCCCATGTGACTTATACTGTCACAGGCCAAGGCAGTGGTACCACTCGGGCTGGCGAGGCGGTTCTTCAGCCTGGGTGAGTGTCGCATTACCTGTTGGTCCTCCATTGATTCAGGTGGTTGCTTTGTCTGTCGTGGATGTTTGGAACTTATCTTGGTGGTTGGAGTTGTTTCATAGCGACTCTAGCAAGGTCATAGATGATGTAAGTGAATGGTTGTGATTGCGAATCCGGTTTCGTCTGTTCGCAACTGGTACCATGTCGACTCCAGTTTTAGTTGTCCAGAACCGGTACCACAGATAACCGCGCGAAGGAACTGGGTTGTTGAAACTCCTTCCAATTGCGGTCGTTGTCGTTGGCATAATGCTGCTCGGCGGCTGGAAAAAGTGGTTGGCCATAAGAAATGGTGGAACGAGTTTGGAAAGACTTTGCCAGGTTTCCGTGGGACCCCACTGCCAAAGTCTTTCCAAGGCACTAGAAACAAGAAAACATACTCGACAAGGAAAAGCCAGAGGAAAAACAGAGTTCAAACAGGGTAATTTTTAAGGATGACAAGGCAAACGTAAAAGATGTAAACAAAAACGTGTTTTGGTGAATACTCATTTATAGGACTAAAAGTTAGTTTCCGCAGTTAGGTAAAAGCCAAGCTTTGCACAAAATAATTTATAGGACTATAAATCACTTTTGAACTTAACAATAAAACCCTTATCAAAAAATATATCTCATTTAAAGTAAGAATGCAAACAACTTGAACTTTTGTCTCGGAGACACCTTGAAATTCTTAGCCAAACACGAGTTTAAAATAAAAATATAGAAAAAAAAATTAAAACAAACAATAAAAAATAATATATTCGCCCATGTATGGAAAACCATGTTCAAGCAAACGTATTCACGAACAGGAGAATATGTTTGAGCGTTCGAAAAACCCCCGAATAAATTCATCGTGCTACACATCTTATAGGACTCTAAACACATTTTTTTTTGATAACAAAAAATCGGGATATTTCAGTTCTTGAACCTACGGTGCTTCACCAAGTCGTGATTTTCTATGAAAAAACCCGCTCTTTTCCTCGCCCTCTCCAGTAGTTTTGAAAAAATAATTTTCTATTCTTTTTTTTGCGAATGTTTCACTTCACGTAGAATTTTGTTCATGGAGGAGACCTGAAAAACGTACAATTTGAATCTTGAATAAATTTCGTGCAAACCTAACAATTTGTTTTGTTAGGTTTTCACGAATCCTATGTTCCATCTATGCCTTCTAAACCAATCATGAGCAGTATTTCGTAGTAGCAGAGTAATGACGCGAGGAGGATCCTCGACACCATACCCCTGAGCTTGTACGACTTCGAGCCATATCTCAGGATGGGTATAGTTGGGGTAGAACGGGAAGGTAGCGGGGATGCTTACCATCACCCGGGGAGGTGTTCCATTAGCATCGGCCATGGGCATTTCTGGTCAAGCTTCGGCGGACCTCTATCGAGTGACGGGAGGACTAAGACAATTAGATCGTTTAGCTGATCTTCCTCGCGCCAGCTCGTCTCACTATCGTCAAAACCGACACGTGTTGGCTCCGATACCAACCTCACGCCCTGTGCTGCTTTCCGTTTGGAGTGTTTAGAATTGCGGAAGGGGGGCCCAGAAAGACAGCAAGATGGGGTGTGCCAAGGATTTTTGGGAAATTGACTGTGGGGACACGGACATAACTGATATCCCCTGTGTCGGTCCGACTTAGTAAGCAGAGGGAGGTTCCGTCACTGCGCGGGTTTTGAGGAAGAGGAAGGCACGCGCGGGACGCACGGTGCGGGGAAATTCAAACCAAAAAGTATCGATGAACTTCCCATCGAGCCGTCGCTTTCCATTTGACGTGGAAGGGGGCGGGCACATGCTTGGTATCCCGTTTCCAGGTCAGGTCCCGACGCCGCTCATTACACAACTTTGAATCTGACTTGGAAGGCCTCAACTGAGTGACTCTTTCCTTATGGTTATCTTCATTTCGCACTCGGTACTGAAAGCCCTTTGATCGGTAACGCTCAAAGCGGCGACAATCGCTGCACAGAGTGTTAGGCCAATGGGGCACTATTGCCGACCACGGGATGACGATTAACTCGTTAAACGACAATAACAACGAGTAAGGCGGAAAGTGTGTGTCCACAATAACGAAACCAGCACTGACAAATCCAGAGCATCGGGTTTCAGGAGTGAAGTAGTATCTTCCGCCGATCTTGGCAACGACTTCTCGTACGTCCCACTCACATACACGTGTCCTCTTCTCGTTGTACGGGAAAGGGTGTGGCGGGGATCCGCGAGGCCGACGCCCAGTTGGCTTGGGACAATCGGTCCACGTGGCAACAACGAAATCCTATCTAGCATGCAATCCACGTGTCAATCACAATGATTCCATGATCTAATCGGAGACAAGTTCGTCAGGCAATAACATCATCCAGGCATTTTCATTCATGTCCCACAAACATTTATCAAGGAAGGTGTGAAAATGACAGCCACACAACCCCCTGTTCTCCGTGTGCTCTGCACCCCTGCCCCATGACTGATTAGGCGTCAGTCAAAACAATCATCTCATTCGTCATGTGCAATAGATCAACAAACATCCATAATCGTTCAGGTCATAGAGAGAGGAAGAAGGTAGGGAGAAAAAGACGCGGAGCAGACAAGATAGATGAAAATTACACCAAGATCCGATGATGAATTTTTTTTTTCGATTTAACTGCCATCAAACTGAACTCACTCCAAGGAATAGATTCGAGATAAGGAGGTGCATCCGCCGTGAAGTTCCACTATGGCCCCGGGTCATTCATCCAGTCAACTCTGATTACTATCCCCATGCATGCACTGACGATCCCGACCGTCACGTGCCACTTTTCACCACTGTGATCGTCATCCCACCAACTCAGTCTCGGTACGGCCTGCCTGGATCCCACAGTCCATCGTGTCGATCAGGCGCACTGCCGGCCAGGCTACAGTCAGCTCGTCGGGACTTTTCGACTCGCGCTTCACACATACTATCTAGCCACGACTTCCCAAAAGATAGCAGATGAGTGGAGAGAGAGATTTGTGGGCACGCTTGCGGAATTTATAGCTGCGGGAAGGGAGGTAGATACGAGGGAGGATGAAGATTGAGTCAAGGAAGGGTAAGAAAGGACTTGGGGATAATCGCCCAGCGAAAGCCATGTTGATCCTTCTGAGTCCGATCGTAGCCAATCAGAGTCGTCGCGTAAAAGGAGTTTCCTCTTACACGGGGTAAGGAGAGGACCGACCGGGTTCTTGGGTGTAGGACTTGGAGTGGGAGGAAGAAGGGTGAACAGGATAGCGCGAAACGAATCCAATATTCAGATGATCAAGAAAGAGAAAAGGCGAGCGGGGCGAGGGAGAGAGAGAGGGGAAAACGGTTACAGAGGGAGAGTGAGCGTGGGCGCAAAGGGAGCGTCGAAGATGGCGAGGGGAGCAGAAAGAGGAAAGCTTGCTTGCATGGCGCTGATCGCAAATGCAAAAAGAGGCACCAAAACGGTTACAGATTCCTAAGTCCTATGCTAATTCAAAAATTAAAATCACCATATCCGCGCGCAAAGTAGGCGCAAGAAAAGGCAGTCCCACATCCATTCGTATTCCGACCAAATTCCCGGAGTTTTTCGCGACGTAGTCAAAAACATTCATGCACAAAAAGGACACGTCGGGTTCCGTTTATTTCAGAATTTCTAACTGTCGGGCCAAATTCCTAGCCCGCTTACTAACACGCGCGCAATTCCCATGCGTTTCCCAAATTATGAAAACAGAATTTCAAGAATCAATGAGACTGGAGACACGGGTCTCAGCAAGGCACCTTTAATCAAAACAGAGAGGGGCCTTGTTAGGCCGAACGACATTCGAAAAGAAAGAAAAAAAAAGAAGAGAGAGAGAAAAGGGGTCCGGAAGATGGCGCAGGCTCATAAGCTGGTTGGTCACATACCTGGCCTTTTGTCATGTCATGGAACACATCTTTCTTTCACTACCTACCTACCACTACTCCTAAGGCTATACGGGGACCCCTGAGGTGAGAGAAAAATATATGGTTGTCCCACCCTTAAGATGAAAGAAAAATATATGGCGATGAGGGGAGTGCAGCTTTCTGGAAAAAAAAAAAACAAAAAAAAAATCCGCCCACCGCTACTCCTAAGCCTATACATCTGGAAAAAAAAAACAAAAAAGAACTGTCTGCCTACCGCTACTCCTAAGCCTATACAGGGGATGCATGTTGCCCCCCCCCTTAATCGGCCGTGGTCGAGGGACTAGGGTGGCCCCCCCATGCGGGGGGCCAACTAACGAAAGACAAAGCACTTTGCCAGTAGCTGCACCTCCCATCTACTTCCCCCAACCCCCATCTACGAGCAGTAGCGGCTATGGCCGACACTCTCCCACACACAACCCACACACACTCACACTCACACTCACACCCGGTCGACACTCTCCCACACACAACCCACTCACACTCACACTCACACCCGTGTTGGTCATAGACCCCGCTAATACTTATCAGGGGTATCAAGCAGACTATCACAGTAGGTGGGCAATAAGTGCGCTACAGGCGTTCATGGGGCTCGAACCCACAACCTCCTGACTCAGTCTCCCACTTGCATGCCTAACGAACTGAGCTATGCCACAAAATCTTTATGGCAAATGACCGGCTCAAGTCCCACGCACATTTCTTTTTTGTCCCCTGTTGTTCATCTGGTCCCGTTTGGTTTGCCCGGATCCCCTGTATACCCTTAGGACTAGTGGTAGGTAGGGCCCATCTAGTTTTCCAACTAACGTGTATTTCAACACAGTTCATGGTGGCAACTGAGCTAACTTGAACCCCATTGGTAACCTGTGATAAGCTCAGACCCATACCGCGCGGCTTCCCGTATCCCTGAGGAAAAATCCCTCGGAAGCCCGGAGGCACGGATGCGGACAAACAGGGGTTTTTCTTTCTTTTTGTTCTTCGTTTTCTTTTCGAAACGGCTTTTTCATTTTGTTTGGTTAATAACTCCTGCGTGGGCGAATAGCGGCCACGGTATTAAAACCAAGAAACGGGGGCGGTTGGGACTTTCTGATTTTTGTGCGCGCACGCTTAAGCTCCGATTTCTTCGCGCGTCTCGCATCCCCGTGCCATCTTCCCTTCTTGCTGCGCGCATTTTCCCCATGCCGGACTCTTCGTCTTCCCCTCCGCCCAGCTCGATCCTTACCCCGCGAAGTGATTGGCCGCGTAGTTGGGATGCTCGGATCAATGTGGAGAGCGGGAAACCGCGCGCCACTTGAACGGACACTCCAATCACGTAAGACCATGCCATCCCGCCTGTCCTGCTCATCTACAACCTGCGCAGCCCGCACCTCGCGCTGACAACCCGCCGCCTCCCACGCTATAAATTCGCGCAATCCTCTCCTCTCCTCCTCTTTGATCTCGGCTGCAATGTTGCGCGAGCTATGCGCGAGAGTCCGCGGCGCCGAACAGGCTCGACGAGCCCAAGGACGGGCGGAGTGACGACGTGGGGTGGACCCGCGGTAGTCTCGGGGCGAAGCAGTCAAAGGGACTGAGCAGTGGTGGGGATTGGACGCCGGCCGCGGCAGGGCCTTGTGGCTATGGTGGTCGGTGGTCCTGGGGAGTTTTGAAGGCTGCGCCTGGGGGCGGTAGTTAATTGAAATTTTTGTGTACAAGAAGGACTCGCTTTTATCTCCATTGCTGCTTTGTCTATGCATGTCGTGTGTGTGAAGCCCCGAGTGATGGGAGGTGGTGGTGCGCACGAGTGATGTCGAAGGTCCGTGGATGATTAGATGTCCTGTCAAAATTTGTTGATTGGATGCATGTATGTGTGTATGTACTCGTCCAGGCGGGGATGGGGAAACTGAACTGGGGGACCGTCTGCTTAGGAGTACGAGTGTGTTGATCCGGTTGTTCCCCTCCCCTCAATGGTCGTTCCTGCGCTCGTGCGCGGTCTCGGCGTAACTCACTCTCTCTCTCTCTCTCCCCCTCTCGATTGCTTTCCTTTTTGAACTGATAGTCATCGCTTTTTGAGCTTCTCGCCGCCGTACCGGTGACGTCAACCGCTTCCATCCACGCGGACGGTCGACGCCCCCGCAAAGGGGAGAGAGCTTAGACTTCGTCGTCTTCCCTCGACGCACCCACCTTAGGGAGAGAAGAGTTGCGACGATTGTTGTATGGATTCGGTGTTGGTTCGGATGACCGGGAACGCGGGACCTTGCCCGTGTTCATCACGTACCTCTGATCGTCTCATCTCGCTACCGACCTTCCCCATCGCAGATGACGACAGCATCTATTGCGATGCGATGCGGACGTACGGCGCACGCTGAGCCGAACGGAGCAAGTGTGTTGGCAAGACCCGCCTCGGGCTTATGAGATAAGGGGGAACGGTTTTGTTTTGATTGATGGTTTTGATTCCCCGACTCTAATATTGCCTTATACGGGTTTGGCGGTATTGCCCTCGTCGGCCGCTCACGCCGTGTGGCGGCCGCAGTTTGATTGTCGTTGGTGTTGCCAGGGGGACTCGTGTTCTTGGTGACGGCTGGTCCTGGGTTACGAGGGAGCACATTTCCCGGAGCTTTCCCGTAGTGCGGGGGCGCTGCCCACGCAATTTCGAATTCAGATGTCGGCGAGTCCTCCCGCCGCTTTACCCTCCCAGAAACTTTCGCGCGGACTCTGTGAGTCCGACGCCGAGGCTTGAAGGCCTCGAACCAACCACCTCCACAGCAAAGATCCGAGGAATCGGCCACTTTGTGAGGCCGATGATGAGGCCTGAAGGCTTCGAACCCACCGCCTATCCCCCAAACCCCTGACGACCGAAGTTTTGTCCTCCGCCGCCATGGCCCTCTCCCCTTGATGCCTTTTTCCATCCCGATGCATGACGGCGGTTCATTTTTGCGGAAACCTTTTTGATTTTATCGTTTCGGAGTGATCCAACCCCCACGGGACTCCGCGATGACAGTTCGACTTCGGGGAAAACCTCTGGCACGGAACGAGGGCCTCCCGTTCCGTCCGGGAGACTCAACCCTTACGGCCAAAAGTCCTCGGCCCCGCCCCTCCTAGAACTCTGATCGGCGAACCCGTACGGGAAGCCGCGAGGGGGCGTGAGGTTGGTATCAAACTGATTCGTTTCGGCTCCAAGGTTTTCTTATGACGATTACCCTGTTTTAAAGTTTTTCTTTTTTTTTCTTTTTCTTTTTGATTTTTTTTTTGCATTTTTGAGTAGGCTGGCTCCCCGTCGATGGAGGCCCGCGAATAGCAATCAGAACCGAGCGAGAGGCCGGGCTCGAAACCCGCCTCCCGCGATGGTGGAACCTGGAATTGGGGGTGAAAACGACGGTGATAACCACGTGGGGATGGCCAATCATCCCCTGTACTTTGTCCCTCCTCCTTCAGAAGTTCCCATTTTCTCTGAAGATGACACCGACCCTTGCACCTAGCTAGCTGCTTTGAAAGCCCAGGGCTGGTCGGACCAGTTGCTCCGAGAACGAATTCCCGGAAGGTTAGCCGGAACCGCTTTTGAGTGGTATGGACATAACCCCTTCACCAATTGGGCAGCCTTCCAGAGAAAATTTCTAGATAGATTTGATCACATCGCACCAGGTCAATGCCTCCGTTTAATAAAGGAATACACGCAGCAGCCTCAAGAGACCTTGGCTAGATA
>BFEA01000126.1:821745-844290 GCA_003427395.1 Chara braunii
GAGTTTGGACTGCAGTGTAAACTTGAGAGGGGACTGGACTCCAAAACGGCAGTTTGAAATGTATTTTCAAACTGTAACCTTGACAGCGCCCTAGTTTTCTCAAAAAAAAAAGACTGGGATGGTACATGGCAGTAAGTAGGTTGCGCTGTTGTTGTGGTTTGAAGTTTGATGCTCGTCCCCACATCCTTGGGCACAGAGAGATCGAGTGCAAATCCGACCCTTAGTCTGTAGCTATGTACTCGGGCCTGCTGAACGGCTTCAGCGTGTGTTTTAGCGCACGCCTCAATAGGCTGTGAGGAAGGGACTCGGAAGAATTAGTAGGAAGTAGTCTGCTGTGAGCTGGATTTCAGGCTTCCTTTGTGTACAGGGAACCTGGTCTGGTCGTATTTCAGGCCAGATTAGTGAATGCTTGGTAGTCTAGTAGACGCCTCTGTTGATCCTAGGGTGCAGAGCAGCACTGGTCTCTGTTGCCAAAGTTGGGAAGGGAGGGACTATTTGTTGGGGAAACTCTTGGAACTACTACCAGCAGCGCCACCTGGAGCAGTGAGAGTGCAACGAGGGGCGGTGGGAACGCTACTGGTCAGGTGGTAAGTGAGAACTGGTGAAGAGCAAACTTGAGTTGTTCCCATTGTGATCAATATGCTATGAAGATCCAAGGGAGCGTGGTGGGAAACCCGTCATGGCAGCTCAGGCTCTTTACAGTGTTTGGAAAGCCATAAGGAGAGAGTAGCCCTGATGAAGAAGAGGGGATTTGTGTTGGTGAGATGATCAAGCTGGTGCATGACTAATATCAGCCTTGGGCACTGGGCCCGTTTTAAAAAAAAAAAAAAAAAAAAAAAAAAAAAAGCTGGTGCATGACTTTGTCTCGGTTCCTAGGTCTCACACAGTAGGTTTGGTCGTGTGCATCAGATATCAATCTTGGTGTTTTGCTTTTCTGTGTGCTGAGAGCGGTTTCGAAAAACACATTCTTTGGAATCGACTTTCTTTGGAATCTACTCACGATAACCTGATAAGGTAGTATGGGTAGCATCACTGCGGAGGCAGTGTGAGTGCTACCTTCAGTGGTGGGAACGCTTCTCGCTTGTAGTTAGCATAAATAGGGTAGGAAGCAAACTTGAACTGTATCCATGATGATCTTGGTCTGTTGAATGATACTGTCACTGAAGATCCAAGGGTGCGTGGTGGGAAACCCGTCTAGGCGGTTCAGGCTTCCTTGAGTTCACAGAGCTGTACTCTTTCACAGGGGACAGGCTCTGCTTGCTGGATGCACTTGGAGGCCTCGTGGCCCCTGAATCTGAAACTTCATCTAGGTTGTTTTTGCCTTGGGCACTGAGCCCTAATAATGAAGGGAACTTTTTCATTAAAAAACAAAAACAAAAAAAAAAACGAAAAAAAAGCGCCCACGTGCCTGACTGAACTGCTAAAAAAAGCCAGCCCGAGTCTCAAGTGCATTTGAAACTCGGGCCCTGACTAAAAAAACTGCTAAAACGCAGTTTGAAATGCAATTACAAATGGTAACCTGTAGTTTTCTGTTTTTTTCCTCTTTCTCTCAATTTTGACCTCTGAGTCACACTACCTACCTACCACTACTCCTACTTAGAGGTGGACCCCACAGGGAAAAAACTCAGAAAAGACACCAAACCGGATGTTTTCTCGGACCCCACAGGCAGTGGAAGTATGCCTGGAAGTCTTTTTTCTTTCGGGATCTCAGACCCCACCAGGCGCAAAAGACTCGCGTGGAAAAAGCGACGAAGGACTTTCCACGTCCAGTTCCAGCTGGAAAGTGCCCACATTCCGCAAATCCGCCGGAAATTTGTGGCAAGCTCAGGGGGTAGGTGGCGGGCATCCCCGTGTGTTTTCCGAAGTTGGAAGACCGTGCAGGTCTGCATGCTGTCCGCCAGGCACGGCCCATTGGAGGCTCTGACTGGAAAGCAACCCCGCAGGTCCACACCTGGCCCGCAGTCGGTAACGGACAGAACGGCAGAAGCGGTCCAAATCCTAGAAAAAAAACACTGCCAGATTGCTGGAAAAGTGGCTGTGTGGTGGCGCCGGTGGGGTCCCATTTTTTTCCGGAAAAAAGCTTCCACGCTGTCCGCCTCAGATTTCCAGGGACTTTTTCCACCCTTTTCCCTGTGGGGTCCGCCCCTTATAGTCATACAGGGAACCCCGTAGCAGCCAGAACCGTGTTCATGAGATGCACCACGGGTCTGGTCCTTGGCCTCTACAACACCCTGGGCTTTTGGAAAACAAGAAAAAAAAAAAAAGAAAAAAAAAAAAAGGAGAGAACATGCGGGGGCCACCACGTGGACTGGTGGTCAGAAATGAAAATAGGGGGTCGCTTTATCGAAAGAAGACCAAATTGGTCGGCCTTTCACCCCTCTTCTATCCAACGTGAAAAAAGAAAAAAGGAGTAGGTGGAGCGAAATAAAAAAAAGTAGGTGGAGCCAGGCCTAAAAAAACACGGTAACCGTTTTCGGTGGTCTGACAACTCTGTTGATTCACTCTTGGTTTGCGGATGTAAGCAAGGCCCAATGACAGAAAAACTCGTTTTTTTTTTTTTTTTTTTTTTTTCCCCTGACCAATTCAATTACCTGTCGAATCTGGACAGGACATATGGCTGGCTAAACCTGCCCTGTAACCCGAGCGGTACGGAGGCATGACACCTGGTAGAGAGATCTGGGGAGTTGTCGAGGGTGGAAGGCACTCTAGTGTCTATTGGCGAGCTGATACTTAGTCGACGCTGGCCGGAGCCAGGGCGGGTTGCTTTGCCCTGTAACCTAGCAGGTGGGGGGTATTCTGGGGTGGGTCGTGCCACTCTGTAACCTAGCAGTTGGGGGTGGGAGGCCTGGTAGAGATTGGGTATCGGGGTATAGGAGAGAGGGGGATAGGGTTGAGCTGCTGATAGTCACTAAAGGTAGGTGGTTTTCGGTCTGAACATTCTCGTGATCAAATCTTAGGAAACCGTGGTCTTGAGCTCGGATCGATCCGGGAGGGAGGACGACCGGCGGGGGCAGCGCTGCGCCCCGCCCGCACAGTCAGGCCAAGCGGCACCGAGCGGTGACAAGCGGCGGATGGCGTGAAGTCGGACCGAGCGGCGCTGGATGACAACAAGTGGCGGAGCGGCGTGATGCTGGGGGGAGTGGATTCGGGGTGGTGTGAGGTGATGGCTTTGGGTGAATGGATGATGGTGGGAAGGATGGTGATGAGGGTGATGCATCCTGCGTAGAGGATGAGGTTGCTACGAAGAGGCTGCTTGTGAAGGGCTGCGAAGGGTATGGTCTGCCAGCATCATCATAGGCGCTACGAATTGCGGGGTGCCACGTGTCCAACGAAAGAATCAGGTGATGAAGGGCAACGAAGGTCTGTTCCCCCCCAGACTACCGGTGAGGGGGCACCGGCGGGTTCAGTGTTTTTGTCTTGCTATGTGGCAAGTGAGGGGTAAAGTGAAGCCACGGTCCGTTAGTCCTTATTGTTCAGCCTTTTTTTGATGGCCGAGAGAGGGGCCACGTGATGGCCGAGTTGCCTTCGGGCCGATAAGGGAAGGGGTGAAGGTTTGCGGGAGACAGACACAACATGATCATGAGAGGTCGGTTTATATGCTTCGATCCATAGTTTTGTGGGATGCCTGTTGCTCTTCGTGGCTTGAGTGATCACCTTTTTTCATTTTGATCTCGCCTTTTTTCGGGACGTTGCTTCAACATAGTAATTCGATTCCGATCTTCAATTTTTTTTTAATAATTCTTGTTTAATTTGATGATTGTAAATCCGAGTTTTGGTTTTAATCTCTGTTTTTTTTATCTAATTTTTGAATCATTTGGATTTCTCTATTTTGCATTTCTCATGACAGGTAGCGTTAGGTTTTCATTTCAAATTTGATTCAAGACAGCGGTCTCATGAATGATTTCAAAATTTCCCGAATAATTCTTGATTTGATCCTTTCATGTTGATGATCGTAAATCAGAGCTTCGCCTCTGATCTCGAATAATATTTTCTAACTTTTTAGATTCTCAATGAACTCGTGAAGAATATTCCACGAGCCTGATTCAATCAGTGAGTGGGCTCATGAATGATTTCAAACTTTCTGAATAATTCTTGATTTGATCTTTTCATATTGATGATCGCAAATCGAGCTTCGTCTCTGATCTCGTATAATGATTTCTAACTTTTTAGATTTTCCAAATTGGTCTCGTGAAGAATAATCCATGTTGATTTTCGTATATTAGAGTTCTTTTTTGTTTTTTCTTGATGATTCGACTCGATAATTTGGTGCTGGAATTTCGTCTGCCTGAGAGTGGTATTCTAGTGTCTTGTTGTTGCACTGGTTGTTGTGGTACACTCCTTCCTGGAGTGCCTTTTAGCTAAGTGGGGTTAGTAGTGGAGCGGGGTGACGCGTCCTGCTGGCGAGGGGGTTAGTTGGTAGGACTGGAATAGGGCATAGCAGCAACGGAGATGGTGGCTCCGCTGTGACAAGTCTTGGCGGAGGGGGGTCAGGGGGAGTGTTTAGGTGGTTTGGGGGTGTTGAGCACGACCGGTGCATGGAGGAAGCCGGGCATTTCGAAACCTTTGTTCCCGCTGTGTGTTCAGTAGATTATCCGGCAATGGGTTATTGCCATCATGTCTATGAGGTTAGGGTTGGCCAATGCCAAAACGACGCTGGTCGGAGATGGGGTTTGGTCGCGCTGCCCTGTAACCTGAGTATTCGGGGGTTAGAGGCCTGGTAGAGAGATCTGGGGAACTGCCGAGGGAGGAAGGCAGTCCAGTGGCTTACCATCAATTGGTATTAGGACGACGCGGGTCGGAGTCGGGGTGGGTCGCGCCGCCCTGTAACCCAGCGGTTGGGGGTGTGAGGCCTGGAAGAGCCTGGTATCAAGGATACGTGGCTCGGGTCAGCCGTAGGATAGTCGGTTGATAGCATTGGGGCGGCAGGTTCGTGTTTATATCGACTTCCAGATAATCCCAATGGGTTCTCATTTTTCATGAGTAAGTTTGATTTGTTTTCTGGTGGTCTTGAGATCGCTTCAGGATTCTGGGGGCTTCTTGCCACCCGCTGTAGGCTTCTCTCATGCAGTTATATTCATAGATCTGTTGTGGCTAAATGACAGAACGTCGCTGCCTGGTGTTGGAAGTAGAGGGTGGGATATCAAACATCGTACTAGTGAGGGGGCTAGCTGGTAGGATGGAAATAGGGTACAGCAGCAGTGGAGATGGTGGCTCTGCTGCAGTAAGTCTTGTCGGAGTGAGGTAAAGAGGATGGATGGGGGTTTCTGAGACGTTCTTTGAACTTTTGCTTACGTGAGTGGGAGAAGTAGATGGTGGGATAACAAGCGTCCTACTAGTGAGGGGGCTAGCTGGTAGGATGGAAATAGGGTACAGCGGCAGCGGAGATGGTGGCTCTGCTGCAGTAAGTCTTGCCGGAGTGAGGTAAAGAGGATGGGGTTTTCTGAGGCATTTCCTGAATTCTTGCCTATTTTCTGAAGTTTGTCATAGTAATTTCTTAATCTGGCTCCAATTTTTTTTCGCTAAAGCCGGGTAATGGTCCCGACATCTCAAACCTTCAAATTTTATTCAGTTGTTTCTTGTGGTCTTGAGAATCACTCTAGGATTCAAGGGACGTTAAGCTTCCTTGATTTTGTTATATTCATATATCTGCGGTTATAACGACGCTGGCTGGTGCTGAAAGTAGATGGCAGGATATCAAGGATGAAAATATAGGGTACAGCAGCAACAGAGATGGTGACTCTGCTGCAGTAAGTCTTGCCGGAGTGAAGATGATGGATGGGGGGTTCTAAGACGTTTTCTGAAACATTGCCTAGGTGAATGGGGATAACTGCCATGTCGTCAAAATTGACATCTTTTATTTTTTCAACGAAATTGAAACTGAGTTTTTTGGCCGAAAACTCGTCAAAATTTGTTGTTCCTAGGAGGTCCAGCGTTTTACAAACGCTGGACCCCCTGGATGTACATGGACCTAGCTTGACACCAGACACCTCCAGGCAGTCCTGCCTGGAGGTACCTGGTCTCAAGCTAGGTCCATGTACAGCCAGGGGGTCCAGCGTTGGTAGTTTTTACTTCGTGTGTGTAGGGTGTTGTATGTGGGTTGATGGTTGGTGGGAATAAAGATCTTCTTCGTGGTAGGGCTGGTGTCGTGTTAGGGTAAGGAATAGGGACTCCTTTTGTAGTGTGATTAGAGACTGGTTGTGTTGTTCCCCGGTGAAAAGTCCAATGCATGACACAACCAAGTGAATACACACTTAAGGTAAAGGAGAAAGGGGAGTAGAAAGAAGTCGAGATGGAGAATGAAAGAAGTAGATAAGGAAACCCCGAGCGCATCAGCTCGCATAAAATTCAATGTGAAACACAATCCAAATTGAATCCACCATAGCGTGAAACTCGACTGGTGAATGAACCCAACAACTGTTTCGGTCGGCTCGCCAGTGAACCGACATTCCTCAGGGGCGCGCTGGGTATAGGAAAAAGTGAGAACTAACTAACTTATAGTCTAAGGGATTATAGTCCAGACTAAGCAGCAAAGCCTAGAAGCCTCAAAAAAATTCATCAGACCAAGAACCAGAAACTTGAAGCAGAAGGTCGGTCAGAGTAAATTCATAGCTACCAGTGTTTCCATCCTGTGAAGCACTCGACCCATGGGGACCAGACCCCTCCTAACCTAGAATTGAAGGACACAAGGGACCTGTCAAAATAGTAGTCCGGAAACTGCGGGCGCCTGAGTTCCAATTTCAGGCTAAAAGGAGCAAGGCCTCGGACCCAGGTAAAGTGCCCAGAGTGTGTGCCCGATGAAGAAAGGAGGAGATTACTGCCATTTTCTGTTTCTTGCTACAGAAGGACCCATAATCTTGCAGATTTTGAAAGATCATTCCGTCACCTAAAAAAAGTCAATCTTGATTCTTATGCAATGCTTGACAATAGATCCTTGCTGGGTGTTTGCCGATCAACAGTCGACAGCCAAAATATGGTCAGTCATTCGAAGAACTAGTTTTCTTCAGGGTCAAATATCTGTCGTAACACCCGGTTTCAAACTTGTAAAAAATGGATTCCATACGTGAGTTCGAAATCAAATCGGTACCGGTGCCCTTAACGAAAATTGAAACATCATCAATCATGCGACAACAAGAGCGGGGCAGGCGGATTTGCCCATTGGAATGCCCAAGTTCTGCTTCACTACTTTGCCCATCACCATAGTGTAAGTATTACCCACTGGCAGATCATATTAAATGAAACGTAACAGTGCGAAAACTTAACAGACTTGTACCATGTCTCGCTAATAGCAATTTTGCACAACCGCACGCGTTTACTTCTGTCTCCTTGAAGGTATTGATAACTCACTCGACAGCTGTAATAATGGCGGAATGCAGCAACTGGCAGAATATTTCCTTGACGTCGTAACAACGCCCGAAAAACACATCATTCTCATCAATACCCTCATTAACAGAACGAATAAGTAGGTAACAAATGTGTACTACGTAAATTAAAATAACATGCCTTAGGAATTATTCTAATCAGTTCGTTGACACAGGAAGAAGTAATACGAGCAACATTCTTAGCAGGTTCAGACCAGAACGGACAAATGGGCCGCCACTTACTAACATCCGTATGTTTCGGCAAAACGCACGAGCGTCCTAATCTACCAGCGTTATCCCAAGGTGCTAATTGAACCAATTTATTGGATTTGTACAACTTTTTACATTTCTGCAAAACACAGTCCTCACTCTCACCAACTAAATGAATGTGTGGACTGTCAATGAAAAGCTTACGTAATCCCTGCGTATAAACCAAGGGACAACAAACAAATGTATCCCCCATGTTATTATCCAGGGGGCATAAAACCAGATTCCGAAATTTGTCTTTCCATTGGTGAACAACATCGTTTGTCACGACCTCCTTGTCATTCAAACCCGCAGCAATACAGTAATCAAACTCAGAGCAAAGGATACTCACGTCATACCTGAAAAAGGCCGAGGGAGGAACAAACTTGTCTACCCAGGCTACGAGTGTTAGTTTCATAGTTAGGAAGAACAATATTCTTGAAGTTACGCAAAAAATAAGGAATAAGATTAAATTGACTAAACCTAAAGGAAACATGATCCTCAACCCTAGGAAAGCTACTATCGATATTCGCACAATTACATACAGGTTCGAAAATGGCCGCAAAGGAACGAAAATTATACAAGATGCCCCCAATCGCCTTGTTCTTTGTCCATACTAACCTAAAATGATGACAGACAAGCCCGAGGTAAGCAGAAGGGAGCATCAAAAAGCGAATAACAGATTTAAACAGATCACGCAGCTTATCTTTAATAAGGTCATTATTAAAACGAATCTTAATAACAAACTTGGCAAGCAGGCACAGGTTAAATTTCTTCCTACACACATGAGATAGCACCAGTTTTAGAGTGGTGTGTGGACGTTTGCAGGACATAGAACGAATGTCATCATAAGCGAAGATAAAACAGTCCAAATCCCAATTGTCGAGTTCTCGTCGAGTAGAGAGCAAAGGATACTCACGTCATACCTGAAAAAGGCCGAGGGAGGAACAAACTTGTCTACCCAGGCTACGAGTGTTAGTTCCATAGTTAGGAAGAACAATATTCTTGGAGTTACGCAAAAAATAAGGAATCAGATCAAATTGACTAAGCCTAAAGGAAACATGATCCTCAACCCTAGGAAAGTTACTATCGATATTCGCATAATTACATACAGGTTCGAAAATGGTCGCAAAGGAACGAAAATTATACAAGATGTCCCCAATCGCCTTGTTCCTTGTCCATACTAACCTAAAATGATGACAGACAAGCCCAAGGTAAGCAGGAGGGAGCGTCAAAGAGCGAATAACAGATTTACACAGATCACGCAGCTCATCTTTAATAAGGTCATTATCAAAACGAATCTTAATAACAAATTTGGCTGACAGGCACATGTTAAATTTCTTCCTACATACATGAGATAGCACCAGTTTCATAGTGGTGCGTGGACGTTTGCAAGAGATAGAACGAATGTCATCATAAGCCGAGATAAAACGGTCCAAATCCCAACTGTTGAGTTCTCGTCGAGTAGAAGGATTACTAAGAAAGAGAATCAATTGACTCTTATTCACAAGCAAATTGGAACAAAAGAGATGAAGTTTATGGATCGTAATACAACAACCAACAATGAATTGGTTGCGGAAGTGTTTGAGTAAGCCATAAGGCTTGTCATTGAAAGAGATAAGGGAAGAGTCAAAGACACGTTTGACAAGTTTTCAGTTATCGGCGAAGCGACTACCCGACGTAATTTGGATGGAGAAGGGTGTAGCTATGTGGGAGTCAATAGCCTGGCGAAGGATAAATAGAAGGCTGACGGACTATAAGCCAAAGGATGATGAAAAAAAAAAGGGAATGGCAGGCTCGAAGCAAGGGAAGGAGTGGGAAGGGGGGGAGATAGACCGATGAGGGGAATCAGATGAGGAAAGAAGGGTAATAGAAGTCGTAGGAGGAGGTTGAGAATTGAAGGAGGAAGAAGAGGGAGGAGGAGGAGGAGGAGGGGGAGGGGGAGGAGGAGGAGAAGGAGGAGAAGGAGGAGAAGAAGGAGGAGAAGGGGTTAGAGGACAAAGGGTCAGGGATGGGGAAAAAACAAGTTTACGAAGGGAAAAATGTCGTTTTTCTTTCAAACCAGGTCGGCAAGTGCGTCGACCCGTCCGGTGATGAGAGCGAGAGTTGAGGGAAGGATCGAATGAACGGATGAAAAAACTCTCTGACATCAACAGATCGGAGTTATTATTAAGGAACAGGGGAATAACAACGTAGTTGTATAGATCAACTCTTCGAAGCCAGCGGTATAGTTTGCGATTAGCTCTAGTACCACCAGAAGACAAGGTGGAGACCACGTGCTCTTTCCATCTTGCACTAGTCGAACGGGATGTACAACCAATATATACGTGTTTGAACAAGGGTGAAAAGATAGCATATACTACTGGACCTGGGAATAAATGAAAATCGTAATTAGAGCAAATTAATAAGCAACGAAATTTCAACCCCCACCTAATCTGACCAGAGACAATTAAAATAACAATGAGTCAGAAAATATACAATACCTCATCCGTCAGCAAAAACTCTCAGTAATCCCTACAGAAAAGAACCAAACTCCATAAATATGATGCGCTCAGGGAGTCCCCCTAGCCATCGATATTCTCTTCGACTGACGAGGGGTATTGTTGATCATGATCATCATCCTCTCGCGCAGATTTGGACTTCACCCAGTCGTCGAAGTCTCGTCTAGCTCGGATTTCGGCGACGTCGGCCTTATCTTGGTCCACCTGAATATAGGATATACCTTCCTCTTTACAAAGTGCCTCCAAATCCTGCTTCTTCCCCATACGTAATTCCTTGAGTCTTTTTTGGCGGAAGGTCTGAAGCTTCGTTTCCTCCAATTCTTGAGCACCATTCGAAGCTCCGTGAACCTTCTCCTACCTTGTCTTGCCCCCATCCTTATCATCATTCTCACTGTCTTCATCGGAATCCTCCTCGACAACATCCATGGTAGATTTCAGGTTCCTCGGAGTTGTTTTCTTCGCGGTAGCCATACGCCTAATGGATTTGCGAATTCTTGAGTCACCTGCTATCGCCATCCGATCTTTGAGGCACTTGGCCTCCCGAAATGCCATCTCCTTAGCAGCCAGCACCTCTTTGTAAGCTTTGTAGAGCCCCTCCATATCCTTGGGCGTATTCATCATGCTTGCATCAGCATACCCTCCAGTTTTTCCTCGCGACAGAGCCTCCGGCGGACGTCTCTCAACCACCCCTTCAACACTCCTCTTCCCCCCATTGCGAATAAGGATTAATTCATCCTTTAGCTCACTAAATTCGTTCCTCAGATGCGTGTTCTCTTTCTTGAGGGAAGAGACTTCGGAACTCTTCGCTTCCAGAGCCTTCCTAAGTTCGTTCAACTCGTCAATCAGCATCTGCAGGGCGAGTAAGGCATCTTTGTCCTGCTGAGACATGAAGGCTTCTGTTGTCCTGCCTTCAGCTTAAGCTCTTCGATCTCCATCCGAAGTTTGTCCTCTTCACTACAATGATTTTGCGCCTTCACAAGAGCATCCTTCTCCTTGCGTAGAGCATCGAGGGATGACTTCGAAGCCGCATTGCAGTTCGACTTGAGTTCATCCATCTCCCTACGAAGCTTATTGATGTCAGACTCCTCGTCGCCCGGTAGTTCAACCTTCCTTCCCAACACCGATTCACACACCGCTTTGACATTGATCTGAATGATGTGTCCGGTAGTCTCGCCTCTTGCGCTTCCTTCTCTTTCTTTTCCTCTGCTCGTCTTGATTCAACCTCCTGAAGTTTCTTCTTCTCCTCTTCAAGTGATAACAGCCTAGTTGTTTCCCTCTTCTTCTGCTCTAAAAGTAACCCATAAATTTTGTCCACCTTATCTTCTTGCTCCCTATCCCTAGATCCACCAGACCAGTAACCCATAAAATGGAAAATACAACAATCCTCAGTGAAAGGCTCCACATACTACGCAGCGTCGTAGACAGGGACTCACTACAACATGAAATGAACGTAGACAGTGCGCCTGGCTTTTTGCCTTCGCAGAAACGAGTTTGGGGCTGCACAGCCAAACATAGCATGAACACTCTGTCAGAGTTTCTGCCCATGGATGTCAGAGTGTCCTCCCACAGAGTGTCAGAGTGTCCTCCCACGGCTGTCAGAGCGTCCTCGCACAGAAGGTCATGATGGCACATGCACCTTTGAACCCATCCCCCACTCCAAGTGGGGTATGTAGTTCGACGGAAGATGGGCAGGGTAGGGGGCTTTGTATTCGGGCGGAATGATTTTTCAGCACCAAAAAACAAAAACGAAAGTCTTTGTATTTTATGCACCTAGGAACAACCGATGGATGTGCAGCTCGGGGGCTAGGTCCCACTTACACAAATTAAGCTATATTGACCGTAGATCGCAAAGATAAACTGCCAGAATCTCTTTACGTGTGCAAGTGGGACCTTGCCCCCGGATGCATCTCAGACGTCGCCTGGGGCCACACACGTTGAGCTAGTTCAACGTCGAACTGGCTCAAAGGTGTATGTGGGACTTAGCCCCTCGGCTCGGGGGCTAGGTCCCACTTGCACGAATTAAGCGATACTGACCGTAGATAAGAGAGATCAACGGCCAGATTCTCGTAATCCTTGCAAGTGGGACCTTGCCCCTGGTGGGGCAGGACAACCTGTCGTCCCTGTTTTTTCTTTCCTTTTTACTATCTTGATCATGTAATTGCCCCTTAATAGTCTTAGGAGTAGGTAGTGGAAGGTAAACAAACACAAGTTGAGAGAAGAATATAGACAGGAAAAAAAAAAAAGAAAAAAAAAAAATGCAATTTCGGGAGAAAAAAAAAAGAAAAAAGGAATGTGCACGCGAAAGCCCCTGCAATGCAAAGAAAATGTTTGTTTGCATGGGCTGGCACGTGTACAATCTACGACATGTGGTGTTCTGGTCTAGCCAGCCATAAAGTCCGTACTATGCAAAGAAAATGTTTGTTTTCATGGGCTGGCACGTGTACAATCTACGGCACGTGTAATGACTTCTTTTTTTTTTTTCTTTTTTTTTCTTTCTAGAAAACAGCCCGAACGGTTGCAACAGCCCGAATTATTTTTCATGCTGAGGGCTGAAAAGGCCACGCCAAAAAAAAAAAAAAAAAAAAAAAAAAAAAAAAAAAAAAAGAAAGAAAAGGCCACGCGATGTCAGATTGGACACAATATTGAATTTACCTGGGGCAAGGTCCCACTTGCACGGATTACGAGAATCTGGCCGTTGATCTCTGTTATGCTGGTTAGTCCGATGATAATACCCCAAGGCCATCGCCCTTTTAAGAAAAACAAAAAGATTGAAAAAAAAAAGTAGAATCCCTCGCTCCAGGGCAAGGTCCCACTTGCACTGATTACGAGAATCTGGCCGTTGAGTGGGACCTAGCCCCCCGAAAGCAGTGCTGTGCTGTTTCCCCGCCTCCCCCAAAAAACACGAGGAAAAGAGAGCTGCCCAGAGAGTGCTCAGAAGGAAAAAAAAAAAAAAAAAAAAAAAAAAAAGAGTGGGGTTATAGGGATATGAATTTTGGTAAGGCACGCAAGTGGCATTCAGGGGGTCTTGGGTTCAATCCCCATTGGCCTCATGTACCTTCCTGGGCATGCTTGGCGCCCACCACCTAGAGATAGCCCGTCGGTCCCCCCAATTGGCATTAAGAAAAAAAAAGCAGTCTCTGCTGATGTGTTATAGGGGGAGGGGTGATCGGGGAGGCACAGCGACTGGCCGCTCAGATCATGCTCGGTCCCTCTGCCACCGGCTGTCCCCTGGCCGGTGCCCCCGGTTGGGGGTTCCCTGAAGGCTATCAGGCCACCCTAAGGCTATCAGGCCACCCTGGGCTGAAAAGGCCACCGTTGTCAGATTAGACACAAGATTGAATTTACCTGAGCTGGTTAGTCCAATGATAATACCTCAAGGCCATCGCCCTTTTCAAAAAAAAAAGTAGAGCAGAGTATAATGACCTTCTTTTGGCTCTTACGAATAGGTCCTTTCCTGTCTGGCACCACAGCCCACCACTGTAGGTTTTTTTTTTTTTTTTATTAACCACTGTAATTATGACACCTGTGCCTCTGTCATGGCCGCTACTTTCATTGAAAAAACTCGGCAGCTGGTTTTTTTTTTTTTTTTTTTTTTTTTTTTCCCTTCAAATTCAATTTCATTCCAAAATAACATCAGAGGCCGAAAACCTCAGCTGTTTGTTTTTCCAGCACGTGTTTTTTTTTTTTTTCTTTATTAAAAAAAGGGGTGACGGTCTTGAGATATTATCATTGAGCTGACCGGCCCCAAGCAATTCATTAGCATTAGTAGTAGTTGGTTTCACTTGTCAAGTTCCATCATCATCTGGATTCGAACACAGCACCTGGTCTGTATTTCAACAGTTCATGGGTGTACCCACTGAGCTAGGCTCTTGGGTGCACGTGTGTTTTTTGCCTATTTGAAACAGGGCGGGCGGGCGCTCACAGTCGGATAGAATCTCGCAGTCGGATAGGATCTCCAAAGAGTTCCCGGCAGGCGTTCACTGTCAGGTGAGGGTCGGCGCAGGGGGGCTCACGGTTGTGGGGTACTTGGGGTAGTGAGGTTTTCGGCCTCGCTCCACTCTACTCTACTTCTTGTGCTACCGTCTTCCCCCGAACATAACGCACCCTGAAAATGAACGTATGCAAGGCATGTTTCCGGCCCAATACGGTCAAACTGAGGGTGCGTTGTGTTCGGGGGAAGACGGTAGTGGTGCCTGCTCCTATTAGCACTCCTACCATAGCATCATCCAGGAAGGTTTAAAGTTGAAACCAACAAAAAAAAAAAACAAAAAAACTGTATTCAAAAGTCCTTTGGGATGTGTGAGACTCTTGAAAACCGAGGAGAAGTACCCAAGAGGCTACAGTCTTCCCCCGAATACAACGTACGGTCATTATAGCTGAATTTAGACCGACAGATACGCCAAATTCGGCTATAATGACCGTACGTTGTATTCGGGGGAAGACTGTAGCTCTCGGTGGGGACCACACCCATGAACTGTTGAAATACAGACCAGGTGCTGTGTTCGAATCCAGATGATGGAACTTGATGAATAAAGGGCCTCGCTGCACTACTCTCCAGATGCACAAAAGACAACAAAAATGGCAATGTATCTTTCCATGTTCTAGCGTTGCATTCAGTCTCATTTTGCACATTTGGAGAGTAGTGCAGCGAGGACCAAAACCAACTACTAACTACTAATGAATTACCTGGGGCGGTCAGCTCAATGATAACATGTCAAGGCCGTTGGCCTCTTTAAAAAAGAAAGAAGAAGAAAAAAAAAAAAAACAAAAAAAAAAAAAACGAGGAGAATGGCCGAAATCAGTACTAGCCTTATTTAGACAAAACAAAACAGCTTGTTATTAGTAGTAGTAGAGAAAAGATTGGACATTCTTCTTGTACGTATGAATTTTTGCTCTGGTATTTTTACAGCAAGACAGCTTTGTACGGACTGCATGCAGCGGAGTGCATTTGGATCTGGTGGGAGAAGCGTTGGTCGAACTTCGCTGCAAGGGACTGAGAACTTCGTAGTGGACAGAATTCTACCGGCCAACCGGGCTAAGGGCCTAACTACACCACTCATCAAATGTGCAAAATGAGGGGCATACTCATACTAGGACGGAATTCTCCACCCACAGCCCTTCTCCCTCCGAACACTCTCTTTCTCCCCCCTTCTTAAACCACCAGTACTTGGGCACTGGGCGCCGCGCCGGCCGCACCTTTTTTGAAGCGGCGCGGGCTGTCGATACGATTTATCGACGGCCCGCCGGTATCGAAATTCTCGTAGCGTTAACGCTAAGGCGTCGCCCAAGTACTGGTGGTTTAACCCCCCCCCCCACTCCCCCCCAACCGGCCCCCTGCCTTCTTCAACACATTCTTTCACCATCCGCAGTCCTCCTTCCTCCCGCCTCTGTTCGTTTGCTTGTTTGTCTATGTTTGTGGGCCATGTGTACATGTGTGTCCATGTTTGCGCGCGTGTGTCCGCAGGTTTGTGGATGCACGTTCGCTTGTCTATATGTGTGGGCAGTGCTGCACGTGCATGCAGTGCTGCCTGTTTGTTTGTGTGGGTGTGCGAGTGCACATGCGGCGCGCCACGTGGCGGGATGATGCCAGAGGAGGAGATGTTGTGACATGCTTGCCCTGGTGGGATGCTGCAAGTGCCAGGCCAAGCATGTCACAACATCTCCTCCGTGTGACATGCTTGCCCTGGTAGGATGCTGCAAGTGCCAGCGGAGGAGATGTTGTGACATGCTTGCCACTTCCATCCAGTGGCACACGAGAGGAAAAAAAAAGAGAGGGAGGGGGGTGACTCACAGCTTGGAGGGATAAGGCCGTGCAGGCTCAAGAGCACATCCACAAGGGGTGGGACTGGGGAAGGACCTCAACTTGCTTCACAATATCCCTGATGTAGATCATGTAATATCTGGTCTTTACGCTGTTCCAGAAGCATACAAAACAGTAGGCAGGTGGGCATGCACCCAGATGCATTTCCAATGCTATATAATTGCAGATAGAGCCATGTTTTTTGGGCGAGATTTTCCGTTTTTTGGGAGATGTATTTTTTTTGGGGGGTGTGTGACTGTTGGAATTGTGTCTGGTGACCATTTCTCAAATTATGTTCTGAAGTGTTTTTGTGAAATTTTGTACATTGGAATTGTCTGTGGTGACCATCTCCCCAAAACGCTGAAAGTTATGAAAGAAAATTTTCATCCAAGTGCACTTTTGCCTCACACTTTCACGCAGGCTGTTTTGATCTCTGCTTTTGCCTGTATAAGCTTATTTGTATTGCTTGTCAAAATTATTCTACAAACACCTTTTTTTTTTGTTTTGTTTTGACAATGTTTGGTTGTTTGTTAGTGTGGGGTCCACTCTATGGACTGCAGCTGCCGTGGGCTAGGTCCCACTTGCAGGCATTAAGAGATACCGACCGTAGATCGCAAAGATCAACGGCCCAAATCGCCTCATTTGCGCAAGTGGGACCTTGCCGCGTGTCTTGTTAAAAACGCCTTCAGACTTTCTTACGATAATAATAATAATTAGAAGAAAAAAAAAAGCTTTGAGAAAACGCTGACAATTTGGGTCTCCCTTACCTGGGACAACGAGCACCAGGCAGCAACCCTTTGCGAAGATTGGAAGGGGGCACAAGCAGACGATGCTAAACCAGCATTCAAGACAGGTACAGGTATAATAGTTGGGGGTGCTCATATCACCTCAACGAGTACTTCCTGCAGGGAAAAAAAAAAAAAAAAAAGTTAGGCCACCTTGCCCAAATGACATTGTGCAGTCCTCTCCTTGAGAAGCACCTCCCGGAATTCACCACCCGGCAGGCAGAAGACTGAGGAGCGGAACCGATAGACACAAGCTGAAGACCAGAGTGTGCCCTGACACCTCACGAGTGTCATTTGGTGTGAAGGTGGCATGTGACCCATGCGGCTAAGCAAAAATAAAGATGATTTAAAGCCTTGAAATGGTTTGGTTGCAGATGGGGAGCATTTCCGGATCTTTTTACATTGGATTCGCCTGCAGGACAATTTCCAAGGTTGCTTTTTTCTGCTTTCTTTTTGTGAAATTTTGAGTGTTGTTTTTTGAGTTGATTTGCCTAATTGTATGATACAATAGGATAGGTATAGATTCGAGTTGGGATTTCAGCTGTAGACCTTGTTTGTAGGATTGCTAGAGTTAATGGCAGTAGAACCAGATTTTGAATCATTCTTTTCTATGATTTGTTTGACCTTTCTTGCTTACGTGCTTCATAGGCTGCGGTGGGAGATGGGTCCGGCCGGGAGTGCCTCGCCCAGCTCCACGTTGCCATGGCAAATATGTAAGGGACGCCGGACCCGTTTTCCGGTTATTAAAAGAATGGTCATTTCTTAAAAAAAAAATAAAAAAAAATATATATATATATATATATATATGTATATATGACGATATATATATATATTTACCAAATTCAAAAATAATGATGATTTTATGCCCGAATCTTTGTTTTCCTCTCCCTTCCAGGCTCCAGCAAGGCCATAACTTACCCTCCTTTGCCATCTATCCACCGCTCAACAAACTGGCTTTTCCGTGGTGACTGGTGAGTCATCACCTGTCCCTCCACAAGTCACCACACTGGTTCCCTCACCGCACTACTGTCAAGACAAGGCCGGGGCTGGTTGGGACCGGCCCGGGCCTTGTCTTGGTAGTGCCGTGTACGTTTTTTTTTTTTTTTTTTTTTTGGGTAGTGCCGTGTACTAGTAACCACTTTTGGTGAGAACCCAAGAGGTCCCACCACAGCGGCCCTGGCATTGCATTGCAAGGGGGGGGGAAGGAAAGTTGTGGTGACTTATTCACCACCGCCCACTCGTCAAAGGAAATGAAACTGACACTCTTCTGGGACGACGCTGGCCGGAGCTGGGGTGAGTCGTGTTGCTCTGTAACCTAGCCAGTTGGGGTTTGAGGCCTTGGAGAGCTCGAGAGGGAATCATATTTTTTTTAATTAAAAACGAAAAACAAAACGGAACCAGCCAAAAAAAGCATTTTTGTTTGTTGTTTTGTAGGTTATTTCGATTTTTAATTTTTTTTTTTTAATGTCATCACCCTGTGCGGCTTGAGGCAACTGTAGCTGGGTGCCCCCCCCCCCCAAAAAAAAAGAAAAAATCAAAAAAAAAAAAAGAACACCACTGTTTCGTGGTCTGTCCGTTCACTGTGAACGGCCGTTCACAGGCGCAGGGCCAAATGACCGGCCGGTCACGTTCAGGCGACCGGTGCTGGTCACTTTCACAGTGACGGCACTGGCCGACAGCGGCGACAGTCCATCGTTATGTTCCCGGTAACTACTACTAGCGATCGTCACTCCGTCAATCCAACCCCTGCGCTGATCCATTCAAATTTTGCAAACTGTGCAACAACCTGACGTGATGCCGCATGGTCACTACCGACCCGTCCAGACTGTCCGATCCGCTCATCACCTCCAGCTAGCCATTGCACAATCCAAGCTGGAGCATAGAGTACATGAGAGCAAGGGGAGTGCCCCTGCGAGATATATAGTTGTGCTGATGAGGAAGAAAGGATGTATGCAAGGGGAAGGAAGGCAAAGAAGTACAGGAGTCCATGGTGACGCCCAAGGAGGGGCCCGTGATTGGTCGGACCACCAGGTTATGGGTTAAATCAAATTCCTACGCAGCGATCCCGGATCCGATCTCTTAAGCCGCGTTGGCTTGCGAAGATCGTCCCGCGGTTGGTGCAAGGGCGGGAAAAGGAAGTTAGAAAAGATGACTGTGGGCAAAGACCAAGATCTATAAAGATTCGAGAAAGAAGAGGGCGGGACAAGGGAGGGAGAAAAAGACAGTTATGGTCGTTGAGAAAAGCGCAAGGAGGAAGGAAGAAGAGCACTCACAAGGTTGCATGTAAATGCGCAGGCGAAGAATGTGAATGCATGAAAAATTAGCATGCACAAAAACAGTTATGCAGAATGTCGGTGAACGTGGCGCCTAAGTCATACGACAAATTTGAAATTGAAAAGTCTGAAAGAAATTCAGCTGCACTCGGTAAGGTGCGAGGAATCCCACGTCAAAAATGAAAGCACCAACCGATTACAAGGGCACATCCAAAAATTGCACAAAAATTGCACAAACACTGACATTGAAATGACCACAAAGTACACATGCAGAAAAGTCACAGATACCCCACCAAAGATGAAGCCTGTGATAAGTCAAGCTCCGTGCCTCGCCGCCCTAGCGGCTTCACACATCCTTCAGGCTGAAACCCGAAGTAAGCCCCGAAGTACAGACCTTGACTAATTACAGAAAACGGGGGTCCGTTTTTGAATTTTTTGCAAGTCGGTTGCCTGCATTTGTTGAGCTTGCCCCTGTCCCCGTTCAAATTAGCCTTGTGTGGCCTATGTATCACCCGCGGGCGCGGCCGCGAGGTAAAACTTGGCGATCGGCCACGTTTGTGGCCGTGGTCATGGCCACAATTTTTACGATTTTTTCTGCGGCAAATTAGAACTTAAAAAAAGGCCGCGGGGTTAGGACTTGGCAGGCGGCCACGTTTGTGGCCACGGTCATGGCCACAATTTTTATGAAATTTTCTGCGGCAAAATAAAACTTAAAAAATATATGTGGCAACGGCTCGTGGGTCACAACCCACGTTTTGAATGGGCAAAAAAAACAGTCGTCCGCAGGTCCGTCCCGACCTTAGTTCAAAACGGCAATAATAACAGTGGCCCGCAATATACACATGGTGCCTGCCTGTTCGAAACAGGCACTTTTGTCTTCTTCTTTTTTTCTTTTTTCTTTTTTTTCTTTTTCTTTTTTCCCGGTTGTGCTGCGCCGCTGCCTTTTTTTTTTTTTTTTTTTTTTCCKTTTTTTGGAAAAAAAAAAAAAAAAAAAAAAAAAAAAATCATGGTCGGGCCACGCTGGGGTGTGTATCTGGGGTGTGGCCGAGACATCTCGGCCGTGGCCCAACCATGGGGCCGAAACACCTTTTTTTATTTTCGTTACAGCCACGGCGAAACCATTCGACGGAATTAAAAAAAAAAAAAAAAAAAAAAAAAAAAAAAAAGTTCTTTGATAAAAAAAAAAAAAAAAAAGTTGATGTTTTTATTGCCGATTTGAACTTGGACGACGAGGATGTTGCCATTAAGTGTTTTTTTTGCTGTTGTGAACTTCCACGACGAGGACATTGCCATTTAGTGTTTTTTTTGCCGTTTTGAACTAAAAGTGTGACCCAGGAGCATATGGTTGTAGCCGTCCCAGTTGATGTAGCTCAGTGGTTAGAGCACCGGTTGAAAATGCGCATTGTGGTATGAGGTTGTGGGTTCAAATCCGTAGCCTTGTGCATGGACACCGCCAGGGAGTTAGAATGACGCACGGCTGGACACACACCCCCTTGGGATGACGCAGGCTAGCTATTACAGACACTGCCTGCGCCCCACCCAAGGGTTGTTCATGGTGTGTATGTTGGTTCTGGGATTTTACTGGGTTTCACATGGGTTGCTTGGGGGTGTTGGTCTTGGGTGTTCTGTTGATCTCCCCAGTCATTCGATTACACGTTACAAGGTCACGGGTTCAAGCTTGGTTCGGACCTTGGGGGGGTCCTTGTCCAGCGTACCCCATTCTCTCTTCGATATACACACATGATGCTGCCTATACATCTCAATGTAACATTGATTCACAGAGCACACATAGCCTTCGGGCATTTACATAGCTTGCGAATTATACATGGCCTACGGGCTACATACACAAGTTTCCACACATGGTGCTGTCTGTACATCTTGATACATAGATAAACAGAGCATACATAGCCTTCGGGTACACACATAGATTGCGAACTACACAACTATCAGACTGGGGGGGTCTAGTCACTGGGTGGGGGTATCTGCAGTAGGGACAGGTATGGGCCACCGGAGTTCCTACTGATATTGGAATAGAACTGTCTAGTGACTATATCTAAGGCTTAGACCCTGGGGTAAGGGTACTAGGGGTATAAGTCGCTCAGGCCAGTCCGAGTTCTGCCTGGCCTTGGGTAACCTAGGGGAAGGACAGTAAGACTGCTTCAAAAAAAAAAAAAAAAAAAAAGGACTGCTTCATTGGGTGCTACCCTGTCTGAAACCTAGGGCCCAGAGTCTCTTGGGGCCTGTAGTAGATTGTCTGGGCCTGGCGTCCGAAGTTCCCGTTCGACAAKGCTYGTCCGATTCCGCTTCCACCAGGGCTGGGCAACCTATCAGCCCTGGTGCCTATCACTGCTGTTCGGTCCGGGTTACCTGCGCATTGGTAGGGTAACGGTCCTGAGTGCTGGTCACACTGAGGTAGGATAGTGGGATAGGGGGTGCGCTAGGAGTATTGACGTGAGGATGGGTTGGGAGGTGGTCTCATGTTCCAGGACACCCGCGACTCACACTTCCAGGTGATCACTGTGCACACACTGACTGGCCTCTACAACACCATGGACTTAAAAAAAAAAATGAAAAAAAATAAATAAAAAAGAGAAAACTACGGCGCAGTCAGGGATTGAGTTTGTAATTGCACTTTAGGCAAAAGGGCCGGTAATGCTGAACTAGCTTAGCGCCCGCGGTGCGGGCGGTGCGGGCTACGCCCGCATAAAAAAACATGGCAAAGATCAGTCAAAGTACTCACACAGACTCAAATGCACATATAGAGCACAACAAACTCAACATGTACTGAAAGCAGGCTCAAAGTAACTCAAACAGTCTCGCAACAAAAACAGAGTTCAAACAATCTCAGAAAAGTGTTTCGAGTCGAACTCAAGGACAGACTCAAAATAGACTGACACAAACCCAAAAAAAATGAGAAAAAAAAAACAGAGAGAGAGAGAGAGAGAGAGAGAGAGAGAGAGAGAGAGAGAGAGAGAGAGAGAGAGAGGTGAAGTGCAAGACATTATTGGCATTGATCGCTGTTCTTTGAGGGGATATGCTCCACAGGTACAGAGGACTTTGAGTCTTAGCACTATTTCCGGTCTTGGATGCAGCTGTGGTGCGGAAAAACAAAAAACCTGCAGTGGAAAGTGTAATGTTGGGAGAACGCATAAATGGATGTGGACACAGATTTTTCCCCACTTCTTCATGCATCTACATGAATCTGCGTCCACATCCATTTATTCCTTCTCCCGGAGCTGACTTTTGACTTCCAATTCAGCTATCCTACGGCTGTGATGCTCCATCTGACTGGCAGCTCTGTGTGTGTCACATACCAATCTGCACCCCATTGTTTTCTCGCCACCATCCAATGTTTACCCTCCTACTCCTTCTCAGATCCCCGTGAGTATCTTCTCTATCTCCACATAACCCCGATTATCTGCACCCCATCGTTTCCTCCCCAACCCTTCTCTATCTCCACATAACCCCGATTATCTTAAAAACCAACCACGACCCACCCCCCAGCCCCCGCTTATCTCCCCTCACCACGCCTCATGATTACCAACCAACCTGTCTATTCCCCCCAACTATCTCCCACTGCCT
>BFEA01000126.1:864811-881654 GCA_003427395.1 Chara braunii
CTAAACCAATGATGAGCGTCTCCTCCCATTCGAGCCGGAATGTTGATCTGTGCTTCGTTGTCAGTGTACTGTTGGGCTCTAAGTGTGGCCAGTCACACCCAGCACGCCCTTCTGCGCCCCCTCGCCCTCGGTTGAGCCTCCGCTCCCTGCCTACGCATCCCCCACTATCCCAACTCTTCCCCCATGGCACGACGAGTCGCTCGACTCCTCCCTGTCCCCTTCCTTGGCATCACGAAAAGAAGATATGTCTCCACCCCTTCCCCTCCCCTGCTCTCCGCCCCTGTTAACCCAAACACCCTCCTCACCTCCCCCGCCCCTGCCTACCTGCCCTCCCCCAAATGGGTGGGAATCAGATGGCATACAGGTGCAACCCCTGGGTTCAAGTTCTGGCCAGGTGCCTGACCCGGGACACAACAATTACCTACAAATCCATGGGAGCTAGCCACACCAACGACAGGTAAATCCAGGCTGATCCAGCAAACCGAGAGCAGCACTGCAAAGTGGAAGATGGAGTGAGGACACAGTTACGAAGGAAAGGATCTAAAGACAGAGGATGGGATAACAAGGAGAAAGGGCAAACTGGAGTCCAGCTTGGTAGGCAATAACACAGCAGGAAGCGAAGCTATAGGCCATGCAACGGTGTGGCAACACACTGCCTCAAACACTCAGTCTGCAGGAGGATGGCTGGGAACAACCCTCGCTCAGCACAGAAGGCACCAAGGCATCATGAGCCAACCTGTGATGGAGAGCAAAAGGGTTGAGGGTTTAAGGAAGTATTGAGGATGCAGACATAACATCATGTGGGGGTTACGATACCAGGAATCAGCCTAGTCAAGTACACCGTACACGTGGGGGGGGTGAGGCCCGAACATGACAATGGGCTATTCTGGGTCTGAGACAGGGCCTGTATATACAGAGCTCCAAAAAGGGAAGGGTAACACTAGCAGCTCCGAGGGAGAATGGAGCCCCGAACTGTGAAAGTATGCAGGCCACAACCGAAATAAACAAAATTTCAAACAAGAATTACAAGATCAGACAATATATGGCACGAAACAAGGTTAAGCTAGACCTAGGTTGTCAGGTAGGCAAGCAGCTCAGACTGCTGCACAGTGCTACCTGCCAAATTTCACTTTCGCAGATGAGGCCCTCCACTGGCTGTCATCACAACTGCATACTTGTTTAAACAGGCAAACTGAATGTTCGGGGACGCTGGAGCTGTGATAAGCCAGGATCCGTACTCGGCGGCTTCCCATACCCTCAAGGGAAAATCCCACGTAAGGCCCCGAAGTACGGATTCAAGATAATAGGGAAGAATGGGGCTTCATTTCTTTTTCTTTTTTTTCTTTCTTTTTCTCCTTTACGAAAAGAGGGACGAAGTAGAGAACGTAATTCGGGTCTCGCGTGGCCGGTTAGTGGTCGCGTCAAGAAATTCAAGAACCAGTTGAGAATTAGCGGTAGTAGGAATTATTTTGAATTTTTATGCGCGAAACTGTTTTTTGAATTTTTGTGCACCGCATCCCTGCACCATCTTCCTTTCTTGCTGAGCATTCCCTTCCTACATGTCTCTTCGTCTTCCCTCTAAGCAAAGTCCGATCCCCTCCTTCTCCTTTCTCTGCGAACGATTGGCTGTCTGATTGGGATGGTCAGGGCAATGTGGTGGTGGCAGGAAGCGCACCCCACTTGGACAACCACCCCAATCACGCAGATCATTCAACTCGCCCCCTTCGATCCCTCTGGAATCTTTGCCCTTCTTATGTCCCACTCATCTACACCCCGTGCTTCACGCAGTCTCCCCGTCGCCTTCCGCACTATAAATTACCACAGCCCCTTCCTCTCCTTCTCTTTGATCTCGGATGCAAGCTGTGCAAGCTATGCGCGAAACCCACGGCGCCGGAAAGGCTCGACGTGCCCCATGATGGGCGGAGTGGCCCCGGGTGGCAGAATTAGCTATAGACTTGGGGTAAGGCAGACGGAAGGACTGAGCGGTGGTGGAGATCAGACGCCGGCAGCGGCAGGGCCTTGTGGCTATGGTTGTCGGTGGTTTTGATGGATTGGGGGCTGGGCCCGGAGCGGCCAGTCGTGAGAATTCTATATACTAGAAACGTGCTTGATCGCTGTGTGATGTATGCATGGTCCCAATGTGGGGTAATCCGTTATGCATTTTCGGTTATGGAAGTCTATTGTAGGATATTGAAAGTCTCATTGAGGGGTCTATGAGAAGGTGTGTGTGTATGCGCCCCTAGGCCTGATGATAAGAAGTACCGTGTATCGATTGCTTGCATGAGTGTGTCGGTCCTTCCTCCTTTCATTCACCCTTAATCCCACGCGGGTGTGCGGGATATGAGCCAACCTCCTTCCGCCGTCCCTCTCTCCCTCATCGTGCGCTTGTCGGGACTCCAAGGGGAGGCGGATAATTTCGGAGAGATCGGTCGTCCGCGTCCCCACGAAGTGGCCGCCCTCTCTATGCCCACCTCGGGGTCCCTGACAACGCGTTCGGGTTGATGCTACAGAGAGAGACAGAGAAAGAGAGTTAGGCGCATCCTTTTCGGTGGTATTCGTTGGTCCTTGCATGGCCCGAGCTCGGACTCTGTCCCAGAACGTCGCAGCGCACTTCCGCCCTTCCCGATCGCAGATGACGACGGAACCCGGGCGTGCCACATAGGAGGGAGTGGGTTCGTGCTGACTGAGCAATTTTCTTCCCCGCCTTTAATCCTGCCTTACACAGACCTCACGGTGTTGCCCTGGTCAGTTGTCCACGCCACGTGGCGGCCGCGGTTCAATTGCCACTGGTGCCGCCAGGGAGACTCGTGCTCGTGGCGACAGTTGGTCCGGGTACGAAGGGGCCATCCAATTCCTCGAACTCTCCCGCAATGCCCGCAATGCGGGTGCGCTCGCCACCCATTTTCGAACCTGGGTTTCATCGACCTGCCCGACCCCGGGCAGCCCCGTGCTGTGCCATCCGCACGCACTCGACGAGTCGGACATCGAAGCCTGAACCCGATTTCGGGGCCTCTGTCCCCAAGGGTCGCACGAACCAGGCACCTCGGGGAACGGAACCCCGTTCCCTTCGGCTTCATTTCTCTTCTCTCGTCTCGTTTTCTTTTCTTTTTCCTGAAGTGATGACGGTCGGGCCGTAGGGCACCGTTCTCCCGTTATTCGCCCCCGACGACAGCTCAAACCCCCGTCTAGGCACCTCAGCCTGAAGCAAGAGTCCCTCATTTCGTTCGGGTGGCTCAACCCCCACGGCCAAAAATCCTCGGCCTCGCCCCTAACTACTCTCGGCGTCCGAAGTACGAGGCGTCGCACGGGGCATGAGGTTGCGCATCACAGACCCACTTTCCCGCAGGTGTTGCTCCCCACCAATAGATGGAGCCTCCTGGGAAATGCTAGTGGTGTCTGCTCTTACCCGCACCCCTAGCATCCTGTTGGGTTGTTTGTGAATAATAATAATAATAATAATAATAATAATAATAATAATAATAATCATAATTTTTTTTTTTTTTTCCCCTATATTCTTCTCTCAACTTCTGTTTCTTTACCTTCCACTACCTACTCCTAAGACTATCTAGAGGGGACCCCTGCAAGCATAGTTTCCTCTCTCTGTCAAGGGGAGATTTCATGTTGCCCCTTGCCCCTAATGGTTAGGGTATAGGGTTGGGGCCGCCAGTGGGGGTCTGGCTAACACAAAGACCGAGACCTGCCAGTAGTTGTGCCTCCCTTTCTCATCGTCCCCCACCCTTCATCGACTGAAATCCCTTTATTTTATTTTATTTTATTTTATTTTATTTATAAAAAACAGGGGCCCAGTGCCCTGGTCAGATCTATAATGATATCTCAAGGTCGTTGCCTTTTCGGGAAAAAAAAAAAGTAAAAGCCAATACTGTCATGTCGCAGCTCGCTTTTTTTTTTTTTTTAACATAAGGCGAACCTCAGCCCCTTCCACCTGGGTGTAAGAGCCCCAAGTGATAGGGACGATGGCTCCGGTCTATTCGTGGGGAGCTGCACCTGCTGGACCCAGGACCCACTTGCGCAGTGAGACACTGGCGTGTGACACCCCTTTGGCATTTGAAAAATGGTTTCTGTATTTTTTTAGATTTGTAAAACTTACTTTCTACGTATTAAAGAAAGTAAAATGCAGCGCAAAACGCTCCCGTCAGACAATGGGTTGTGAGCCATGGAATTCGTCGCCGCTTTTTCAGGGCGTGTGCTGCACTAAGTCAATTGGCTGGGTTCTCTGAAGGTCTTTGCTGTCAGGTCATTATAATATTTGGCAGTACACACTTCTTTTTTTTTTTTGGCCGGCCTTTTTGTGCACGGTAAGAGTTGTAGCAAGGTCACAATGGGTCTCGCTCCACTACTGTCCGCTATACGCACTTTCGTATAGCTGCCATATAGTGTCAGAGCGTGAAAACACGTACAAAACCCGGCGTAGCTCCACTTACTACCTGCTATACAAGTCTCCAATTCCTGAGTTCCCTACAAAACACCCTAAGAGCACTACAAGACAGCAGTTTGTCGGCCCAAACTCCAGGCGGACTACCCGATTTCGTATTCGCACAGCGGCCGCCTTCGACCGCCCTCCGAATACCAACTTTTGCAGGCTTGGAACTATAGTACAGAATGGTACGGTGAATCTGGAGGGTGTCATCTGACAACTATACACGGAGATTTGAAGGTACGTTTTGTATAGTAAGTGGAGCGACGTCCAACTATACGAAATTGTACAGCGGACAGTAGTGGACCGAGACCCAATATTGGGCCTCGCTGCACTACACTTGATTCACAAAAAACTTCAAGAGTAGATCAAGAGCTCTCAGACAAGAGAAATGCTCACAATAGCCGCACTGACTTTGGATGGCCCTACTCTTGAATGATTCTTGATTTGTTTTCTTTCTTTTTTTCCAGTTTTGAATGCTGCACGATGAACAGGGGATTCGTGAAAACCTCACAATCGGAGAAAACCTAACATTTCTTATAGAATGAAAAAGTAAAAGTCAAACTATTATTTTTTACACAAAAAGAGAGCGTTTTTAATCATTTTGCGATAAAGGAGGCAAAAAATCAGGTGAAAATTCTAGCGTTCCTCAAAATGTACAAGAAAACCCTTCCTTGCAAAATGTTTTTATATGACTATAAGTCATTCTCAGTAAATTGGCAAAAAACAGAGTTCAAACAGGATAATTTTTAAGGATGACAAGGCAAACTGAAAAGATGTAAAAAAAAACGTGTTCTGGTGAATACTCATTTACAGGACTATAAGTCAGTTTCCGCAGTTAGGTAAAAGCCAAGCTCTGCACAAAATAATTAAAAAACAACTTTTGAACTTAACAATAAAACCCTTATAAAAAAATACATGTCATTTAAAATAAGAATACAAACAACTTTTGCCCCGGGGACACCTTGAAATTCTTAGCCAAACACGAATTTAAAATAAAAATATAGGGAAAAAAATTAAAACAAACAATAAAAAATAATATATTCGTCCATGTATGAAAAACCATGTTCAAGCGAACGTATTCACGAACAGGAGAATATGTTTGCGCGTTCAGAAAACCCCCGAATAAATTCATCGTGCTACACATCTTATGGGACTATAAACACATTCTTTTTTTATAACAAAAAATTAGGATATTTCAGTTCTTGAACCTACGGTGCTTCACCAAGTCGTGCTTTTCTATGAAAAAAACCGTTTTTTCCTCGCCCCCTCTAGTAGTTCTGAAAAATTAATTTTCTGTTTTTTCTTTTGCGGATGTTTCACTTCATGTAAAATTTTGTTTCTGGAGGAGACCTGAAAAACGTACTATCATAATCTTAAATAGATTTCGTGCAAACCTAACAATTTGTTTTGTTAGGTTTTCATGAAACCTATGTTGATGGTGCAAAGCTGCTTTGTCGGCCCAGACTGGAGGCCAGCTCTTGAAAGCTGAAGAGCTCGTGAAGGGTCAGGCCGACCACCCTTAAAAAACCAACCCGTGCAGGCAGGCACACTTGAACACTTCAAGAGCTGTCAAAATTGGGCCTTCTGACACCGCTTGAAAAAGAAATTCAAGAGTATCCGTCAAGAGTGAGTGCAACTATGACTCACTCTTGAAGAATCTAGCGCCTATCTGACAGCTCTTGAAGCTGTTTCCCAGCTTTGCTTTCGAGTGTCCGTGTGGTGGTGCCGTACACTTGATTCTTCGTGTTTCCCAACTTTGTTTTCGAGCGTAAGTGTGGCGGCGCTATACACTTGATTCTTCCCAGCTTTGTTTTCGAGTGTAAGAGCCTCGTTAGACAATCCTTGGGGACGTGAAATCCACAAGGATGTGCTCGTTCCACCTGTCCTTGGGGACAAAATTGAAAAAGAAACGTGAAAACGCCACAAGGAAAATTCCTTGTGGCGTCCTTGTGGCCCCAGCCATTTCTTCCTTGTGCCCAAGGGACCTCACGAGGTCTCTTGGGCACAAGGAATCCGCGTTTCACGGAGAAGAGAGGGCACACGGGTAGATAGACGTTACAGCTGAGAATSTGGATCGTGGCGGCACCCTATTGGCTGAAGGCCTGAAGCACAACTGTTTTTTTTTTTCTTTTCTTTTTTTTTTTCTGACATCAGTCTTAGGAAATGTCCTCGGGCAACGTCCCCAAGGACAGGTGGAACGAAGAGCCCAAATTCCCTTACGAGCCACAAGGAAAATTCCTTGTGGCTCAAGGAATTCGTAAGGAGTGTCTAACGAGGCCCTAAGTGTGGCTGTGCCGTACACTTGATTCTTCGAGATTCAAGTGTAGTGCAGCGAGGACCATTGCCCCCCCTCAAAAAAAGTCTGGAAAACACGAGGAGGAACAAGTGGTGAAAGTGCGTAGGGTACACAGCCAAAACTCTCTCTTTTTCTGAATCAATTCAAACCTTAGGGCATACTCACACGGCGACCCCAAATCCGCAAATCCGCAAAATATGTGGATTCGGGAAGGGCTGATTTGAGGTTTTGGGCTGGTTCACATCACACCGCTGTACCTTTTCAGATGGGACAAGGTCGCGGCAGTCCGGAGAAATGGGGATTTGGTGCTTGGTTGGTCACACGGAGGTGACGGAGATATCCACAAATTGTGCAAGAACTTTCGTGAATGAATTTCTTCTAATTTCTGAAGAAAATGCAAAAAAAAAAAAAAAAAAAGGCGTTTGCAGTCACCTCCAGAGGTGACCGCAAAAAGCGAAACTGGCTAACACTGCCAGAGGATACTATTCCGGGAGGGAGATCCCACTAACCATGTATGTGGAATAGTGTGACGGTTGCGGGACGTGCGAGCGACATCCGTGTGGCAGCTTTACTCCGCTATAAGTGTTAAGAAAAACAAAATGCCGCAATTCTGACAACGCAATGTTGTCCACGCACCATGAACTGCGGTCAGCTGTGAGGTTCTGGATCTTCTGATGATTCCGCTGGTATGTTGTGCATGTGGACAGTTCATGGACCATGTACATGAGGCCAACACACATTTGTTAAAGTTCCCCAACGAGAGGCTTGGAATGACAGACAAGTTGTGGAAGACTCTGACATCAACTGACATCCCTTCATGATGAGAAAAGGGGAACATTTTCATTTTCGGACTCTTTTGAACGCATGGGCAATGGCGCAAACGTAAGTGGAAGGTGCGTGAATATCCAAACAAAATTTGGTGACTGGTTGCTTTCATAAGAGTTTTTTTTTTTTTTTTTTTTTTTTTTTTTTTTTTTTTTTTTTTTTTTTTTTTTTTTTTTTTTTTNTTTTTTTTTTTTGTATCGTTTCAATTTTTATTTTTTTTTCTCGAACAGAAATGTTATATTCCAAAAGAGAAGATTTGAGGCCGGGGACCTCACAATTCAACCCGGAGTTATCCCGGCAGCATCAGCCGGTTTAGCTTACAGAGCTCAGCCTGAACAGAAGGCCTACGGTAAGACCACTACCAAACGGTTCTATCTGATGAAATCAAGCTGTGTTGGACACCAGCCTGACAGGCGAGGTCACACCTGGCTGTACTCTGGAGTGTCTCTGCCTATTGTCCGCTAAGTTGTGCTATCACTGAGCAACAGACCCTCTACTTTATCATATCCGTCTTCTACTCTCCCTAGACAGCTTGGCTGATCTACTTAGACTTGCACAGGCCTATACCGGGCTGGACTCGACCTAGCACAGCCGAGAGGAGGCATTACAGACTCCTAAACTAAGTCCTGGGCACTCTCCTACCCTCCCTACCCCAAGTAGCCTACTGCGGCTGTCAACTTGACTATGTTGTAGGTCTTATCTGTGTTAGTGGGGTCTATATAGGCCTCCTTTTGTAGGCCATCCCCTAGTTATGCTTAAAAAGGATTTTTTTACAGCTAGAGGTGTTTTCTTAGTTTTAGGTAAAAGCCTTGGCTTTCTTCTCTCTTAATGTGCATGATTGGTTTTAGGGATAACCCGGACCAGGTAGCTGTGTCCAGGTTTTATTTTGGTAACAGAGTTAATCTTAGGTTCTTTTTTCGAGCGAAGGGAGATTTAGTAGCCTCTAGTAGGTCTGTGTAGTAGTTTTGGCTGGTGTAGCGTTTTGATCCAGTTTTGATTCAGAGTTTGCTTGGGTTCATTGTGTCTTCGGGTCCCTTTGGGTCTCGTAAAAAGCAAAACTGGGTAATGCTCCCAGAGATTTTTCTTCCGGGTAGACTGTGAGGACCCCGGCCTCATCCTTTTCCACTATCAATACTAGCCTTGAGCACTGGGCCCTAATAAATAAAAAAAAATCCAAACAAAAAAAGTTGGTATGATTTTCACACACGTTCATGACCCCCAGAGGAGCACCACAACAAAAGCAAAAGAAATGCCACCCAATGGGAGCCCCCCAAAAGTCATATGTTTCCCCGCGTTGAAAACCAAGAAAAACAATACCACTGATCACCTTTCTCATCAAGGGCGCCGAAGGGTCACACGCCCTATCCACTACTCCACATACATCAGTAGTGGGATCTCCCTCCGTGGGCAAGGTCCCACTTGCACGGATTACGAGAATCTGGCCGTTGATCTTTCTTATCTACGGTCACTATAGCCTAATTCGTGCAAGTGGGACCTAGCCCCGGGTTGAATTGTGGGGTCCCCGGCCCCGTTTCTCCATCTTTGCCATCAAACAAACACCTTTCCGAAAGGAAAAAAAAAATAATAAAAAAAAAAAAATCCCTTGCCCCGCGGCTTCCCAGGCCGCAGACAAATGGGCACTGGAATAGTACATTTGCGAATTTGGTAGATCCGTGTGACCCGCATTCTCCCCTTCTTTTGGGGATTTTGGGATTATAGGTCCCCGTGTCAGTATGCCCTCGAATGCTGCACGATCTCCCCTCCATCTATGGCATGTAGCAATCCAGCTCTATCACACGTGATTGAAAACCATACGTACACCGTATAACACGGCCCTACCCGTCTTCCCCCGAACATAACGCACCCTAAAAATGAATGTATACAAGCTATATTTACGGCCAGATACAGCCAAAATGAGGGTGCGTGCCGGTCTTGGCGGAGGAAGGTCTGGCGCGCGACTTCGGCGGCGGCTTCGTTGCGCCTGCGCTGTTTGTGCGGCTAGAGCTCCAGTGACATTTTCACCATAGCTATCCCGTCTTCGCCCGTGAGGGACGAAGAATTTAAGGTATCAAGCTACCAATTCACCGCGAGTCTTTACTACCGCGGTGAAAGCTTCTCACCTTGGGAAACCACCTCCTCCGGCCTCACCCTTTTCGTTTTCCATTGCGTCTCAGAATTTTCCAGATTGCCAGCGTAACGCTCGCTGCAGAGCGTTCCGCTACAGGGATCTACCCAGTAATTTCCGGACCTCGTCCTCACGAGTTCGAATCAAGGAAGTGCTTCACCCTCATGATGCTCAAGTGGCTCTTGATGTTTCATTTTGACTTCTACCTCGAGTACGGTGAGCATTCCTTTTTCGCTGGCGGAAGCTTTTGCCACAGTGGTTGATAACGTGATACTACTCAGTGGCATTCCTGGAATTTGCATCTACAGTGAAAACGGGGTTTCGGTCTGATCTCTGCGTGTTGCGCTTTATATTTTCGAGTTCCAATCCGCTTCCACCCTTTCTATTTTTAGTCCATTGGGCTCCCTCAATCCCCCTTTGTCCTTTTCCGTGTATAGCGCCGGATACTGAATTTCTATTTCTACCCTTTCCGGAATTTCCTTTCCGGTTAATGGTGGCTCGTCGCTTCATTATACCCACCCAATGTTCCTCCCCTAAAACTTTTTCTTTATTTTTCCATTTCCTTTTCGCTCCTTTCCATATATAGTGTAAATCGTACAGCTTTCCATTTCTTAACCGAGCTAGATACGTTCCAACCACCGAAGATACAAACCTACGGGGAACAACCCTCCTCCCCTGATACCTTCTCACCCACCCGTCCACAGTGCAGACGGCGTTCAACAGTGTACCGGTTGCCCCCGGCCCTGCACACTCACACAAACCGCTACGCTCCGCGTCCCGTCCATCCCACCCGGTCCACCCATACCTCTCCCCGACACTACCCCCTTTACCCATTCTGCTTCTCTCCTCATGATTGCCCCCCCAGCCTCACCACCCCATACCTAAAAACCCCCACGCCCCACACCTCGTAATCCCATCCCCGTTTTCATCCTTCCCGTGCTTCTCGACACTGCTGTGCCCATATCCACTTCCGCTCCTTCCGCCCGACATCGCACACAACTCCCCTCCCCCTTACCCCACATCCAGCCCAAATTCATCCGATAATACAATATTACTTTCCCCTAAAAAAAAAAATATTTTATTTTTTATTTTTTTCCCCTTTTCCCTCTCACTCCCTCCCACACATCAACCACGGAAGATACAAACGTAACGGGAACAACCCTCCTCCCCCGATACCGCCTCCACCCACCCGTCCACTTCGGAAGACCGCGCGCCCTCGGCCCTGCGCGCTCACACAATCCGCCACACTCCGCCACGCTCCGCGTACCGTCCACCCCACCCTATCCACCCACTCCTCTCCCGACACTACTCCGCTTATCCAGTCTGTCCTCTTTCTCATAACTGCCCCTCCAGTCTCATCACCCCATATCCAAACACCCCCACGCCCCGCATCTCGTATTCCCCTCCCGTTTTCATTCATCCCGTGCATCTCGACACTGCCTTACCCGTATTTACTTCCTCTCCTCCCGCCCGACTTCCACTTCCGCTCCTCCCATCCGGCATCATACGCTACTCCCTCCCCGCTTACCCCACATCCAGCCCACATTCATCCGATACTACAATAATATTATTCATACTTCTATGCCCGCTATAACTACCCACACCCGATACCCACTCCCCACTCTCCGCTGTCCCTAACCCATACCAACATACCTCTTCCCTATAGTCACACTTCCCCCTCTATCTAATCAGTCCCTTCCCCAGTCGTACTCATCCCTATCTCTCCCACGTCATGCCCCGCCCATACACTACAATCCGATCCCAGTGGTATTGACCAGGCGGACGATATCCAATCCTACTAAACAGGCAGGCGGATTCCACGTCTCTCCCCTGCCAGCACATCCCATCAACCCGCTGTTAATCACCCGGCCTTTACTACACATCCTCAACTGATACCCCTCGGACTACCTCTACCCCGTCCCTTCCCCCCCCCCCCCCCCCACACACACACACCTCCCCCCACTCTCACTCCATAATGGCAAACAGTGGACTGAGCTCCTCAGAATCCCTTCACCCTCAAAACCACACAAATGCTGAGGAGACCCAAAAATTGACTGAAATGATGAAAGGATGGTTTCTGAATCACGTATCCCTGGATGTCTCCGAGTATGTAGAAACCACAGTCAACGACGAGGACGATTGTATTGAGGTCAGACCAAACGAAAGCTTCCAAAAAGTCCAAAATGACTTCCTCAAACAAATGACGGTCTCGATTGTATTTCAAGGCGAAACCAAAAATTGGTCTAACGATAAAAAATTTGATCTTATTCGTTACCTTGAATAGTCAGTCTTGTCAGAGGATGAATTGACTACGGACAAGGGTACTGCACATATGGAGGGGAGAGGACAAATGACATATATCGCGAAGAACCTCAAAGTGATCGATTGACTGCTAAATGTGAAGAAGGAAATGAGTTTCAAGGAGGGTTCAAAATGGAACTTTGTGTACTTCCGCCCATGGTTGCCTCGATGGCAACAAAAACGTGAAGAGGACAAAAAGAAAAACTTTTGGGTTATGGCAATGCGCTTTCCCATTGCCGCTTCGATGGTCATCAAAACAGGCATCGAATCGGCAATTGGAAAAGTGATCAAAGAGTTTGATCCCATTGCAGACCCGGAAGACCCCAAACTGGGCAATCTGAAGTTCCAACTCCACCCCAACGCTGAAGAAAGGGTTAGACCTCGCCTCAAAGTTTGGACAGGCACCGAATATTTGGTGGCAGATCTAGTCACTTCCAACACACCGTGGTGTTCCAATTGCAACAGAAATGGGCACAAACCTGACGACTGCCCATACTGCTACAATTGCTTCAGATACGGACATGAAACAGAAGACTGCAAAGTTGACTCAGGCAACAAACAGAAAAACAGTGCCCGGCAGGAACAACCAAATCGAACCAGACAGGCCGGACAGACCTTCATCCCACCCATTTTCAATCCTAGTTTTTCCAAGAATTGGAGCGAATGGGAAGACTCCCTTTCCAGAACTGATCACTCACGGCACTTCTCAAAAGGGAAAACCAGGCCCCAAGGGGACCAAGGGTCTGATCCTCGTGTCCACCCCACCTCCCATCATAACCTATCCGGTGGGAATGATTTGCAGCAACTAGTACCCCAAAAACCCAGGGGTGTGCCCCAGGGCAAACTCGAATGGCGTCCCTCGAGCGCAGCACCAGGCAGTCTGGTTGATCCCGCTCCCCTGCAGGGAATCCAAAATAGCGAGAGGGGATCTGCCCTCCACAGCAGCGGAAAGGGAAACAACCCTCAGCCGCTATCAGTTTCAGTATCAGGCAGCGTGGCTCTCCTGGCGATCACAGCTGCAAGCGAACAAATGCGGTCTGCTGAGAGCATTCCAATCACTCTGCAGCAGATCCCGACCCCAGCGGGGACATCAGCAACTACCCTCGCTAATGGTAATGCATCTACAAGCCCCCCCACAAAGCAATCCCAAAAGAAAATGAGAACACAAGATCTCATTATGGCAAATGTGGCTCATTCGGCTACCACCCCCTCCCCCTGGACGGGGCCAGTCACACCATCTGCGCAGCATGACACCCCCTTTGTGCTGACCCCTCTCATCTTCAAACAGTGCAATCAGGGTATCCTACTATTGCTGGAAAGGAAGAACGACAACAGTCTGTTCATTCCTTCCCTCACCTCCGACACGTTCCTACAGCCGGACATATTCCTACACGAAGCCAGAAAGACGCTCGACAAAAAATATTTTGTGCGTCCCATCCCGGGCATGCCCTGTCCATCGATATACAAGGAAATCACACCCCATCCTGAGCAAGTGCCTCGAAGCAGCACTCGCTCCTGGGGTTGATACATCGATCACAGATGAAGGCCTCTTCTGGGCACCCATCATATGGTTCAAAAAGGGGAACAAGGAAGGAGATCTTCTACCCAGCATTAGGAGATGGCATCAAAGGGGACATCATAGCCGAACTTGATGCTCACATTCCCAAGGACAGATCACTCTTTTCCAGACACATCATGGAGACGATGAAATTTCCTTGGGGCACCTCCTCCCTCCTCCCCGCACCTGGACTGAGTGGACTCCATCAGGCGTCTATCCATCCCATGACGCAGGCTGGTGCCGCAGATGGACAGTAGGCTCACGGTAGCCTCCTGGAACGTCCGCGGATGGGTGGATAACAATGGTAAACACAAGAGAGCTAGACTCAAAAGCTGGATCCACTCCCGAGAGCCTCGATTATCATGGTACAGGAGACCAAACTGTCCTCAGACAAACTGGCCTCCATGCACACATGGTGGAGTGGTCCACAATTTTGGACCCCAGCCCAAGGCACTAGGGGCCGCATAGGCCTCTTAGTCCATGAAAAACTTGCTGCCCTGGTCCAAGACTCAAAATCAGATCCCCAAGGCCACTGGTCATGGGTGTCCTTGCTAATAGATAATCAAACATGGGGTTTCATGTCCATCTATGTGCCCTCAGACCACTCACATAAAACACAATTTATAAACAACTTGAGAATGATATTACCCCCAACCGAGTTCATGGTCATAGGGGGTGACTGGAACACAGTCCTCAACCCAACACTTGACTCAACAACACCTCTCTCACACCCAGGCAAGTCCGCAGCCCTTAACGATCTTAAGGTAGACATGGGGCTGTTCGACCCGTTCCGCTCTGTACATCCGGACACCTCTCTCTACACATGGACAGCATCCACTCCCTCTGAATCCGGAACCCTCACCAAAAGAAGACTTGATTTTTTTCTAATTAATGACATGGCACTACAGTTAGTTCACAAAGTGGGTGGGGACATAGAACCCATGTCAGATCACGACCCGATATACTTACTGTTTAATCTGGGATTACAGGCTACTAAAGGCAAGGGTGTCTTTAGGCTGAGCCTCCATGTCCTCGAGGACCCAGGCGTGATAGACTGGATTTGGAAATCCTGGGAGGAATGGCGTAATAACACTGTCCTATTTGAGAACGAAGGAGAATGGTTGGATAAAGGGTTGTCCCTCCTATCCAACCAACTCAACTTAATATCCAGAGTTAAAGCTGTTAATAGAAAATATCCGGAATTGCAAATAAAGAGAAAATTAGAAAACCTCGACAAGCGGGAAACGGACTGTTATTTTTCAGCAGTGGTAAGCCTCAAGAAAAAGAACAGCCTGCTCCAAGAGTGGCAAAACATGCAAATATTTAATCATAACCTCTGGGCTTAATACAGACAAATAGATAGGATCCTCCACACCAACAGACTAGACAACAAAACATCCAAAGCTATTAAAAACTTCAATAATGACTCCCTAATTACCTCCCTCTCTCACCCCGAAGATCCAAACTAGCCCCATGCCAAGGACCCGGCAAAACTGTGCGAATATGTCAGGCTTTTCTATGAACAACTTCTCACCTCCGGACAGGCCCCAAATGCACCAGTGATAACCCCACACCTTGAATGGGGTCCTACACACAAGGTCTTGTCCGAACTGGAGGCTTCGACATTAGAACATCCAATTACCGTATCGGAACTCTCGGCAGCACTCAATAGCATGGCCAGGGGCAAGTGCCCGGGCCCAGATGGCTTGCCGGTAGAATTCTACCTCCGTTTTTGGACCCTCCTAGCACCCGACATGCTAAGGGTGTTCAACTCGATCCTGTCAGACCAACCCCTCGGCCCACGTACAGCGGAGGGCATCATCACCCTCCTTTACAAAAAAGGGGGTAGAACAGACGTCCGGAATTACCGCCCTATATCACTCCTAAATGTTCATGGGAAAATCCTAGCCAAAACTCTCGCACGCTGGTTGAGCCCCCTTCTAACCAAGCTGGTCCACCCTGACCAATCCGGTTTTATCCCGGGATGACAGGTTCTAGATAATGTAATGACTGTCTCACAATCCATCGATTGGATAAATTACAACAAAATGGTCATCCTCATCGATTTTCAGAAAGCTTATGACCGTGTAAACTGGGATTTGTTCAAGCTGCACTTCGCAGACTGGGTTTAAAGACCAATTTCAGAAAATTTGTCAAGGCCCTCTACGGTGCCTCGTCAGGGACAGTCCTTGTTAATGGCCACCCCTCTACTCCTTTCAAAATCACTCGTTCCCTCCGACAAGGATGCCCCCTAGCCCCCTCCCTCTTTATCATGCAGCTAGAGGTCCTATTGAATATGATTCGTCACCATCCGAATTACACAGGCCTCCATATCTCCCCCTCCTATTCTATCAAAGTTTCTGCCCTAGCTGAGGACCTCGCAGCGATCCCGGATAACTCAATTCCCTCCCTGTCTGCTCTAGAAGAATGTCTGGTAGCCTACAAAACTGCTTCGGAAATGAGGGTTAGCTGGCAGAAATCCATGGCCCTTACCCCCAATGGCCAACCCCTAGCCTTAGATCTGGGGATCCCAGCCAAACAGAAGGCAGATTCAGAACGCTACTTGGGCATACAGATACCGTTCGGTGATCCCACAAATACTCAAGCTACCATAGTGGAAAATAAGGTAAGGGATGCCTGTGCTAGCTGGTCAAAAACCCAATTTCTTTCATTAATGAGCAGAGCAATGATAATTAACACCTTCATCAATTCCAAAATATGGTATGTCCTGTCCATAAGACCCCTCCTCCCAGACTCTGCCACCAACATTAGAAGGCTACTAACTCGTTTACTGTGGAAAGGTAATTCAGAGGCTAACTCCGCACTTAGTAAGGTTAGCTGGACAAAAATCACAGAAAAACGCCAAAATGGAGGACTCAGAATACTGGACCCCCAGACTCAAAACCGTGCACTTCTAGTGAAATGGCCGATCAGGGCACTTACCACTGTAGAGCAACAGCCGTGGATACCACTGGCCCAGCTATCAGATCCGGAAGCAGTCTGGCACGCTCTTCTAATGCGCCCCTTTACATCCAAACCCGCTGGTAACACTTGGAGTGGAATCCTCAGAGAGTGGGGGAAAATGCTCCCTCAACCTCTACAGGACCCCTCCTCCAAAACAGATATTCTGGGTACATGTATCTTCAAAAATCCCACGATCAGAGATCAGACCGGACTCCCTTTCTCAGTGGCTAAGACTCCAGGGAACTTCGGCCTCAGTTGGATGCAAAAAGGAATCTGGCTCATTAAGCATATCTGGGACGTACAGGAGAACAGGTGGAAGACGGCGAACGATCTCAA
>BFEA01000126.1:894002-905983 GCA_003427395.1 Chara braunii
TTGTAAGGGCCACTTTGCCCGTCACTTGGCTAGTTGGCATAAAACATGTTTTTCCCGACATTATTTAAATTCGAATTTTCACTAATTAGTGATCCAAGAGGTCATTCATTTTAGTTATATAGTGGAAGTGTGACAGGCAGAACAAACCGCACTCCCCTGTTGCATCACTGAGGACCTCTGATGCGAACACGGCGGGTGACAGATGCCGCTATCCTTGGCTTCAGCGACGAACAGGGCCCCCTCCCTGGGTTTCCTCACACCGTGTCAAATGTCTGAATCCCAATGTCGAGTCTGGACCCAATATCGTTAAGTCCCAAAGTCACAACTCTCTCTCTCTCTCTCTCTCTCTCTCTCTCTCTCTCTCTCTCTCTCTCTCTCTCTCTCTCTCTCTCTCTCTCTCTCCTGTCTCTTATACACATCTAGATGTGTATAAGAGACAGGTCCAAGTCCAATGTCTCAATCCCAATGTCGAGTCTGAATCCAAATGTCGTCAAGTCCCAAAGTCACCAATCTCTCTCTCTCTCTCATAGTCTGCAGATACTGAGAAGTCAGGTACCGAGAGGGTGAAGAAGAGATGGTGGACTTAGAAGAGGAAGAAGAAGAACTCTCTCTCTCTCTCTCTCAGTCTCGTACTAACCTGTGAAGGTGGCGCCTTGTTGCAGGTACATCGAAGATGAAGCTGGAGCTATGGCGCCACAGGTAAGTCTCTCTGACCTCCGCCAACCATCTCTCTCTCTCCCTCTCCAATGCTACTCTAACTCCTACTAGCGCCCAGCGTTGAAGACTACCACTACTCCTGCAAGCTGCAACGCTCCTCCAGAGTGCTGCTGCCGAATCCTGAAGACTACCTCTTGCCTCCTGAACTGCACATGAAGTGTCTGGCCAGTCCCTATGAACTACCCCCAGCCTGTAGGGCGGGCCAGTCTTATATAGTGTTGGCCCGTCCAGGAGGCTGATCTTGCCAATGCCCAAACGTGCTAGACCCTGAGGAACCTTCCGGGAGGCTACTCTTGCCAATGCCAGAACGTGTTAGCCCCTGAGGAAGCTTCCGGGTAGTTTCCAGGTAGCTTCTGGCTAAAGACTGAGGGCCTATAAGCCCTTGTTTTCAGGCTGTAAGGCTGAACCGACACAGGGCCTGTAGGCCCTCGTTTTCAGACTGTCAGTCTGACACGACACAGGACTTGTAGGCCCTTGTTTTCAGAATGTCAGGCTGAAACGACACAGGGCCTGTAGGCCCTTATTTTCAGGCTGACAGGCTGAACCGACACATGGTCTGTAAGCCCTTGTTTTCAGACTTTTAGGCTGAAAACGACATAGGGCCTGTAGGCCCTCGTTTTCAGGCTTTTAGGCTGAAACGACGCAGGGCTTGTAGGCCCTCGTTTTCAGGCTTTCAGGCTGAAACGACACAGGGCCTGTAGGCCCTCGTTTTCAGGCCTTCAGGCTGAAACGACACAGTGTGCAAGTAATCTCGTAATTGTGCCTTGAGCACGTTGCAATGCGGTTTCGGCAATCGACAGGTCGGGGGAATGGGCATCCATTGGAAGTCTGCGAACATCAACGGGTCGAGCTCTTCAAGTCTTGACTATGACATCGAATCCTCGGCGATAGATGGCGGCGAAGCTGCCGAATCGGTTGCCGATGGTGGTGAAACCGTGCATGTGGTGGATTGTTGCACGTGGAGTGGTTGGTCCAACGGTGGGACCAAGTGGACAGCGTAATCCTCTTAAGATTACCGAGGACTTCCGACATGCGCCTCCTCCCCAGATGTATAGGAGGCCACTAGCAAGGCGGCCAAATCTGGTGGAGTGGGAGGTAGAGTCGCCTCACCTCCCACACAACTAAGTTTCCCGAGTTGTGGTACTGGCTGTCCATTTCCGGCTGGTGACGCGGTTTTTGCCTTCCCTTTTCCCGGGAGTTGTTGCTGCTTCGCGGCTGGACGGCGGCCACCTGATCTTCCTCACATGATGCATGGGTGGCTGCCGAGTCTTCCACAATGGTGTCCGGTTGGACTGCAGCGACATGCTGCAGACGCAGACCAAATTTTCCCTTCTCCACATGGGCCGGGCTGGCTGCAATGATGTCTTCTCGTGTGCAGCAGCCCGGTTGGTCTTGATGAGCTCTTGGAAGGTTCGAAATGTTGGAACTTGAGCTTTTCAATGTTGGCAGCTTCGTGCCGTTGTAGTAGATCATGGGCCTCCTTGTTGCGTGCTTGGGTATTTGTGTCAACTTCGGTCTGAAGCCGCTGCTTTTGAGTTGCTGCATCTGCTTCAGCCTGTAGGCGGGCAGCCTTGGCTGCCGCCTGACGCTGTTCCTCAGCCTTGATTAATATGAGATGAGCTTGGAACCGTTGTCGGTACTCGACAATGGACTCATTGGCCAGATGGTCTAGCATGCCGAGAACAGAGACCGTCATGGTTGCGGGGCACTGCTGATGTGGCACTGCTGACGTGGCTCTGTTGCCGTGACACAGTTGCTAATGTGGCACTGCTGGCGTGGCACTGCTGACATGGTACTGCTGACATGGCACTGTTACCGACGTGGTACTGCTGACGTGACACTGTTGCTGACATGGCACTGCTGCGTGGCACTGTACCAAACCGGGAATGCAGGTAAAGGGTTGGGTGGGAGGGAAAACGCAGGTAGGTAACCAACCAAGCTATACTTTCCTCCCGGTCCTAATGAATAAAAAAAAAAAAAAAAAAAAAAAAAAAAAAAAAAAAAAGGATCACCCTTTTTTTTTTTTTTTTTTGGTATATCGGTCGATCTGTTAGAGCGACGCATCTCAGAGGAGCACTATGAGCGAGATCTAGGCCAAGTTCCGCAAAGTTTCAGCTTTAACAAAAATGCGATCTTGAAAAAAAAATAAAAAAATTTGCGAAATAAAGTAGAGATGCGATTTTCAGAAAATAATTACATACAGTTCTGAGAATTTGACAACCTCCTAGTATACCTAAAAACGAAATGATGATAGGCTTCACAAGATTTCGATTTTCAAAAAAACTTTGCGGGATAGAATGGAGATTCGATTTTCAAAACCGAATAAATCCGGTTTCCGAGAATATGACCACCTCTATCATTATCCTAATATGCCTAGAAAACGAAATGCTAACATCAGAAATTTTTGGCTATGTATGCGAATATCAGAAATTTCGGATGCTAATATCCGAGAAACGAAATGCTACAAAGAACTTTTAGAAATTTCATATATTTGCTGCGTGAAAACGAAATGCTAATATCATAAATTTTCAGATAAAACGAAATGCTATTATCAAAAGTTTTCAGATATTTGAAATGCTAATATCAAAAATTTTCAGATAAAACGAAATGCTATTATCCGAAATTTTCAGATATTTGAAATGTTAATATAAGAAATTTTCAGATAAAACAAAATCCTATTATCCGGAATTTTCAGATATTTGTTGCGAGAAAAACAAAAATTTTCAGAGATTTGACGAAGTCCTACTTGATTTACTAATAAACAATCAATAGATCAAGCAAGCTGGCTACTTGATTGAGTGGGTTCTCTGATTGAGAGGTTCGCCCCGATACCAAACTGTCGCATATCGTAACGGTGCAGACCAGAACAAGAACCGACCTCTCTCACAAAGTACAAGATAGTGTAGACTGTGTAGCGGAAGACTTAGATACCAATGATCCGAACAATCAATGTTGCAATGCAGCCCCAAACATACACCATCATCATTCCATGGTGTGAAGGGGTCTGGCGCTCACACAGGAAGAATGCGCCAGTCCCCAACCATACACAGACGAAGAAGAGGGGGGTTAGACGAAGAAGGGGGAAAGATGGGAATGTCGTCAACACCAAGTCTTCGACACAGGCCCCAAATAATCCCTCGTCAAATGTCTGAATCCAAATGTAGAGTCTGGACCCACTGTCGTCAAGTCCCAAAGTCAACACTCTCTCTCTCTCTCATAGTCCACAGATACTGAAAAGTCAGGTAGCGAGAGGGTGAAGAAGAGATGGTGGACTTAGAAGAGGAAGAAGAAGAACTTTTTCTCTCTCTCTCAGTCCAGTACTAACATGTGAAGGTGGCGCCTTGTTGCGGGTACATCGAAGACGAAGCTGGAGCTATGGCGCCACAGGTAAGTCTCTGTGGCCTCTGCCAACCATCTCTCTCTCTCCCTCTCCAATGCTACTCTAGCTCCTACTGGCGCCCAACGCCAAAGACTACTACTACTCCTGCAGCGCTCCTCCAGAGTGTTGTTGCCGAATCCTGAAGACTACCTCCTGCCTCATGAACTGCACGTGAAGTGTCTGGCTAGTCCCTATGAACTACCCCCTGCGTGTAAGGCGGGCCAGTCTTATATAGGGGCTCGTTCGACACTCCTTGGGGCGTCCTCAAGGCCGAAGGAAGTTTCCTTGGGGGTTTTCAAGGAAATTCCCGCCATTGTTACACCTGTCCTCGGGGACAGCGTAATCCTCTTAAGATTAACGAGGACTTCCGACATGCGCCTCCTCCCCAGATGTATAGGAGGCCACTAGCAAGGCGGCCAAATCTGGTGGAGTGGGAGGTAGAGTCGCCTCACCTCCCGCACAACTAAGTTTCCCGAGTTGTAGTACTGGCTGTCCATTTCCGACTGGTGACGCGGTTTTCGTCTTCCCTTTTCCCGGGAGTTGTTGTTGCTTCGTGGCTGGACGACGCCCACCTGATCTCTCTCTCATGATGCGTGGGTGGTTGCCGGATCTTCCACAGTGGTGTCCGGTTGGACTGCAGCGACATGCTGCGGACCCAGACCAATTTTTTCCTTCTCCACATGGCAGCAGAAAAATTTCCACGACAAATTAAAGTTGAAAAAACATTCCATAAAAAAAATCCTTTATATTTATAAGTTATCATTCCAATATTTGCCCAATTCTAAAATTTCGAGTTCTATTTAATAAGTTTCTGTCTAAATATGAGTTTTCCCTTCCAACAACATCTGTTTATTCAAGATGGAATGGAAGTCTGGACGAGTTCATAAAATGTTTTAATCATACTTTCATTGTACTACAAAAAATATCTTCAAATTTAGATTGGATTAACCTATTTATGACTGAAAATCCTTACTTAGAATGACAGTCCAATTAAAATATTTCATGAACACATCCAGACTTTCATTCCATCTCTAGCACGCAGTTAAAATAAGAAGGGATACCCCAGTCTTGGAAGGAAAGTTCTCAAGTAAGATGAAAATTTTTAAAATTGGAATGATATTTTTTAAGATGGAATGAAAATTTGAAATTTAGAATGTAATTTTACTATAGAATGATTATTTAATTCTGGAAAATTTTTCTGTTGGGGCTGACTGCCACGCTGTCTTCTCGTATGCAGCAGCCCCGTTGGTCTTGATGAGCTATCAGAAGGTTCGAAATGCCGGAACTTGAGTTTTTCGATGCTGGCGGCTTCGTGTCGTTGTAGCAGATCCTGGGCCTCCTTGCTGCATGCCTGGGTATTTGCATCGGCTTCAGTCTGAAGCCGCTGCTTTTAAGCTGTTACCTCTGCTTCATCCTGTAGGCGGGCAGCTTTGGCTGCCGCCTGACGCTGTTCCTCAAACTTGATCAATATGAGCTGAGCTTGGAACCGCTGTCGGTACTCGGCAATGGACTAATTGGCCAGTTGGTCTAACATGCCCAGAACTGAGACCGTCATGGTGGCGGGGCACAGCTGACGTAGCACTGCTGACGTGGCTTTGTTGCCGTGGCACTGTTGCTAATGTGGCACTGTTGACGTGACACTGTTGCTGACGTGACACTGCTGACGTGACACTGTTGCTGACATGGCACTGCTGCGTGGCACTGTACCAAACCGAGAATGCAGGCAAAGGGTTCGGTGGGAGGGAAAATGCAAGTAGGTAACCAACCAAGCTATACTTTCCTCCCGGTCCTAATCAATAGAAAAAAAAAAAAAAAAAAAAAAAAAAAAGTGGACCACCCTTTTTTTTTTTTTTTTGTATATCAGTCGATCTATTACGAGTGACGCATCTCAGAGGAGTACTATGAGCGAGATCTAGGCCAAGTTGCGCAAAGTTTCAGCTTTCACAAAAATGCGATCTTGAAAAAAAGATAAAAAAAATTGTTAAATAGAGTAGAGATGCGATTTTCAGAAAAGAACTAAATCCAGTTTCTGAGAATATGACAACCTCCTAGTATGCCTAAAAACGAAATGCTGATAGGCTTCGCAAGATTTCGGTTTTCAAAAAAAAAAATTGCGGGATAGAATGGAGATGTGATTTTCAAAACAGAATAAATCCGATTTCCGAGAATATGACCACCTCTATCGTTATCCCAATATGCCTAGAAAACGAAATGCGAACATCATAAATTTTCGGCTATGTATGCGAATATCAGAAATTTCGGATGCTAATATCCGAGAAACGAGATGCTACAAAGAACTTTCAGAAATTTCAGATATTTGCTGCGTGAAAACGAAATGCTAATATCATAAATTTTCAGATAAAACGAAATGCTATTATCCGGAATTTTCAGATATTTGAAATGCTAATATCAGAAATTTTCAGATAAAACGAAATGCTATAATCCGAAATTTTTAGATATTTGAAATGCTAATATAAGAAATTTTCAGATAAAACGAAATGCTATTATCCGGAATTTTCAAATATTTGTTGCGAGAAAGACAAAAAATTTTCAGAGATTTGACGAAGTCCTACTTGATTTACTAATAAACAATCAAATAGATCAAGCAAGCTGGCTACTTGATTGAGCGGGTCCTCTGATTGAGAGGTCCGCTCCGATACCAAACTGTCGCATACTGTAACGGTGCAGACCAGAAGAAGAACCGACCTCTCTCACAAAGTACAAGATAGTGTAGACTGTGTAGCGGAAGAATTAGATACCAATGATCCGAACAATCAATGTTGCAATGCAGCCCCAAGCATACATCATCATCATTCCATGGTGTGAAGGGGCCTGACGCTCACACAGGAAGAATGCGCCAGTCCCCAACCATACACAGACGAAGAAGAGGGGGGTTAGACAAAGAAGAGGGGAAGATGGGAATGTCGTCAACACCAAGTCTTCGGAAAAGACCCCAAATAATGCCTCGTCAAATGTCTGAATCCCAATGTCGAGTCTGGATCCAATGTCGTTAAGTCCAAAAGTCACAACTCTCTCTCTCTCTCTCTCTCTCGTAGTCCGCAAATACTGAAAAGTCAGGTAGCGAGAGGGTGAAGAAGAGATGGTGAATTTAGAAGAGGAAGAAGAAGAACTCTCTCTCTCTCTCTCTCTCAGTCCGGTACTAACATGTGAAGATGGCGCCTTGTTGCAGGTACATCGAAGAGAAAGCTGGAGCTATGGCGCCACATGTATGTCTCCCTGGCCTCCGCCAACCATCTCTCTCTCTCCCTCTCCAATTCTACTCTAGCTCCTACTAGCGCCCAACGCTGAAGACAACTACTACTCCTGCAGCGCTCCTCCAGAGTGTTGCTGCCGAATCCTGAAGACTACCTCCTGCCTCATGAACTGCACGTGAAGTGCCTGGCCAGTCCCTATGAACTACCCCCTGCCTGTAGGGCGGGCCAGTCTTATAAAGGGGCTCGTCCGACACTCCTTGGGGCGTCCTCGGGGCCAAAGGAAGTTTCCTTGGGGGTTTTCAAGGAAATTCCCGCCATCGTTACACCTGTCCTCGGGGACGTTGCCCGATGACATTTCCTTCGAATGTGTTTGAGGCCTTCAGCCAATAGGGTGCCGCCACGATCCAGATTCTCGGTTGTAACGTCTCTCTAGCCATGTGCCTGCTCCTGTCCGTGAAACGCGGATTCCTTTTGCCCAAGGGACCTCGTGAGGTCCCTTGGGCAAAAGGAAGAAATGGCTGGGGAATCCTCGGAGCCCAAGGAATTTCCTTCAGAGTGTTTTCACTTTTTTTTTGCCGACTGCATCCCCGAGGATAGGTGGAACGAACAATTCCTTGCCAATGGCTGGGGAATCCTCGGAGCCCAATGGGGACTTTACGCGCCCGAGGAGTGTCGAACGAGCCCCTATAGTGCTGGCACGTCCAGGAGGCTGCTCTTGCCAATGCCCAAACGTGCTAGACCCTGAGGAAGCTTCCGGGAGGCTGCTCTTGCCAATGCCAGAACATGCTATCCCCTGAGGAAGGGCAAACGTGCGAGACCCTGAGGGAGCTTCCGGGAGGCTGCTCTTGCCAATGCCAGAACGTGCTAGCCCCTGAGGAAGCTTCCGGGTAGTTTCCGGGTAGCTTTCTGGCTAAAGACTGAGGGCCTATAGGCCCTTCTTTTCAGGCTGTCAGGCTGAATTGACACAGGGCCTGTAGGCCCTTGTTTTCAGGCTGTCAGTCTGACACGACACAGGGCCTGTAGGCCCTTGTTTTCAGGCTGTCAGGCTGAAACGACACAGGGCCTGTAGGCCCTTATTTTCAGGCCGTCCGGCTGAACTGACACAGGGCCTGTAAGCCCTCGTTTTCAGGCTTTTAGGCTGAAAACGACACAGTGCCTGCAGGCCCTCGTTTTCAGGCTTTTGGGCTGAAACGACACAGGGCCTGTAGGCCCTCGTTTTCAGGCTTTCAGGCTGAAACGACACAGGGCCTGTAGGCCCTTGTTTTCAGGCTTTCAGGCTGAAAACGACACAGGGCCTGTAGGGCCCTTTCTTTCCTTGTTTGGTCCGGCCTTGCAGGCCCGTGTGAATGCGCAGTATGCCACACTCTCTCTTTTTTTTTTTCCCGTCTTTTCTTTTTTCCGGTGTTGTGCAGTTGGGTTGCCCGGGCATCGTTCCCTGCTGCTTTGCTGAGTTGTTGCCTTCTGCTGCTGTGTTCCACAGCTTCCGCTCGTGCACAGTCTGCTTTCAACAAAGGTCGAAAGGGTTCATGACCCAAAGCATTAACACAGGGGTTGTGCAGACTGTTGTTGAGTCAATGTTGAGGGTTCCGACGAAACAATGTATCATCAGTTAGAAAGGATTTGTCGGGGGGAGTGTTTATGACTTTTCCCAAACATAAATATCAGGCACACACGCACACGGCACACGCACACGCACACGCACATTCTTTTCCTATGTTCGAAGGACTTGACGTAGAAATGGGAAACGCGTGCTCGTTGAATGGGGATCATGTTCTGTCTATCAATGAAGCGGCTGAGACACTCCGCGTCGTAGTCCCGCCGGTCAGATGTTGCTGCTGCGTCTGCTTTTGCTTGTTCTGGGACGAGAGCTTCCCCCTCCGGGCCATCGTCAACGTGGACACCATGCCAGATGAAGCCCGCTGGAACCTGCAGGTACGTTAGGCTGGAGCCAGCCTGACCGAAAGATACGTTACTTTTGCCCCATCACTTCGGCCCCATCTTACTCAAGCCTCTGAATGTCGTTTCACAACGGTGAACGTCGTCGTAGACCTTTTCTTTCTTTTCTTCTTTCTTTCCTTCTTCTTCTTCTTCTTCTTCTGCTTCGTCTATGTCTGTGCAGGTCTGTCATGACTGTGACTTGAATCATGACCATGTGACCATGTCTGTTCGAGAGCAAGGGCATACAGAGCAGAATGAACTGTTTTCTTTTTTCTTTCTTTTCCAAACGATTGTTTCAAACGTCTCTAATTCAATTCTTCCTCCTCCTTCTCCATCTCCTCCTTCTCCTCCTCCTCCTCCTCCTCCTCCTCCTCTTCTTCTTCTTCTTCTTCTTCTTCTTCTTCTTCTTCTTCGACATGCGGATTTCTCTGAAAAAGCTTGAGACGCATGCACGGAAAGCAGTGTTTGGCATCTGTTTGTAACTCTTCTTCTTCTTCTTCTTCTTCTTCCTCTTCTTCTTCTTCTTCTTCTTCTTCGTCGTCGTCGTCGTCGTAACTGTTTGTCTCTTGTTGGAGCTCATATCATTGAACAAGGTAAGGCGATGGACAAGTGCAGTCAGAGATTAGAACTCCACGCAGCAGGCACGCCAAGTGTATAGCAGTCAGAGACAATCATATGACAACAGAAAGAGAAAACAGACGACGAGATAGAGAAGAATAGTAAATTCAGCTCGTAAGACGGACAATGAGAGCTGAAAACACTAAGGTAGGCGCAAGCGCCATAACCATGTGTCGTCAGCTGGTTGGCACGAGGCACGGGGAGCGACAACTGTAGTCCGTTAGCACGAGAAGTTGAGCGACACGTGCAGTCAGCTGGTGCTGGCTGTTCACTTGGTGGCTGGGTGAGGTTGGGTCGCGTCTTCCCAAGCATTTTGAAGCTGAAGGCAAGGCTTAGGGCTTAGATCGCCCTCTATGCTCCATGGGGGCTATGTTGATGGCGTGCCTGCATGCACTCGTTGAGATATATGCCCCTCATTAGGCAGCTTAACGGAAGCAAGGACCTCATTTTTTAAATTTTCTTTAACCCTCCCCTCTTTTTTGGCTGAGTAACAGTGTAACAGTATCCTGTTCATCCAGCGGCCTAGCTCAGTTCGTAAGGCTCGCAAGTGCCATTCAGGAGGTCGTGGGTTCAATCCCCATAGGCTCATGTACCTTCCTGGTCATGCTTGCCACCCCGCACCTAGAGATAGACCACTGGATCCCCCGATCACCATTGAGCAGAGTCTGCTGATGTTCGCAGGCGGGGGGGCACCACCACCTGAGATTGGTCCTGCTGGCAGGATCCCTGATGCTACCAGCTGCACCCGCTGGCCGGTATCGCCCACCCGCAGATCGGCAGCTGCCCCCGCATGTTCTCTCGTGTTCTCTCGTGAACACGGTTCCGGCTGCCACGGGTACCCCGTAGTGGTAGGTACGTACTGTGAGGTGAATTTTTTTTTTTTTCTTTTTTTTTTTTTGGATGTGAGGKGAAATTGAGAGAACAGTGTAACTTTTTTTTCAATTAAAAAAAAGAAGTAATCTGTTGTTCTTTTTGTCGTGCTTGTACAAACGTGGCCGTAGCACGATGGCCCACGCAGTTAATTGTTGAAGTCATCGTCGCCGTCATCATCATCATCATCATCATTGCCACAGTGTCATTTACTGGCAACAGCGCCGGTGGCGACGACGGGGTCATCGTCATAGTCGTCTTGTCCTCCTCCTTCCTCTCTTTCTTCAACACGCTGTGTTGTAATCTGCATCATAGCGAATGCGTCCTGGGCACCATCTTCTCCTCTCTCTCTCTCTCTCTCTTTGTTCTCGCTTTGAGGTATCTAGGGCGCAGTCACGCTTTTAGTTTGACATGCAGTTCACTGAGCTCAGGTATCCCTCGAATACAACTCATCCCCACCCAACCCTAAAGGTGGGTTGTATACATTCACGATTTCCTCGCTTTGGATCAACATGCGCGAAATCGTGACTGAAACGCATTTGAAACTGAAAACAATGACTGTGCCGTAGTTTCTCTTTGTTTTTTTTTTTTTTCTACCTTTCAAGTTTTCCTTCTTTCTTTGCCAGAATAATGGTTATTGCGTGGCTCGTCTTCCTATCTTCTTTTCCCTTCCTCGTCGTCGCCGTCCTTCTACAACGTCGACTCGTCGCCATGGGCGTTGCTGTCATCACCGCCGTAATTCCGTCCTTCGTGGACCTGCAATCCACATCTCATGACCTTTGCCAATGGACGACAACTGTGAAAGCGCTGAATCTCCTCGCTGAAGTTCCCACACCATGGTTCTCTTGCGCTGAAAACGGGTATTCAGCAAGTGATGGATGGGGTCACAAGGTAACGAGTAGGTGGTTATGATGGCTGGTGATTGGGGGATTCACTTGAACATTCCAGAAAATAGGGGATGAGGTAATGCTCTCTCTCTCTCTCTCTCTCTCTCTCTCTCTCTCTCTCTCTCTCTCGCGCGCGCGCGCGCGCGCGCGTGTAAGTAAGAAAGTAACGGGGTCACCAGGAAACGAGAAGGCGGTCAGGATATCTAGTGATTGGGGGAGTCTGTTGAATTTTCCACGAAGTAGTTAAGTAATGTTCGAGGGCTTCTCTCTCTCTCTCTCTCTCTCTCACACACACACACACACACACACACACACACACACACAAGGGCTTCTCTCTCTCTCTCTCTCTCTCTCTCT
>BFEA01000126.1:920343-935719 GCA_003427395.1 Chara braunii
TCTCTCTCGCGCGCGCGCGCGCGTGCACACACTCCCTCGCGCACTCTCCCGCGCAACGCAGCTCCCGCGTGCGTGCACACACACACACACATCACACACACACATCACACACACACGCGCGCACAAACTGACACACACACGCACACACGCACACACGCACACACGCACACACACACACACACGCACACACACACTCACACACGCACACACACACACCTCTCTTTCTCGCGCGCGCACGCACACACACACACACACATCACACACACACGCGCGCACAAGCTCACACACACACACACACACACACACGCACATGCACGCACGCACACACACACACACACGCACACACACACACACACACACGCACACACTCAATCAATCAATCACTCAATCAATCAAACCTTTTTTTTTCTTTTTTTCTTTTAAAATTTTGCATCTGCATTTTTTTTAAACACCTCATTTCCCTCTAAAAAACCAAAATCCAATTCTAAAAAAAATACAAGTGTACTCAGGGACCATATATCTCATGATAAAAAATGGCAAAAAAAAATTTCTGCTTTTCTTTATATATATATTATTTTAATTTTGTTTAAATAGATTTTAGTTTTTGATTTTTTAAAAATCTTAAATATAGGAGTGTAGGGTTTTTCAAGCTCTACACCCCCATATATATATATATATATATATATTACGTATTTTTAGGGAGGAAAAAAAAATATTGAAAAACCAGACCGCGGACTGGGCCTCCTCGGCCATGGCCGCGGCCGAGAATCTCGGCCGCAGCGGCCGAAATGCCCGCGGCCTAGGCCGCGGGTGTCACATAGGTTGTTGCTGTTGTTGTTGATGTTGTGCTGCTGCGCTGATGGCGGTTGTTAAGGTTGAAGACTTTTTTTGCTGTGTATGCCTCAACTGTCGTCCAGTGTGCGTGTGCACAATCTGCATCGTGTTGTTCCACATTACCTCCCTCATTGTACACAGCATTAAGTTAGCCAGGTCACTCCTTTCTGCCTCCGCCGGTGTCGGATCCGTCTGCTTGTCCGTAGGCACAAAAACCATGCCTTAGAGTGGTGTTGTCCACAGACTCTCATTCTAAATCAGAGACTCAGTGCTGGCGGCGTTCCGCTTGTCCTGAGCCCTGGCATCAGCCTCAACACTCCGCCGAGCTTGGGCTTCCGCCATTTGGGCAATCCGCCGACGTTCTGCTTTTGCTGCCTCCTGTTGTGCCTTTGTTGTGGCAACGGCATCTGTGAATGCTTGCACCCGCTGAAGGTAAGCTGCCAAAGTCTCGTGGTCCCCTTGGACCGGACAGGTGGGAAGGACCCCTCGCGCCACGTCTGTCACCCGCGGGAGGGTTGGTCGGGGCTCCTATAACCTTCACAATCCACGTTAGTCCATATCCACCCAAAAATAAATCGTGACTGACCCTGGACACACGCATGCGTTTTTCACAAGTCATCGTCTGGCAGGAATAAAACAATCATTTGCATTCATTCCAAAATAATAGGGCTTACAACGCTACTTCCGGCCTCATGAGTAAATCTCGGTTTTAAGTCAGGAAAATTGGTTTGAGTCTTGACAGATCTCGCCAGCAGCTTGGGTCTTATTATTCTTCCGATCGGGTGTCACCGGTACCGTGCTCGTCGATCCTAAGGAACTGTGCTCGAACTCTCCGTATCAAAGGTTGCTTCTCGCGCCCACTGGGGCCAGAGCTCAAGGTCAACGGTAACCATACCTTCCTGCGTTGTTGTCCTCACTCCTAAGGGGTCCCTCAGCGGACCTTGGATACACCAAGTCCTGATCTCACAGGCAAGTCACATTTTGCAATGCCCCTTCTCAGAGGTCCGGCTCACTATGTCTCCCCTTCTGAAAGCCCGGATCACAAAGTACATCTTCGGAAAGCCCGGTTCACAAGGTACCTCTTCTGAAGGCCCGGTTCACAAAGTACCCTTTCAGAAAGCCCGGTTCACAAAGTACCATTTCAGAAAGCCCGATTCACAAAGTACCCTTTCAGAAAGCTCGATTCACAAAGTACTAGTTCGAATGCCTCGGTTCACAATATCCCTGTTCGAACGTCTCGGCCCTCCGTGCACTCATCCAATTCGCCTGGTTTCCAAAGTACCCGTTCAAGCGTGTCGATTCCCAATGCGCCTGCTAAAACAGCCCGGTCTCCACAGTGCTCGTATAACGTGTTCTTGACAGAGCGCGCCCCGGTACCAGTGCTCGTACAACATGTTCTTGACAGAGCGAGCCTTTTGCAGCGCCCCGGTACCATGGCTCTCTCGAGACTGTGCCCGGTGTCGACCGGTAGAAGGGGTCTGCCGACACGCCACCCAAACCCTATACCTCGCGCCGCGTTTGTCACCTGAGGGAGGGTTGGACGGGGCTCCCGTAACCTGCACAAACCACGTTAGTCCACCACAAAAGCAAGGACCGAAACAGATCGAAAAAAATGCGCGAACAAATCACAAGTCACCGTCTGAGAGGAATAAATAGAATGTCTTCATTCAGTCCAGAATAATAGGGTGTGTAACACTAGTTCCAGCCTCGACCGTATGTCTCGCCCCTATGTCTGGGAAATCTATTTGGGTGCCTATGGATCTAGTCATCAGCCTGGGCCTGATCCTCCTTCGGACCGGGTGTCGCTGGTAACGTGCCCGTCGGTCCCAAGGGATGGTGCTAGAATTCTCCGTTTCTGAAGTTGCCTCTCTGGCCCGCTGGGGCCAAAGCACAAGGTCTACCTTGACCATGCCTCCAAGGTCCGGATCGAAATATACCTCTCCCGAATGCCTGGTTCAGAACGCGCCTCTCCGGGTTGTGCCCCCTCGAGGAAGTGCCTCTTCGAGGTGTGCCCCTTCGAGGTGCGCCTCTTCAGATTGTGCCTCTTCGGTATGTGCCTCTTCGGAACGTACCTCTTCGGAATGTACCTGTTCGGGATGTACCTCTTCGGAATGCGCCTCTTCCGGCTGCGCCTCTTCGGGATATACCTCTTCGGAACGTGCCTCTTCGGGATATGCCTCTTCGGAGTGTACCTCTTCGGAATGTACCTGTTCGGGATGTACCTCTTCGGGGTGTGCCTCTTCGGGATGTGCCTCTTCGGAATGTGCCTTGTTGGGATGCGCCTATAGTGTCCGTCCGTGTGCTCTTGAGTGCGCCCTGCTGGGGTGCATCCTTAGTGTCCCGTCTCTGTTCGTGTTGTACCTGAAAGAGTCTGTCTCGCCCTGTGGTCTGACTGCGCCCAAAAAGCCCGTTTCGCTCGGTGATTGTGCCCAAATGACCCGTCACGCCCGGCGGTCTGACTGCGCCCAATAGGCCCGTTCCGCCCGGCGATCCGACTGCGCCCAAATGGTCTGTTACGCCCGGCGGTCTGACTGCGCCCAATAGGCCCATTCCGCCCGGCGATCCGACTGCACCCAAATGGCCTGTTACGCCCAGCGGTCTGACTGCGCCCAATAGGCCCGTTCCGCCCGGTGATCCGACTGGGCCCAAATGGCCCGTTACGCCCGGCGGTCTAACTACGACCAATAGGCCCGTTCCGCCCGGTGGTCTGACTGGGCCCAATAGGCCCGTTCCGCTCAGTGATCCGAGCTGTGTGTCCTATGAACGGAGAACGGGCGAAATTCAACGCTGTTGAACCCGTTCAAAGGGCCCGGGGGCCCCGTTAAATCGCGTTTAACGCGAAAACGGGGGTGTTCCGTTCAATTTTGAAAAACGAAACCGGCGCGTTGGGCCTCAAACACGTAGCCCTACGCGCCCAAAAACTAAAAACAAGAAAAAAATAAATAAAATTTGACCCCTACTAACAGGGTGGGGTGGCCAAACATTCCCCTCCCTCCCGAAATTCAAACTGCAAGAGGGTAAAAAGTAAGGGCCACCCCATACCCCAAGACTGTGAGCACATGTGTGTGCWTGTGGGTGCAKGTCCTYCTTTTTTTTTTTTTTTTTTTTTTAMAAATGCTGCAATCTGGTCGTACAGTCTCATTCCGAAGGGTCCCTACGGAATAGCAAGGACCCTTCGTGCAGCAAAGACTTGGAGACTGCCTTTGTGGCCTGAGAATATATAGTCTGGATTCGAATTCAGGTCTGTGCAGCAAAGTTATGGGTCACTAATTCTCAATTTTCTCGTTTTTTTTTGTTTCTCTTCTTTCTTTTGTTTTCCCGTTTTTCTTTTGTTTTCTGATTTTTCTTCTGTTTTTTTCTCGATTTTTTTTTTTTAGGAATACGTGCAGTGGCCCTAAGGGCCTCTACTCACCACATGCACAGGAGACAAAACATATGGCGATGCATTATTCCACGTTCTAGCAGAAGATCCTTTTTTTTTTTTTTTTTTTTTTTTTTTGAAAGCCCAGGGTTTTGTAGAGGCCAAGGACCAGACTCCCTGTCCCTACTATCCTACCTCAGTGTGACCAGCACTCAGGACCATCACCCTACCAGTATTGAGGGCAACTTCGACCAGACAGCAATGACAAGCACCAAGGGCGCGGTCCCACTAGCAACGGGATCGACTAGAAACGAGTTTGTGGGGCAGTTGAGTGACCCAAATCCTGCCATGCAGTACTTGTGATCCCACGGTCAGTGCAAAGAAAGCTTCCCGCCTGAATCTTTTCAATCGGTTGGGGGTGTGGCCAACCACAAATGAGGTTGGGGTCGGCCTTAGCCCACTGGATAGAAGATATTCAGCATTTTACTTGCTGTTGTGCAATTATCTCATTGGGTGCAAACCTCCTTCAATCAGGGGGTATATGGAGGGTGTCAGGATCACTTCTGACAGAAGTCAATTTTGTTACAAGAAAATGTGGCGGTTACTTCGTTCACTGTTTTTGCAACCACCACCATCAGATCATTTGTGATCTGAGGGCTGGGAAGCACTCTGCCGTGATTTCCGGTGGGAGGTCTCTGTTTCTTCTTTTTTTTTTGGCCTTTTTCCTGTTTCTCAGCCCAGAAATTTGTAATGAACCTGTCTGGCCCCTGCCACTCAGTGTCACACTGGATCGGCCACACTCCTATCTGACTGCTAATGGGACCTCGCCCCAGGGGCATGGTCCCATTAGCAGACGGATTGGAGTGTGGCCGATCCAATGTGACACTGAGTGGCAGCGGCCTGACAGGTTCATTACGAGTTTCTGGGCTGAGAAAATAGGAGAAAGGAAAAAAAAGAAAAAAAAGAAACAGAGACCTCCCATTGGAAATCACGGCAAAGTTTTCCCAGCCATCAGATCACAAATGATCTAGCCATCAGATCACAAATGATCTGATGGTGGTGGTTGCAACAACAGTGAACGAAGCAGGCCAAATCAGGGAGTCTATCCAGCAGGGAGTCTACCCAGCAAGATTACCTAAGCAATGCAGGCCAAAAAAAATGTTGTTTATGGTTTTGATATTTTTAAAAATACACGAAGTTACAAAAAAAAACAAAAAAAAATATTTTCTTGTACATCTTTGAAAGATCTACAACCTTTCTATTTTATATTTTTTTTTCCTGTTTTTTTTTAGCCCTTAAAAAATCTTTGTGAAACCCAAAATAAAAAGACTCATGTCATTTCTTGTTTTTGTTTTTTTCATTGTGCTTACGTTTTTGATTTTTAAAAAGTATATTAAAAGCTCAAAAAATAAAAATAAAAATATGGAGTCGTAGGCCTTGAAAAGATATACGACCCCATATTTTTTGTTTTTTTTTCCAATTATGTTTTGCCTAGGAAAAAAATCATTGCGGACCCCGTTTTTCCCCGTCCAACGCGCGTTTGAATGGGCGTTGAACGCGAATTCAACGCGCATTCTAGAATTCAACGCGCAACCCGCGTTGAATTCAAAATCGGACACACAGGATCCGAATGCGTCCAAATGGCCTGTTATGCCCGGCGGTCACACTGCCCCCAATAGGCCTGGTCCCCCCGGTGATCTGGCCGCGCCAAAAAAACCCTCTCGCTCCGATGATCTGCCCCCCGCTCGAAGAATCCATTCGGCCCGGTGATCTAAGACGCACCCAAAGGAGCCGTCTTGCCTGGTGCCCGGGCACGCCTGCCCCCACTCTCGGGCTTGCGCTGGTGTTCCCCTCTTCCGTGCTCAGTTGCGCACGGTACACCCCGGTGGCACGACTCTTCCCATTGTTCCGCGAGTGTGTGCAAGTGCTCGATGGCACTTCCTTCTGTCCCGATCCGCTGGACGAGGTCCGCGCTGGTACGCGCGGCTGTTCCCCGCTATTCCAATCTCCTGCGCGGTGTGCGTGGGTGTCCCCCTCTTGTCCCGGTCCGCTGTGCGGCTGTCCCGATCTCCTGCGCGACTGTCACGATCTCCTGCGTGCGCAACTTTCTATACGTGTCTACCCACAGCGCGCGGTTGTGCGCTCGTGTGCGCAGCTCCCCCACGTGTCCCTACCTATAGCGCGCGACTGTGCGCTGGTGTGTGCAGCTCCCCCGTGTGTCCCGATCTGCTGCGCGGCCGTCCCGATTTCCCGCGCGCACAGCTCTCCCTACGTGTCTACCCACAGCGCGAGGGTGTGCGCTCTTGTGCGCAGCTCCCCCGCGTGTCCCTACCTACTGCGCGCGAGTGTGCGCTAGTGTGCGCAGCTCCCCCTCGTGTCCCTACCTACTGCGCGCGAGTGTGCGCTAGTGTGCGCAACTCCCCCGCGTGTCCCGTTCCCGATTGAGTGCGGACGCGCGTTGATGAGGGTCGCTCCCTCGTGCGCGGGTGTATGCTTGTGCGCGCGGCTCTCCCGCGTCCCGTTCCCGATTGCGCACGGACGCGCGCTGACGAAGGCTGCTCCCTCGTGCGCGGGTGTGGTTTTGTGCGCGCGGCTTTCTCGCGTTCTGTTCCCGATTGTGCACAGACGCGCGCTGACGGAGGCTGCTCATTCGTGCGCGGATGTGGTTTTATGCGCACGACTCTCCCACGTCTCGTTCTGGATTGCGCACAGATGTGCGCTGAAGAAGGCTGCTCCCTCGTGCACGGGTGTGGTCTTGTGCGCGCGGCTCTCCCGCGTTCCTTCCCGCTGGTGCACGTGGCGGTGCGCTGGTGCGTGCCTGTGCGCCCTTGCTAGGAAGCTCGCGCGGGGGCTGTGCGCTGGTCCACATGCGCTCTGGGCTCGTGCGGGAGTCGTGTGCTGGAACGCGCCCGTGTTTTGGAGCTTGCGCGGGGTTGCATGCTGGTGTGCACCCGCGCGCGCGTGCTTAGAAACCCTTGTAGGGGCTGTGCGCTGGCGCGCGCCGTGCGCACGTGCTCAGGGCTTGTGCGAGCGTGCTCGTCCACCCCTTACCGTGCTTGCCTGTGCTCCCGACCCCGCCTGCTCTGTCGTTCCTCTGTCCATGATCCAGGAGCGCCTTTCTCCTCGTGCGTCCTCCACGCGTTCCCTGCCCTGTGCGCCTATGCCAGTGCATGCGAGAAGTGCCCGATCCCGGGTCCGGTTCTGCTTCAATGCTTTGCTGGGCCCTCCCTCGAAGTGTACCTCGGCCCTCGTGCGCACCGAGGCTGCCGATAAGTTGCAGCGCCCCAGTACCGGACCTGTGCCCGAGCTTGATTGGGCCCTCGAGGAGTTCCTGGTGAAGGGGGCCTTTTCCGTTGGGAACTGGGCCCTTTGTAGCGCCCTGGTACCGAGGCTACTCCCGAGCCTATCCCGAGCCTATTCGGGCCTAGGCAGTCCCCAGGCTCAAGTGGTGCTGCCCCTTAGAGAAAATTTGACCAGGGCCCCCCAATAAGACCGGTCCCACCATTTGCCCTCCAATGCCCGGACCCCATCCAGTTTTCGGTGTCGGTAGCCCGCCATTCGTAGCGTCAATCCGTCGCATGGTCGGTGAGTCCCAGTCAGGTAGAAACCGTCAAATAAGGATCTTGTCGCGCGCCTTCACAAGGGAAGTAAAGGGCGGCGTAGGGTTGGAGCCTCCCGACAGCACCCCCCCCCCCCCCCATTCTCGACGTCCCCGGCGAGCGATCTTGGTATATCAAGAAAAAGGTGGGAAATTGCTGACTCCTATGAAAGATCATCCTCTTTGTCTTCCTCGGACGTCTTTCTTTCGCTTCCCTTTCTTGCTTTACTTCTTCTTAGTCATCCTCTTCTTAATCCCTAGGCGTTTCTTTGCTCCGCTCCGTCTCTCCTGGCGGTGGTGCTTGTTTTCTTTTTTTTCTACCATTAGCACACTTCTAATGACTTCATTAAAATTACGCTTCCTCTCCCTTTTCGACGCAACTAACTTCACGACCTCATGCTTCCTTTTCGTCGTGGTTTTCCGTTGGCTATCTCGGAAACCTATGACTTTCTCTTATTTCCTTTTCGAAGGTCTCTTAGAGGACTCCCCTAGTTCAGAGGTGGACGATGCCGTATGTTCTTCCGCAGGTTTTTCTAAGTGCTTATCTGGGTGCTTATCGACCCCATCCTTCTTCTTACCCTTTTTCGAACGCGGGATAGCCTCTTTTCGGTCTTTAAGTACTTTTAAGCAGGCCCGGGACACCGGTTCCTTCCATCTTATGCCGTCTAATTCCTCTATCAGGTAGGCTCCGCCCTCTAGTCTCTTAACCACACGGTAGGGATCCATCCATATGTTCGCTAGCTTCCCTGTCCATGTTCTCTCCAATGAGGAGTCGTAGAGCAAGACTAGGCTCCCCGTAGGTATGCCTTCTTGTCTGACCCGAAGATTCTTGTCCCATCTTTCTTTCTCTTTTCCCCTCTGGATCTTTAGCCTCTCTACGGCGTCCAGGGTGCTATCCTCAAGGGCTTTGGCTATTTGTTTGATCCTTGCGGCCAGCAACTGCTCTCTTATCGAGATCTTTTCCCAGTCAATCGTCTTCCAAGAGTCGATATGAAATTCTATAGGTAAGGAACAATGTCGTCCAAATCATAAGGTGCAGGGCGGGTATCCCGTAGTTGATCGAACCGTAACATTATCTGCCCAGACGGCGAATGTCAGATAGTTCGGCCACTTCTTCTCCTTCCCTTCGCACCATTTGGCGAGCGCGTTGACTAGAGACTGGTGCCCCCTTTCTACAGGATCATTAGTTTGAGGATGATATGTCGTGGATAGCGATACTCATATTCCTGCTCTCTGGAGCAAATCTTGGACTTTCTTAGCCATAAACTCTGACCCCCTATCCATGACAATCTTCCCTACGCAGCCGTACCGGGTAATATATTCAGTCAGATGTCCACTAACTGCTTTACCAGTTTTCTGACGTAGCAGCCATGCCTCAACAAATCCAGTCAGGTCGTCTCTAATATCCATGATGTAGTTCATCCCTCCTTCTCCCTTGGGCATCTTAACTAAGTCTACGTGAACTTTCTGGCCTACCGTTATCGGATAGGAAGAGAACAAGGGCTCCTTATACTTAACGACATTCCTCTTCTGACATTCTACGCAAGTCAGACAGTATGATTCTACGTCCTTATATAAACCATCCCACCAGTAGAGGTTCCTAACCTTTTCAAAAGTTTATTTTATTCCTCTGTGTCCTCCAACGATGTTGTCGTGAAGTTCCGCTATTATCTCCCGGCGCTCGACCTCATCACAGACGACTCTCATTGGCATTCCGTTTTTAGGTGGTCTCTTAAAGAGGTGCCCCGCCCTGAGGCAATACCGTTGAGCCTCCTTCCTAAGTCTGTCATCCAACTCGATTTCGCTTATAAGATACCGCCCTATCTGATGATACTTACCAATGTATAGATTCTCTAGGAATATGAAAGTTTCTCCTGCACTAGGCTCCATTTTTAAGGAACTAATCTTCACTTGTAAAAACTTGTCAATACCAATAGGCGACCCTAGGTCCCCATCTTCTAGTGGAATTCGCGACATGTCATCGGCAACTAAATTCTTAGCCCCGGATATTCGCTCCACTACATAGTCAAATATCCTTATATGCATAAGCCACCTGGTGATCGTAGGGTCTGTCAACGAGAAATATTTTTGTAAGACGGCCGCCACCTCTGTCGGATCGACCCGTAGTACGAACCTTCGTCCGTAAATAAAATGTCGGAAAACATTTAAATAGTGCAGCACCCCGATAATTTCTTTCTTAAACTGTGAGTAAATCCTCTCGGTGACGTTTAAGGTTTTGCTCTCGAACCTGAGAGGCCTCTCGTGGCCAACCTGGTCCTTTTGAGCCAGGACGCCACCAACGGAGGCAGGTCCCCGCATCCGTACATACCGCAAATGACCGCTTCTCCTCGTCTTCAAAGTAAGGGACTCCAATGGCTTGACCTCCTTCCTTAAATTCTTCCTTGAGCGTTCTTACTGTATCTTCCTGTTCACTCGTCCATTGCCATTCTACTCCTTTGCGCAAGAGCTTTCTTAACGGCTCGGCCTTCCCAGCATACCCTTTTATAAAATTCCTCCAGAACCCGACCACCCTTAGAAACTGCCGTATGTCTGTAATGTGTTGTATGGGAGTAGGCCAGTTCATAAGTTTTTCTAACTTTGTCAGGTCCGACCGTCTGTCATCCTTGTCGCAGATATATCCCAATATCTTTATAGAGGACACTGCCCACCTTCTTTTCGTCCCGCTTATCGTGAGGTTCGCGTCCTCTAACTTCACTAGTACTTTCTTGATATCCTCAGCATGGGTCGCGACGAACTTCCTCACTCCCGGTCTCACCTCTGTCTCATCTCTCTCGTACGGCCCTTTGATCGGAAAATCATCCAGGAAAACCTCCACCAAATTTAGTATAAGTTCCCCCAGAACGGCCACAATCGCTCTCTGAAAGACTACAACACCATTAATCCACCCCATCGGCACCACAATTATTTGGACAAGCCCTAACGGCGTATGCATCGCAGTTAGATGCCGGTCTCGGTAGTCAAGCGGAATCTCATCATAGCCCGGGAAAATGTCGCAGACTGACCAAATTGAACGCCCAGCTGAGCCTTCAGATAGGAAATTCGCGTTTCGGATGGAGCCAACGTCCCTCACCGTGACCTTATTTGTCTTCTGTAAGTCATGTATCCCTATGTAGACCCCCGTACGAATACGGGCCGTTCGTACGTATGTACGGCCGTACGGGCTCATGTGGTCGTACGGGTCGTACATATGGAAAAAAATCAAAAAAATATGAAAAAACAATATGTTATGCAAAAAAATAAACCGAAACACTTTTGCCTCAGGGTCATATTGAAATTCGTTACCAAATTTGAGATAAAAAAAACGTTTTTTTTTTTTTTTTTTTTTTTTTTTTTTTTTTTTTTTTTATGGGGCTGTACACACGGCCGTACGGCCGTTCATACGGCCGTATGTACGACCGTACGATAAACCCCGCGTACGTTGTAGCTTTCCGTTTGATTTCCGTATGAAGAACCACCGGTTGGCATAGGCGCTCTCACAAGGCTCCGCTACGAACGTCCTTATCTTCTCTTTCAGGAAGTCTACTATCATCTCCTTTTCCCTTCTGCGCACACTTCCATCCCGCGTCATTCCATGGAACATGAGGGACCATATAGATTCTTGCAGGCTTAGCATATTGTGGACCTATTCACCCTCTCTCTGCGTCACAAAAGGTTACTGCGTTGTCACATGATCTTAATGTTTCTATTATCAGTTCTCTCTCCTTCTCAGTTATATTCTTATCGCCTATATTCATTCCCTTTATTCTGTCTTCGGTAATTCTCTGCCCTTCAGTGACCTTTCGTTCTTTGATCATCTGAGTAATTTATTCTTCAATGATCCCTATTTCCCCGGTCCTATCACGGCTGACTACGGCTGGCTTGACTTTTTGGGCTACAGTTTTGTATCTCTTTCCCCCACCGTGTAGGGGAATTCCTCCAAAAAAGACATGTTTATACACCCTCTGAACTCATCATCATCAGCCTCTTTCACTTAAACTGTTCCGTCGACAACATACTTACTCTCTAGGTCCTCGACTTCAATCCTTTTGCCTTTCACTTTATGGGGTTCCAGAGTGAGTTTCTCATGTATCATCTGGCAACTTCTCGTTTTTAGTTGTCCTCTATTTTGTAAGGAAATCTTATGACGCTTTTCAAATTTGTTAACGGTCTTCAGGGTGACTCTGCTACCTTCGGATCCGTCTATGGTAACCGTTTGACTTTCGTCCCGCTTGTTCTCAGTTGTGGCGTTAACCCGTGTCAGCCATGTCCTTCCAATGATTATTTCTGACGAACAATGCTCAACTGTAAAGACGGGCACGATGACCTCGACCCCAGCAACCACGACCTTTGCTTTATGGCACACCCCAAGCGCGGGCTGCTTGAGCTTGTTAGCGGATACCATGGTCATAGCCATGCCCCTGTTTACCTCTAAGCCAAGCTTTCGGGCCACCTTATCCTCACAGACGGTGGACGCAGATCCGTCATCTACTGTAGCCTCCATCCTTATCCCATTCATGGTGACGTTCGGTTTTCCACTACCAAGGACGTAGAAGTAATCGCCTCCACCTTCACCGGTCTCTACCCGTTCGCCTTCTCCTTTTTCTGCCACTAGGACTGAGGTTTTCACCTCCTCCTTCTGTTCTCCAGAAGTTACTGTCTCTGCTAGCGGTACTTTAGCTTTCTTCATCATTCTTATTAATTCATCCCTCGCCGGGCCACAGCCCGCTATGAATTCCTTCAGGGTGATAGGGATAGGCATATCCATGGCCCTCCTCCAGGGTTCTCTTAAATTGACTTCGTCCAGCGAGCTTTTGAGCTGAAACTTCTTAGCCGCTCTTTTTCTAGAAGATTGAGGTGACTTTTGTGACTCCATTTGCTCATCCGTCATAGGCTGATCCTGATCCTCTTTCTTCCCCTTGCTTGATTCGTCGACGCCTTGCGTACATACGTAGACCTCTCCGTCATTCACTGTCTTCTCAAAGTTAATGGATAAAATTCTCATCCCCGGGATTTCCGGTGGTTCGTCGAAGTCGTCCTTGAAAGTTACTCGAGAGACCTTCGCTGCCGATTGGTCCTGGGCTTGCTTCCCCTTTGCCTCATTCATTCTCCTCCTTCGGATATCCACATTAATCTTCATCGAGGGTAGGAAAGGCACCAGTTTCGCTTCATCGGCCCACATCACATACTTTCGATCATCCAACTCAATGATACCCTCTTTTAGCGCGTCTACTATTGCTTGGCAATCTCTTTTTCGGTGGTCTTCGTCTCCGCAGTAGATACAAGCTTTATCATTCCAGGTTCGCTTCGGACTAGGGCCCCCATTCTCGCGTACAGCCTGAACAGAGGGCTCCTCCTTCCTCTGGCTACTACTTTGCAATCTCTCCACTGCCGCCTCTAGGACTTCTATTTGTTTCGCCATCTCCTCTTCTCGTTTCTCTGGCCTTTTAGTCTCTATCTCATCTTTTGGCTTTCACCTGTTATCCTTAGTGTTGGACCACTTGGAGGTTCCTCATTCTCCATCGTTCCTTTTCCAGTGCCTCCTGCTTCCTTTCCTCCACTCGGGCTCGCCTCTAACTAACTTCCCTTTCCTAGGCGAGCTGGGAATGATATCCCTTCCCTCTACTTTAGGTCTCCTATCTTCATATTGAGTCCTCCTTCCCCCTTTTTCTGTAGTTACTCCCTTCCCTAGGTTATCGAGAATCCTTGCGAGGTGTGCCTTTGCACTTTGCCCTTCGGTGTAATGTGCTAAGACTTTGACTTGGCCAAATTTGTCAGGGCAGAAACCCTTACAAGGGTATCCGCTGGTGTTTTGACAGCTCGCAGGAAGGCGCCATCCTATCCGTAAGATGACGGGGCGCCGGTGAGCGAAAAAAGAACGAAGTGAAGATAATCCGCCACGGCGCGGCAAAAGATTTCATGGGTATCCCAACCCCTTGTACATATTTACATTTCTTTTCTTATCAGGTATTGAGCCCGCGTCTGTCTTTTCTAAATCTGTTACTCAGACTCTAGGGTTGGGCACCCAAGTGGTTGTAGAAAGGGCAGTTGACACTACAAAGACATATCGCGGCAGAAACTACTAAAGGAAGGAAGCCGCAACGACAGGGGTGTCAGGGCTACCATTCCCCTTCGCCCCCACCATCAAAGCAATGTGCCGCGACCTAAACAAAAGGTTGCCGCGCGGCCCTTCGGCTGCGTGATTCAGGGTCCATCGAAGGAAAAGACCAACGTTATAAACACTTGAAGCACGACTGCAAAGGGAGACGCTCGAATTAAAGACCTGACCGCAAAGACTATTGAAGAGAACCTACCCTACCGCAATCCCTATAAAACTCAACCTTGCTCGTACACCATGCGTGTGCGCCATGCCGTTCAGCTAGACTAAAGTGGGCGTCCAGGTAATATGAGAGGAAGCCGTGGAAATAGGCGCGTCGGGACCAAGCATTTCCCGACGTTCCTACCACTAGGACAATGCGCGACAACCTATCGGCCGCGCAATTCAAAGTTCGACGGTTGGAAACGACCGCTTCAGACAATGGCTCGGAAAGGCGAGATGACGAGGAAAGCTAAGGGTTGAAGTTAAAAATTTATCTAGGAAAAACTACCGGTAAAAGCCTAACCCCGCGCCGACGTTATACCTACCTACCCCACTGCCCAAGCTAAGCTAAAGGTGTGTGGGCGGTGCAAGGGGGGAAGCGCTAAGTAGAAAAAGGCCCTTAGAAAACATGCCTCGGGAAAGTTAGTGGGCTACCGGGCGTGTATGTTCCTTATAGGAAGGGCGCTCCTACCTGTACCGTACTGGAAGCTAGCCCAGTAGGTTTGGAAGTGGGATGATAAGCAGCAGATATATAGATCGAACCCACCCCGCCCGCCGGGCTAGCTCCCTTGTTTTTAGCAAGGCCGCTGAGAACGAAAGGAAGTCACCAACAAGACTCCACGCCTACCAACTCAAGTACCTACGACGCTCCTCCCTACACCAAGAAAAGAGTTAGCCCAATGGGTCTGCGGGTGGGCCGGCAACCACCAGATACTAGGATCGAGCCCACGCACGCCATGTTTTAGCAGGCAATAGGAAGGTTGAAGGCGGGCGACTCATCGAACGCACAGGGCGGCATCCGCCATGCCGCCTGGGAAATCACACAGACGAAGTCCGCCGCTAAAAACAAACAACTTCTAAAAGTCATCCTCTGAGGCGTGGGCTCGATCTGCGGGCAGCAGAGTGAGGGGAGTGGAAAAGACAAAATGAAAAAGGCAAATCGAAGCCGAAACGACTCAAATTTCTCTCCAGCGTGGCCGCGCGCAGAGGATTCGAACCGCGGGCAGCAGGGGAAAATCCACATTAAAAAAAAGATGAATGAAATAAAACAAAACGAAAAATGCCAAAAAGAAAAACAAAAAGAAAACAGACAAAACTCAGAAATGCCAGATGGCGCGTGGGAAAACGACGCGCAGAATTTTGACTCAGCAGGGCTGCAATGAGACCCGTTTTAATCGGATCTCTGTTTGTTTTTTTTCTATTATTTTCATTGTTAGTCATTCGCGTTTTCCTATGGCCGCCCATATCGGTGGGAGTGTATCTCCCC
>BFEA01000126.1:936129-951374 GCA_003427395.1 Chara braunii
GCTGGGGCAGAAGTGGTCATGATGACCCCTCCCCTTTGCCCCAGCTGAGCCATCATGGGCTCCTTGCAGACTCAGCACCCCCAACATTGGATCTTTCTGACCCTGGGGGGGGGGTTGAGTGTTGGGAAAAGACACTACCACATGGGAGGGGAGCCAAAGAGAATTATGGCGTGATTCCCGCCATTGAGATCAGTGAATCTCGTGGCTGGGCATCCACCAAAGGAATAGGAAGAGGGAGGCTGAATAGGGAACTAAGTCCATCCTTTCCCCGACGTACAGTCACTGGGAAAAATAGCCAGGTCCATCAAACTTTAAAAACTTATAACTCCTACAATAATGGTCAGAAAAATACAAGAAAAATTGTTTCAGAAATGAGACAGTGTTAGCCATCTGATGAGAATTACGAGATGACTGATTGAACTAACCCTGAATAGATAAAGACGAGAGAAAGGGGAATAGTCAAAGTCAGGTGCACTAAGTGTGCGGCTGCGGTGCGACGACGTCGCACCGTTGATCTCACAAAAAATCGAGGGCCCAGGGCCATCTCGAATTATTGTCCAAGGGTTAGAGTGTCGAGGCACACTCTCCACCTCGACAATAAAAGCAGGCAGTTCCCAGCAGTTGTCACACAAGGAGCACGTGCTGTTGGAGTGGTCGCACACTCTAAGGCATTTGTGAGTTGCGGGAGTGCTTAGGGAGTTCTGCTGGGAGTCTACTAGAGGAGCTGCAAGAGCCAAGAGGAGGAGAAGGAGCCACCATAGCCACAAGGTGGAGGCACCTTGCTACCACCTTGGGTTGGTACCGGACCTACGGCACATGTGCTAGGGACCACTMCATTGGAGCGGGAACTCACCTCCGAGACTCAASGGAGYKRCATTTTGGACTTAGCTTCGGCCAAGGGCCGGGTTCTATTATTTTGAGCTTGGACGTGGCCGACGTAAGGGAGCATGCTATCGGAATAATCAAGCGGCAAGGCTACGTCCGCATAMGGAAGAGCGTTGCCGACCTTGTCGTACGYGGGCATCAAGATAATTTTTTGTGAGAGTGTCGTGGGACCGCCGTTGGACCTGGTTTTTGACACCGAGGCGGTGTCTTTAATTTTGGAAGCAAGGATCTCGGGTTGCGGCGCGACGAGGCGACGGTACCGCTTACCCGCTTGTTGGCGGTTCGCGGCGGTAGCACCAATTAATTTTGTGTGGCATTCCAGGTGTGTCGTCGTGATCCGAGGAAGGTGCCGAGTGSGGCACATGCTCAAGGCGGACGCCGGTGCAAACTTGTGGCGATGTGACGCAAGGGATTTTTTTGTAGCGGGAACGACGCAAGTCCTTGACGTTTTGGCGTGGTGGAACCCTTGGTACCAGTCCTTGGCACCATTGGGACCATTTGGGACTACGCCGCATCGACGGTCCTCTTGATTGGACGTTAGACAACTCGGCGCCAAAGGATTTATTTTGGACTGCATCGGCAACTTCCATTGCTTTGGGCCCGGCGAGACCAATTTGGAACTGGGGTGCCACTCATCACTTGTGGGAGTTGCCAGAGCAAGCAAGGACCTCTCAATAATTGTTGAGCTTCACAGCGCTGGTGAAATCTATTCAAAACATTTGGGAGCGTGGTTGGTATTCAAGATTCAACTTGGCTTTCTTGAGTGAGCCGGTCGGCATCGAGGGACACTTCACTCAAGGTCAGTTAATGACTCAGACCCCTCATTCCCCACGTGAAACCACACTTTGCTTGCCCCATTTCAATTTCCTTGAATATTCAGTTGAAAGAAAGAAAKGCTGGTTTGTGTGTGCTCAAACGTGAAAAGGGAAGTGTTGTCTGACCCCGGGTATTCCTGCCTACTCTTGGAATCTGTCTTGGCTTTGTACCTTGTTGCAGGCAATGGGAGAAAAAGCTTTGCATGTTCAATGAAGGCTAGGGTCTTGTAGGCGTGACACTCCACCTATGAAATGCTTAAACGCTCCTTTGTTTATTTTTTTGGTTCGCAAGATCCTTGGTCGATTGAGGGTCACGAGGGGAGGATCTTGTCATTAATTATGCCTTCCTTTATTTGGTTAGGCGGCCTCCGCTTTAGGAATTCATGATATGGGCCGTCAATTATATTGCTACAAAGCGATCCTCGCCTATTACCCACGACAAGAATTGTAGGACGCGGTGAAACGGGTCGACGAGGCTCCTCTATTTTCACCTTTCTTTCTTGAACTATCCCGCGCATAGGAAATAGCTCCAATGAGCATGCACCTGGCGACCACCACGGAAGGAAAGGTAGCTTCCAACTCCCATAGGCCTTGTGGAAACTAAGCAGCGATAGGAATCGCCCTACATTTAGCCTGCGCACGCTCGGTGTCATTCTATATAAATAGCTCAGCCTATCATATATTTTACTTCACTACAAGGTTTTTGTGTTGCCGGTTCCTTTTCTAGGAGAACGACGAAAGTTAGTTCGTCGTGGCCTCCATCGCTTATCGTGTCGAGGCTTGGACAAGGCAGTAAGTCGGCCAGCCGGAGAAATGAGGGCGAGGGTGACAGACAACACGGGTGCCGCGAGCAGTTCTGCCTCGAGCAGTTCGCGTCGAAGGTTTGCGATTGTCGCCACCATCATGCTGTTTCCAAGCAAGACGGAGGCAAGGGCGTCTGCTGTAGCCGTGGGAGGATTTAGGCAAGGATGGACGAGAGTCGGCCGCATGGTCTTCCATCCCGTGGACGTCTTCCCGACCGAGGTGGAGCTCAAGGAAGACCAAGGAACCCTTGAGGACCCGCCAAGGATTTACGCTTTTGTGATAACGCTCATGAAGTTGGTACTAAGCGTTGGGGTTTGCCCCCTTAGGAAGACGCATTGGTTCAACGTCGGGGTCGTCTACGACGTCGTGAACAAGTCTATCCACCACAAGTTTGAGGACGAGATCATGTGGTTGTCCCTGCGCATTATGCGGAACCACCACGCTCGGCAGGGGCCATTCATATACATCGAGCATTACGATCGTGTGGGACCGTATGATGTCGGATTCCGAGTCGCGGAGAGATGTGACGATGAGGCCTTCCAGCGGCAGGAGGAGAATTTGCTAAAACTCTTTCGTATTTGATGATGGAGCTTTGTGATGCAGGATGGTTGGAGCTCGGCGCGACCTGACGATCCCCAGGTATCTCCTGATTCGAGATACAAACGATGCAGGCCGCATCGCCGGGGTGGAGAGGGTGGAGAGGGTGGCGATGGTGTTCGATGAGACTCCGACTTGATGGATCGGCTTTATCGGAATCGTCAACGACGGACGTGGGTTTTTTTCGGAAGAGCGATCAGAGATTCGACCGAACGTGATTCGGCGTCCGAACGATTTGCAGGGGCATACATTGTATTTTCATCGTGTCTCGAACATGGAGTTTGTCTCTTGAGTCACCGCTGGACGACTGTTCAGACGATCCGGAGTGCCAATGGTGTTCCTTTGGCTTCGAGACACTTCCGCCCGACACCTTAAGCGTCTCGGTGTACCTTTCTGGTCCGTCCTGTTGACATTGGTGCGACGAATGGCGGAGCTCTACAGCATGAGCGACCTACGACTACGATGGCAAGGACGACTGCGGAGGATGGCGATTAACGAGGCATTCATCCGGCGACATACCCGGCTAGACAGACGCGCTCGGGCGACTCACACGCTTTACGGCCGCTAGGAGTCGTCCACCCTCTATAGGTCCCTCTAGAGTGGACCGTCCAGCGGAGGGTAGCGAGTTAGACTCCAAAGATCGGATCATCACGCTTCGCCCTCGAGAGGGCTAAACCATGATAAAACTCAATAGTGCCGACCAAGAAAACATGGTCAGCCCACCTCTATGATTATCATTTCTCCGCGATGAGTTTCGCTAGTGTCATGATGAGGGGTGAAGGCGGCATATAAATTTTGTTCCCTTTTTTTGTATATATTTAAGATTGATGGTCGTTCGCAGTTAGGGGATGGCCCCTGTACTAGGAGGGACGCAAGTGGTTTGGGATAAGAGGGAGTCAAAGGAAAAATAATAGGAAATGTCTTGGGTACATCGCTACAACGCGGAGTTGTTTTTGCAAAGTTTGATTCAGTAAGTTCCAGTCTCTGCAAGTTGTGACCGTCGACGGTGTCGAGGAGGTGATCCATTTGTCAGCTTTCACGTACATCAATTGTGGAACGCTCTTGAAAACTTTCCTTTCAACTTTATGAGATAGTGAAAACAAAGGCATGTTCTCTGTCATCATACCTGCTAAAGATTGTTGTTTCCGCCTTTGGCATGATTCGCTACCTGCATGCTGCATTCGTACATCTTCGTTTGCAACCTCTATGTGCCTTGGCTGTCATGTATGTGCTTTTGGTAACGGCTTCAAAAATGTTTGGTTGTAACGCTCATGTGCCTTAATGCGACATCTATGCGTAAATTGGTTACGACTCTCGCGTGATTGTTAGCAACATCTGTTTGTGCCGTGGTTGTTTACGTTCATGTGTTTAATTGTAACGTCTGAATGTCTCGTGTAACCCATTTGTGTGTTTTCTGCTGCAATGACACTGTCCTCCGGAAGACGTCTTTATAAAAGGCTAGGAGTGACTTCGATGGGATTATTCTGTATTCACCTATAAGAATTGTCTGTACTACGGCGAAACGAGCAAAACGCCCCTGACTGGTCTACCTCTGCGATTGCATGTAAAAACTTTCGTACGTAGATCAGTAGCTCAGTAGGGATACGCCTCTCAGGATGGTGACAGCTCCTCAGGGAAAACGAGTTGTGCCTCGCGAGACCCTGACCTGTCGTAGGGGAACACGAGAAGTACGACTGGCGCACCCGGCTAGAGCGACAAAACCCCGTCATTCACCTTGATGAATTTTGGGGAAAGCATTGCGACTCTAAAAAGAAAAGTATCCAACTCTTGTGTGATGCGGCCGGGAGGTCCCCTTTTATGCGCTACGATGCGAAGGGGGGCTGTTGCGTCCGACAGGTGGTGCCGTTGTCGGGGATGACGACTATCTACCGTTGTCCCTGGCGGAACGACACTTGGGTAAGGTAATCCCAAATAATTACCTTGTATTATTATTTAACGGTTTCCTCTCGAAAGGACAAGTGGAATTATCATGACAATGACCCTAGTACGACTGAGATTGTGAGATAATAACAACTCGACATGGATGGGCCATCCCGACCGGTCAGAAACCGCATAATGCAATGAGTTTGATAAAAATCTTTTCTGACTCACGTATCTGATTGTGATCGTTGTTCCTCCTGACACTTCACTCAAGATGAGGAGCCCCAACCTCACTGAGAACGATAGTCTGGGCGACGAAAGGCGTAATGACATTCAGGAACTCGCGAGGCTTATCCGACAAACCACCACGTCACATGAGAAGTTTCCGAAAATCAAGGTTCCTCTGTTCGATGGGTAGAATGTTACGGACTGGCTAGAAAACTATGAGTTGAATGCTCATGTGCGTCAATGTATTGAATGAAAAATGTTGGAAGTAGTAAAACGTTATGTGCACGTTGATCTTGCAGAAGAAGTTGGCGAGCTGGCATGTAGGACACGAATCTGGAAAACATTCCGTGAGCGAATGTTGGAAAAATAACAGCTAGGAGACATATTGTTAGATGTGTCTGACCTTCGTAAAGTGAGTTGGGAGAAATTTGGGACGATCGAGGGATTCCTAAAGAGGTTTGAGAAGGTGGCTAAGAGGGTACCCGATCTTCCCGATAAGACGAAATGCATTATCTTTCTGACCAACTTCACGGAAGTCGAGCAAAGAGAATTGATGAAGGGTTTTACTACCAGGTACGACTAGAATAAAATAAAGGAGAATCTTAAGGTCGGTGACTTCGACCAAATGCTTTATCATCTCCTGCGCAGACAAAAAAAAATGCAGGAGGATGAGCTAGTAAGTTGTGATAAAGATAAGGAGATGTTCGGAGCGATTATGGATGTTAGGATGATGATGAAAGAAATGAGGAAGGAGGGACCGTGTGGCAAGGTACTGACGGTGAGGCAACAAGACGGTAAGAGAAAAGGAAAAGAGAGGGAAGAAGAGTTCGACGAGGAAGGTAGTGAAAAAAAAGTAGAAGAAGAACTTCCTCGGAAAGCGACGAAAGCCGAACGAAAGGCCATGAATCAAACACGGGGAGGACAAGGTACGAATGGAAGGCAAGCCAAGAATAAGAGTGGCCATGGGAATGATAATTGTGATACTATCAATCAGCATCAGAGACAATCTCAAGATACCGAGCTCCGACAATTTCGGTCGCAAGGCGGAGGAGGCCGGGGGCGTGGTCGGGGAGCTTCTGGTGGTCGCGGTTACGGTAATAAGGATTAAAATTGTAATTACTGTGCACAAAGAGGGTATAGCGTCCGATACTGTCAGACCCTCGCTAAAGATGAGGAGGATTGGATTATGTACACGAACATTCGAGGCGAGGTGTTCGATTTCGAAGGGAACCTTATCGATTCATACATAAAAGGAGAAATGAGGAAGGAAGCGTTTCGACGCATGAAGCGGACCATGCCCTGCACTTACCGGTTGGCCTCGAAAGAGGAAATGGAGATTCTTGAGTCTAGAGAGACTGCACGCCAGACAATTTTTAGTAGGCTTGATGTTAGTAAGGGCAAGACCAAAAAGGAGAAGGATGTGCGAAGAGTCTTAAGCTCGAGGAGCGGTTTAAAGGCATTTGGAGGCCAACTTATGAGACAGGGTCTCGACATGGAAAGAGTTTGGCCTGGCGTGCCGAAGATGTTTCTGCTCGGTGGACACGATGGGAGAAGGGACGTGGCTCCTTTGGAGGCGTCTCTGTCAGCATTACGTACGGAGAAGCCGTCATTGTCCCACCTTCATACGGCCTCTGCAGGAACGCGTTCCGTCTTGAACAGGCCCATCCTCCGAAGAGGAACGTCACCAACGGTCCCTCAAGCACAAAAGATTAAGAAGGGAAACCAACCTCGAGTCGCGCCCGTTGTCAGTGCGGCGAAGGCGCAACAAGAGGCGCCGGTAGTAATTGTGGAAGAAGACTTGGACACGGAAGATGAGAAATTAAAGGCGGAGGACGAGCGTCAGGCAAGGTTACACGCCCAAAAACGAGGTCTAGATGAGAATCAAGATAAGAAAAAGGATGAGGGAGAAGAGGAAGAGCACCAGAAGAAGAAGAACTGGTACACAATTTCGATTGAGGAAGGGATCGACATTGAGAAAATGGTGGATCGGATACTTGAGAGCCATCAAGATTTGGTAACACTCAAGGAATTTTTGGCAGCCTCGCCAAAGATTCGGGAAGAGCTTAAGCAAAGACTAACTCGACGAAAAGTGATGACGGTTAAACTAGGGGAGTTAATCCCACCTGAGGCAAATTGGACTCCTGCGGGAGCAAAAATGGATTGGAGGTGTGTAGCGACTCGGCACGTAATGGTCAAGATAGGTGTTTCACAACATCTTGCGCTCGTTGACACCGGAGCAGAGATGAACATACTAAGGGAAAAAGAGGCGCTAGAGTTAGGAGTTGAGATTGATCGCACTGATAATGGATTTCTGGTTGGCGCCGAAGGGTCGACACCCTTCTGTGGAACTGCCAGTAACGTCAATATACATATCGGCAAGGTTAAGGTACGGTCTTATTTTTACGTTTTGCCACTGGTTGAGCATGGGGTGATGTTGGGACGGTCATTCTTATGTCAATCAGAGTCCATCATGATCAATAAGCATGATGAGACGATGTTCATAATACTGTGCGGTCCAGTGTGTGGACACTTCGAGGTGATCAAGTGCTCGAACACCGGGTCTAAGAATTCAAGGAACAGGTTGAACCCTGGATCCTATAGCTTCGAGGAAGCGGAACATTGGTAAGAGAGCAAGAGTCATACGGGGAGGACGATGGTGAGAAACTGAAAGAGTTTTCCTTAGCCCTTCCGGATGTCTCACAAGCTTTGGATTTCGTTTCAGCCCACTCTGAAATCGACCGAAACCTCGTACAGACGCTAACTGAAATCGTGTCTGAAGGTGGTGGCACGGGGAGTATGTTCTTAACATACCAACCTAGCACCCAGTCGGTTGGTGAGGAAGGTGTGGTCTCCCAAGCTAAGAAAGGGTCTTTTTTAGAGGAGGGAGACTTAAAGTTGGGTCAAAGCGGCGGTATAAGAAAGTAGCCGACAAAGCCAAGCCTGTCCCCGTCGTGGTCACTCACGACGAAGAAGTATATTACAAGGAAGAGAGAGAGTGGGTTGTGGCGATGAGAGAAAAAGGTGAAAGAGAGTCGTGTCGTCTGACATGAGAGAATTAAGGAGATGATCATTGGAGAAGAGGGCTTCCTGACAACGGAAGAGAGAAACCTCATGATTAATATCATGAAGGGGGAACACTTGGCGTATGTTTTTAATGACGATGAGAGGGGAAGATTAGACGTCGATAAAATCCCGATGATTAGGATACATACGGTACCACACCAACCTTGGAATATAAGGGGGCCTCGCTACCCTAACCCGGATGACCATCGAAAGGTTGTAGACTACCTAGATGGAAAAATCAAGACGAAGGTAGCCGACTACTCCTATGGACCATATGTGTCTCCATGGTTTTGTTTTGTCAAACCTAACGGTGTCTTACGGTGGGTACAAGACTTGCAGAGATTGAACGCGGTGACGGTTCGGGATGCCGGTGGGCTTCCAAACGCGGATCAATTGTCTGAGGCCAGCACCGGTAGACCCATCATCACATTGATTGATCTTTATTCTGGCTATGATAAGTTTCCCTTATACACGGCTGATAGACCTATGACGGCAATGCATACGCCTAGGAGGTTGGTTCACATGTGTTTCGCGCCTCAAGGTTAGACTAACGTCGTCACAATCATGCAACGATATATGATGAAGGTTATGCAACCGCTTTGTCCGGACGTGACCTCACCATATATCGATGACTTGTCGATTCTAGGACCAAGGGAAAAGGATGAATCTGAAGTGAAACCAGGCATACGTAAGTTTGTTTGGGATCACATTCACGACATCAAGAAAATTCTGGCTAAGTTGAAGGAGTATAATCTCACGGCGAGTGGAGTAAAATCCAGACACTGCATGAGTGATGCTACGATCTTGAGATTCCTATGCGACAAAAAAGGTCGTCGACCGGATACCAAAAAAACGAATAAGATCTTAGAGTGACCTACTTTGCTTATGTCTGTTAGTGAGATAAGGAGTTTTCTCGGGACGTGTGGGTTTTGGAGGATCTTCATCCAACATTTTGCTGCAAGGGTGGAGCACTTACGCATGCTCGTGCGTAAGGGGCAAAATTGGGAATGGGAACCGGATCAACAGAAAGTTGTTGAGGACATAAAGGCTGAGTTTCGCGAGGGAGGAATGGTGCTCGGGTTCCATGCTTCGGTAACGACCCAGAGCGACCATTCATTATTGAAACCGATGCAGAACTTACAGCTCTAGGAGGGGTCCTTATTCAAAAGGACGAGAGCGGGATCGAGCATCCATTAAGGTTTGAAAGTCTGACCCTCAACCTCACAGAGCGAAACTATTCTCAGTTCAAGAGAGAGACTTTGGCAGTACTTTATTGCTTGAGAATTTTTCGCAATTATGTTTTTGGTCGGAGGTTCGTCTTGAGGGTTGATCCAATTGCCTTGGCTCGGTCATTAAGAAATTATTCCCGTTCCAATCCGACGATCGCAAGATGGCTTACTTACATTTGGATGTTCGATTTTGAAGTCGAGAGGATAGCCGGCGTGAAGAATCGAGCAGACGGGCTAAGTAGAATCGACTGGGGCAACTCCAAGATTCGAGCAGAGGACTCTGTGCCTGTTGATGGATTTCTGGAGATCGAGGAAGGTCAGCTAAGTATAAATTCTTACCATTATCTGGTTGATGCGTCCTACCGACAAGGGAGGTCTATGTGGAACGCTCCCAACTTTTATCAAGTTCGTCCTGAGCTGGTGAAAGAGGAGCCGTTTATCGAGGAGGATCCATGGGGTGAGAGGTCCGGTGAGCAGATGATGAGCCTCACATTCTCTGACTCCGTTCGGCTGTCGGAAGACCCCTTATCAATTCAAGAAGGTTTCCGACATGCCGATGAGGTCCTCAGAGTATCTGGCGGGACGTGTTTTGTGATCAACGCATTAATTGAGGAAGATTTGCGGGCATTGGTACCAACTGACGAGGACGGTAGGATGAATACTACCTTCGGTATCCTTTCATCCGCGAAATCGTGATGGACCGCGGTGGTGAGTTCCGAGCGAAAGAAGTTCGAACTCTCTCAGGGAGATTCGGCGTTAAGTACCGATATACCACGAGGTCGCATCCGCAGGCGAACGCTCCGGTTGAGCGGGAGCACTCGACCCTCACAAACTTGTTGGCTAAGTGGTATGTTGGGAAACCTTCTAGGTGGCCGGTGTACCTTCGGACAACAATGTTCGTCGAAAATATCACCGTGAAGAGAAGGACTGAGTATGCCCCGGCAACTCTTTGGTTTGGACGACACGTAACTTTTCCGATTGAGAGTCTCCTGACAACATGGCAAAGGCAAGACTTAGAGGCTAACCTCTCATTGGAAGAGCTACTTGACCTAAGGGCCAGACAGATCATGGCCACGGAGAAAAGGATTGAAGAGGCCGTCGCTTCGACTGCAGCAAGTAAAAGGGCAGACAAGGAGAGATGGGACATACAGCCGCGGGTCCGCAAGGAACCCTTAGAAGTCGGTGATGTTGTCCTTCTCTATGACTCTTCGTTGGAAAAACAATGGTCGAGGAAGTTGGATAATAGGTGGTTGGGACCTTATCGCATCCTCAAGAAATCGGAACACGGAGCGTATGAGGTCGAAAAACTTAACGGAGCTCGAAGACGGGATTGGGTTTCAGGATCGAAGTTGAAGAATTTCATACAGAGGGTATGAGTGAGGTAAGGATCGAAACGCTTTCACCTGAGTTGAATACATTTCTGCGTCATTGTCTGGTGATTATTTGTTTAGTCAATCGAGTTGTGCCTTCAGTGAAAACTGATGGGTTTCCTTTTTTTCTTTTCTGACTGTCCTTGTGGCGACAGGGAGGGAAAGAGGAAGTGAAGCTACAGTTCGAGATGGCATCGAGCTCTCGCCAAGACAAGGTTCAGAAGATGGTGCGGACCGCGATTGCTCGCTTATCCGAGAGGTTGGCAACTCAAGAGAAGGAAGTTCCTTTGTTCATGGGGGATAATGTGGAAGAGTTCATTGATCTTTTCACGAAACTCACTAACAAGGAACGATGGACTGAGGATCAGATAAGAGACCAAGTAGCTTGGTACTCGAACGAATACTGGAGACCTGTTGTTGCTATTTTTGCAGAGGCGTCAGGAAACTGGGTCGAATTCGTTGCGGTCATAAGAGATACCTTTAACTTTGGAAGTATGGAGAAAAAAGGTGACCAAGCCATGATATAAATCACTCCTGTAGAGACTCAGGCTAGAGCCGGAGACACATCGATTACGGAGCTACTGACAGGTATCATTGAATGACTCGATGAGCTAGATTGTCGTATTACCCGTCTAGAAGGGGCACAGGGAAGGAAATATTATGGGTCGCAGCCAACCACAGCCTCGGTAAAAGGGAAGGAGAAAGTGGTTGAGCTTGCCTCGAGAAGTACTCAGAGGAAATCTCTGGAGGGAAGACCTTCACAACAGTCGAAGACAGGATCCTTGGTAATCAAGGAAGGAAGCTTGTCGCAGGCGAAAAGAAAAGACGGAGTGTCGGAGTCCATGAAGGTTGCTAGGCCGGCACCTCAGAAAAGCGTAATTGTTGGAAGCAAGAGAGAGAGGGTCACATTGTCTAGCGATGAGAAACCGGCAAAGATTGCCAAAGACGATTCCTCGGCCCGAGAGAGAGGAAACGCACTTAGTACGGAACAACGTAGCGAGGTTTTGAGGAGCGTTCTTAGTCCTCCGCTGTCTAGGTCGAATGGTAAAACGAACTCTCTGAGGACAGAGGAGACACCATTATCGGGACCTCCCTTCTGTGTCGTCTGTCAGAGAACGGGTCATAAGACTAGAGATTGCCAAGTTCTTAGAGAGGAAACCAGATTGGAGCCGTAATATAATTTTAAGGCTATATATAAATATGTATACCTATAGTATATATATATATATATATATATATATATATATATATATATATACCAAAGTTTTTGTTATTAACTCTGTTTGACTCCATGTTTTGACTCAGTTGACTGATATGAAAAATGTTGGACATTATCAATTAAATTCTCTGTTGGAACCTAATAAGGTAAATTAGTTGGATGTATTTTGACCATACGGTGCAAGTTTGAAAATTCTAAGAGGAACATTGGTCGTTCACTTTGAATTCTTGTTCATTATTAAATTGGTATTGTGGTGCTGCATTTCCTGCAAACTAGATGAATTGATTGTTTGAGGACTTCATGAAAGATCATTTTTTGCTATGAATGTGAATTGAAACATATATGTTGATGTTGCCGCTCTCCGAAAACTGAAGTGGGAAAATGACTTGGAATAAGAACTTCTGATGAATGATTTCTCTCGAAACGGGTGGGGTCCAGACGTTATCTGAACATCTCCTGACGGTTGCATTGTGGGAGGCTTGTCAGGGGCTATACCTGGCTCATTTGGGGTTTGCTGAGGTTAAAACGAGTCTTCAACAAGGGGATATTACCCGACATCCATTATTGTAGTACAATGCCAATATCCTCGAGGGACATGGGAGGCCCAGGTTGAATTCCTGGCGGCACGATTAAAAAAGTGTCGAGGTGTGGTGTTTGCATCCCTATGGCTCAAAAGAGACCGAGTTGGGATCCCGGCAGTAATGGATGTTTCCTCAAGAGAACTATTCAAACAACCTGATGGATGTCGATTGCTTACTAGCCGGAGGTTGCATCCGGTACCACTCAGAGAGACTAATGTTGTTTTGGACGCCGGTGGGGTGATACCGGAACCATTCTGAAGGGAGACATATTGGTTTTAGGCTTCCAGAGGCTGAATCTGGACAGTATTCCAAGTTCGAAGATTTTGGCTAGCCAGAGGCTGAATCTGGTATCATTTCAGTAATTGGTTTTATGCTTTCAGAGGTTGAATCTTGACACTATTCCAAGTTCAAAATTTTTGGTTAGCCAGAGGCTGAATCTGGTGCCGTTTCGGTAACTGTTTGAGGTTAACTGGGGGCTGAACCCAGTAAATCATGAGAGGGTTGTGTTTTAGGTTACCAAGGGCTGAATTTGGTTTCATCCAGAAACACTTTCAATTGTTTTATGCTTCTGGAGGCTGAATCCCGTTTTGTATTGGGAGCATGTCTGAATTTAAGATGGGTTGTCCTTTAGAATGAGGGACATGCGTGCTTTGAGAGACCTTGATACTTATATGATTGGAAACGCCAAAGCGCACACAAAATTATCTACCTATGTATAAATCCTAAACGACGAGGACGTCGTTTAATGGGGTCCGGGATGATTGTCGGGGAAGAAACCCTTACAAGGGTATCTGCCGGTGTTTTGACAGCTCACAGGAAGGCACCATCCTATCCGTAAGATGACGGGGCGCCGGTGAGCGAAAAAGGAACGAAGTGAAGATAATCCGCCACGGCGCGGCAAAAGATTTCATGGGTATCCCAACCTCTTGTACATATTTACATTTCTTTTCTTATCGGGAATTGAGCCCGCGTCTGTCTTTTCTAAATCTGTTACTCCGACTCTAGGGTTGGGCACCCAAGTGGTTGTAAAAAAGGCAGTTGACGCTACAAAGACATATTGCGGCAGAAACTACTAAAGGAAGGAAGCCGCAACGACAGGGGCGTCAGGGCTATCATTCCCCTTCGCCCCCACCATCAAAGCAATGTGCGGCAACCTAAACAAAAGGTTGCCGCGCGGCCCATCGGCCACGCGATTCAGGGTCCATCGAAGGAAAAGACCAACGTTATAAACACTTGATGCACGATTGCAAAGGGAGGCGCTCGAATTAAAGACCTGACCAAAAAGACTATTGAAGAGAACCTACCCTGCCTCAATCCCTATAAAACTCAACCTCGCTCCTACACCATGCGTGTGAGCCATGCCGTTTAGCTAGACTAAAGTGGGCCTCCAGGTTATATGAGAGAAAGTCACGGAAATAGGCGCGTCGAGACCAAGCATTTCCCAGCGTTCCTACCACTAGGACAATGAGCGACAACCTAAAAAGAATGGGGTCGGAAAGGCACGATGACGAGGAAAGCTAAGGGCTAAAGTTAAAAATTTATCTAGGAAAAACTACCGGTAAAAGCCTAACCCCCGCACCGGCGTTATACCTACCTACCCTACTGCCCAAGCTAAGCTAAAGGTGTGTGGGCGGTGCAAGGGGGGAAGCGCTAAGTAGAAAAAGGGCCTAAGAAAACATGCCTCGGGAAAGTTAGTGGGGTACCGGGCGTGTATCTTCCTTATAGGAAGGGCGCTCCTACCTGTACCGTACTAGAAGCTAGCCCAGTAGGTTTGGAGGTGGGATGATAGGCAGCAGATATATAGATCGAACTCACCCCGCCCGCCGGGCTAGCTCCCTTGTTTTTAGCAAGGCCGCTGAGAGCGAAAGGAAGTCACTAATAAGACTTCACGCCTACCAACTCAAGTACCTACAACGCTCCTCCCTACACCAGGAAAAGAGCTAGCCCAATGGGTCTGCGGGTGGGCCGGCAACCACTAGATACTAGGATCGAGCCCACGCACGCCATGTTTTAGCAAGCAATAGGAAGGCCGAAGGCGGCCGACTCATCGAAGGCACAGGGCGGCATCCGCCACGCCGCCTGGGAAATCGCACAGACGAAGTCCGCCGCTAAAAACAAACAACTTCTAAAAGTCATCCTCTGAGGCGTGGACTCGATCTGCGGGCAGCAGAGTGAGGGGAGTGGAAAAGACAAAATGGAAAAGGGAAATCGAAGCCGAAACGACTCAAATTTCTCTCCAGCGTGGCCGCACGCAGAGGATTCGAACCGCGGGCAGCAGGGGAAAATCCGTGTTAAAAAGAAGATGAATGAAATAAAACAAAACAAAAAATGAGAAAAAGAAAAAGAAAAAGAAAACAAACAAAACTCAGAAATGCCAAATGACGCGTGGGAAAACGACGCGCAGAATTTTGACTCAGCAGGGTTGCAACGGGACCCGTTTTAATCGGATCTCTGTTTGTTTTTTTTATATTATTTTCGTTGTTAGTCATTCGCGTTTTCCTATGGCCGCCCATATCGGTGGGAGTGTATCTCCCCATGTTCTAGCAGAATATTCACTCCCCTTTTGCATGTTA
>BFEA01000126.1:961915-972748 GCA_003427395.1 Chara braunii
TAGAAGAAGGGAAGGGGGAGGGATTCGCCTACGTTTGCATGGTCTGATCGCGGCGTGGGGGACGTAGCCGCTCTCCACGCATCGATCCGATCATGTAGACCGCGGCTACAAAAAAACGCAGCAAAAGAAAGAGAAGGAGGGCGGGAAAGACGAAGTGCAAGAAAGAAGACACAGTTACAATGGCGCCCGCCCAAAATTACAGTTACGCACACGATTAGAGGCGCCTACTAATCAGAGTACCGTTGCAGCCGCATGAAGAAGCGCGTAGACAAAAGGCGCCGCGTGGCAAGAAAAATCCTAATTACTGAATTCCTAAATTCCTATCTAACGCGAAGAAGCAAAAAGCACAAACCTCAGAGAGAAAGTCCGAAATTTCAAAAAGAAAAATTCAAATTCGAAAAAGACTCAAAAGAAAAATTCAAAAAGAACGAAGCAAATTCCCGCGCGATGAGCGCGCCCAAAAGATCGAAACCAAAACGAAAAAAACGATGTCAACATTTATTAATCGCGCGCGCGGTGGCGCGCTAGCCATCCGTCCAACCCATTAATCAACCGACCATCTCAGGACACTCCCAGCTCCGAACTCAGCCATTTCAAAAAGAGGCGACAAAAAAAGACGAAAAGCAAGGACACTGATGCGATTTCCCACTGATCCCGAACTCCCGTCATTGGCCCAACCTTCCCAACTTATGACCCCTCATTGCAACCGCGCAGAAAGTCGCGCGTTACAGAAAGTGGTTCGTCACATATGTGACGCCCACGGGGTTCCAATATTAGCAAGCTCCTGCTTGCTTCTTGACACGTGTCGATTTCTCTAATCGATCGACACGCGGAGCATCTCTCTCTCTATGCCACTTACCGTTCAATTGAGTGTGGACGTCATCCAACGTGGCAATATTGCTCTTCTACTAATTCCTCAGGGTGGGCTTTCGATACTCCAAGGAGGGGGATTACACGTGCCGCTGTTATGACACGTGTCCATTAGCCATACATCAGTGCATCAGGAGGGTAGACCCTAGACCCTAGACGTTCCCGGGGAATGGCATTCGAATCACTGAAGGTGGAGGTGGCGGATGGTTCAGGGCAAGAGGGGACATAAATCAATTGATGGCGGGAGAGGCGAAATCAGGAAGGGTAGCGTAGTGGAAGGAGCGATGGATGCGGGGGAAGCGAGGGACCTCATGGAGATGACGAAAAGCGGCGATGTAGTCGGGGTAAATGGTGGAAAGGATCCGTCGCAGAGCGGCGCAAAAATCTTCATAGTTTTCACAGGCGGGAATAGTTCCAGATATAATACAGTATATTTCTACGTGGTTATATTCCCGCCAGTCTGCGCTAAACAGGAGCACGTGAAGGAGAAAGGAATCAACCACAGAGCGGGTGGTGGCATGCGGATAAACGGAGACTAGAAGGCGGGTAGCGTAGAGATGGTAGAAGAGGTGATGGGGGAAAGGACACCAACCATCGGGGAATGGGGGTCTATCGGGAAGACGGGTAAGCATGAGGTAGTCACGGGGTCGATGAGAGAACGACCGGGGACGAAGCCCGAACGCCGAGATCTTGATGTAGACGAATGGAGGACCGAGACGGGGAGCCGGAGGAAGCTGGCGATTCACTTCCTCTTCTTCTTCTCCGCGATCCCTCTGCTGTGGTTCCATAGTCTTCTTCTTCTGGCGGCTCCGGATCACGCCATGGATCCCCAATCGATGGATCGTCAGGAGAAACGTTTGTCGTGGGTCGCTTTCCCTCCGCGGTCTCCTAGCGCTTCCGCTTCCTCCGTTCTTCCTCCTCGTTCTTTCCCCGCTGCTGGCTCGATTTGCTGACTGCCCTCGTTTCTAGGACGTAGTCAGGATCGTCCCGTTCCTCACTCGATAGCCCTTCTTCTTCCTCCTCTTCCTCTGCTCCCCCTATCTCCTCGTCCTGCGCCGCGTTTCTCCTCGCGATTGGGTCCCAAAATGTGAGATCGGTAACGTTGATCTCCAAGTAAAGCGCCTGGGAGGGGAAGAGACAGTTGTCCTCATCAATCTCCGTACATGTGGACCACACAAGGTGCGGCTCGAGCGTTCGAGACAGCACGTGGGTGCCAGGCTGCTCGTCACTGCGTGACAAGATGTCTAGGGGCAGATCATCCACCAGTTGAGTCAGAAACACTAGCAACTCGTCCGTGATCAAGGTGAGATTGCCCCCCTCCACCTTTTCGAATACGATTCCCAGCATATCGCCCTGCTCCACCGTTCTCCGGGCTTGGATGATCAGAAACTCCACACTGTCTTTTGGGTGCTCCGGTCCTTGTCCGAACGGGGCCGCTTCTGACCAGCGGAACTCTATCTCCAATAGGCAGAAAGCGAGCTCGACATAGTCCTCCCACCACGCGTCCCACTTGTCTTCGCTCAATAGTGGCGCACTGTTCTCCTTAACATGGTAGGAGAGAGTGGGAGCCCGCGCAGACTGCCAAAGGGTGGGGATGCTGGAGGGGAGGCCGAAGTAGGAGACGCAACGATGACTCATTGGGGCGGCGCGAAGGGACGAAGCTCCGGGAGCACGATCGCTGGCGAGCTTCGAGACGAGCGGAGCTGGAGGTCCGTGTCATGCGCCGGCACATCGGTATCCCCTCGTCGAGCCAGGAGATTTGTCCATGCCGTCCGCACTTCTTCAGCCCAGGTGCGCAACGTCCGATAGATGTCGGAGTGAATCGCCGGCGGAATCGCTGTGATATCTCCTGTAAAGACAACGACGACGGTGATATGGCTAATCCCGGGAGGGGATAGCCGTCGGAAGGCCGAGATCTCGGCCAGAACCTGCGTAGTTGCCTCTTCCGTGAATCGGAACTCTGCCGCCGCGTAGATCGTCGTCGTGCTGAAGAAAGCTGCGAACCGGAGGAGATCAGAGCAGAGATGGGGCCGCTGCATCTGCCGTATGACATTGATTCGCCCCCGCGGAGTAAGAAGCCGCGCGCCGATCACTTGCTCCGTTGCAAAGCTCATGGCGATGGTGACGGGGTAATAGAGAAAGAACAGGAAGGAGACGGAGAGACAGGAGAGAGATAGTCGTCGCCTTCTTCCGCAGTGGAGGAGGAATCGGATGAATGCGAAGATGGAGAAGGAGGAAGGGGACGAAGGTAGGACACATGGCGGATGATCGGGCGAGCCGATCAGCTGTCAGAGACCTAACGCACAAGTCGCACGGTGTTCACGCCGTTTGGTCCGAGTTCGATCACGCGAAATTGCCCGAAGAATCGTGGCGCTAGCTTACCCTGGCGAGCACATTTCCTCACCTGCACGATGTCCCCTAATTTGTATTGAGGCCGCGGGCCTGCGTTCCCATTCCGGGCCTCGTAGTTTCGGGCCTTTCGGCCTTGGGCCAATTCGGTCATCCTGTGCCATTTTCGGGCTAGCCTGGGCAAGGACCGTTCCATTAGTTCCAAGTGTCGTTTGACCTTGTCCCGAGCCGTGGCCCTGGTGGGTCATCGGTTCAGTGTGGATTCATCTGGTAGGCTTGGTATCGAAACGCAAGCGACGCTATTGGTCCTCAATTGAAAGGGGCTTAGCCCTGTCGATTCATGAGGTGTACCGCGATGGACCGCTAGGATGTGGTCGACGATATCGGGCCAGGGCCTCGAATCTCGTGCCGCAATATTCCGTCGCAACGCTGTCTTTATTACCCTGTTCGCGTTTTCTACCAGCCCATTGGACTGTGACATGTGGGGTGCAGCGTTCCGGATGGCGACTCCATGTATAACCAGATTCCTCAGTACCTCTCCCCTAAATTCAGCCCCGTTATCGGTCAAGATCTCTTCCGTATCCTGATGCATCCCGAGAAAACGGTTCACGTATCGCGCGATTTCGGCGGCTTGTCGCGTGCGACAAGGGTAGGCCTCGATCCATTTCGAAAAGTGGTCGACAAATACCAATAGGACTGAATACTCACAACTATTAGGGCCAGGGGGAACCACTACGTCGGTAGTGTCCATGCTGACTCTTTGAAATGGCCGTTCAACTACCGTTGGCACTATCGATCTTGGCGGTTGAATCGGCGCCTTATCAGCGGCGCAGACTTGACAATTGGCGGCGATGTACTTCACATCGTCGCGGATATTGGACCAGTACCACTCATTTTTGTCGATAGCCGACTCTGTGATCCGTACGGCGAAATGAGCCGCAGTTTCTTCATGTGCCGTCTTAACTCAATCATACGTCATGAATGGATGCGGTACACCATCCAAATCCCACTGTCGTCTGTTTTCCGTTTTTCTAATCTACCCTCTATCCATTTGTAATCCCGAGCCCTCTCGTTGACCCTCCTCCGATCTTCCTTGGTGAAATCTTGAAGGGGGTTGCCAACCTGGGTGGCAATCGAGGCAATATCAGTCCATACTTCGGCCCTTCTAAACCTCTGGGTCTTTTCCAACCCTTCGGACGTGGCATCCAAAAAGCGGGCCTCAGCCGGAATCGTGTCAGTCCGACACAAGGGGCACAACCACGGTTTACTATCGTTTCTGTATTGGATGCACGAGCCATGGGCTCGTGCGACACATTGTCGACAATTTATCCTGTCTGCATACCCTTCCCCGTTAGGACGCATGAAGACCGAGTACAAGCGGGAAATAGCTTCGCAAAAATAACAAACTTTGTCAGGCAGGGAGAGGAGAGACGAAGAGGAAAGGGGAGAGAGAGGAGTAGTGGGGTTACCTCCATCACCCATTGCCACCGTTCTGCTTCTTGCCACGTGGGAGAACTGCCACTTGTCCATACTTAGGCTCGTTTGTCAAGTCCGGCTCCTTCCACGGTGTAATTTCCTCGCCCTTCGACACTTTGGCAGGTCGATGCAGACGTGTCAGTCCATCCGCATTGCCGTGTCATTCTGTCTTTCGATGAACGATATCGAAGTCATACTCTTGTAGTCGCACCGCCCAACGGCCAATCATGCCCGTGTAATTAGTGAGTTTTTTCAACGCCAGCAAAGGTTCGTGATCTGTTACGAGGCGGAACTTCTATCCGTAGAGATACGGATGGAAGTGTTGGATTCCCCGGACCACTGCATAGCATTCGCCTTGAGGTGCTGAGTCATTCCTCCGTTTGTCCGGTACCATGCGCGACGCGTACTCGATGACATGTTCACGACCATCGTTCCCCTTCTGCGCTACAATAGCGGAGATAGTTTTCGGTTGCCAGTCCGTGATAAGAATGAACTATTTTGAGGGGTCCGGTCGAATCAAAATATGGGCCGTCGCCAGAGCGTCCTTGAGGAATGCGAAAGCCTGTTGGCACTCCGCGTCCCTGGTCCTTCCGTAGCAGGTTCGTTAGTGGTCGTGCAATCGCAGCGAAACCCTTGATGAAGCGACGATAGTACGATGTCAATCCTAAGAAGGCTCGAACCTGTGTCAGCGACGTGGGAACTGGGGCTTCTCTTACCGCCTCAACCTTTCTTGAGTCCGGCCGCAGTCCTCCACGTGTCACGACGTAGCCCAAGAACGAAATTTCTGAGAGAAAAAACTCGCTTTTCTTGAGCACGATCTTGAACCTAGCGTCTCTCAGCGCTCCCAATGTCCACTCGATGTGTTGCGTGTGCCCGTGATAGGTCTCCGAGTAGACAAGGATATCGTCCATGTACACGATCACGCTGAAGTTGATCATCCCCTTTGTTAGCCGCGTCTTGTTGACGAATTTCTGGAATGTCATGTTCATTGCTCGCTGAAACGTGGCAGGCGCGTTACAAATCCCCATCGGACACCGAACCCACTCCCACGTGCCTTCAAACAACACGAAGGCCGTCTTTGGCCGATCTTCCTCCTTCACCAGAATGTGATGGAAGCCATGCTGAATATCGAACTTGCCAAAATAATTGGCGCAACCAATCGCATCCAACAAATCATCAATTCGGGGGAGGGGATACATATCTTTAATCGTGATTTCATTCAACTTGCGATAATCGATGCATATGCGAATTGATCTGTTTTTCTTCGGCACTAATACCACGGGAAATGACCTAGTCTGGTGGCGGGTTCAATCCACCCGGTGGCTTCGAATTCCCGAATTCGTTCGAGCGCCTTTTTGCGCTCTATCACAGAGTATCGGTACGGCTTGCAGTGGATCGGGGAGTGATTCCCCGGCTGTATTTTGTGTTGAATGACTAAGGACAGGCCAATGTCAGTGTCTGTTACGCTAATCGCTTCTCGATATTCTGTCAGGATGTCCGCAATCAACTGATGAATCTCATCGAGTACGTACTGTGGCACGTGTAACTCAAAAAGTTGGTCCCAGATCCGTACGTCTATCTGTTTTGTGTGTGCGGGTTTCGCCACATCTGGTGGGGGCGCAAAAATGAAGGAATGGTCCGATCGCCAGGAGAACACCGTGACCATCATCTGGGCGTCTTCTTCCCGAATGGCCACGTGTCCTTCTGGGGTGATTCTGTCACAGACATCCTGCCATGGGACGGTTTTAGTTGCGATTTTTACTCCAAGTTCATCTGAGTCAGCTTCAAGACGCTCAGGGGGTTTCAAAGAATTGGCTTCTGCCCCCAGGCGCAACAGTGGCACTTCTTTTGCAGGTGTTAAGAGGGACCTTGGTAGATCCGTAATGTCGCAGTAATGCTTTTTGTCGCTGTCTCAGGAGAGAAGTCGGGTGATCCCTTCGTACAGGGTTTGAGGGGGGTCCAAATAATCGACCATCCTCCAAATCTGCACGAGGGGTTCACCCAAGATCATCGCTTTGGTCCTCTGAATGTTCCTACTGGTCAGATGCATTGTTCTTGCTATCGTTCTGGGTGGCGGGTAGTAAACACGCTGTCGTGCTAGCTTCGAGATTTCCGGATCATCCTCATCATCGTGACTGTTGTCCGCATCGTTTGTCGATGACTTTCCATCTGCGGATTCATCCCAGGAGATCATGCGGAGAGTCCCTGCCATCATCGGCGAAACCCGTGGGACTCCGCTGATGGTGTTACGAAGGGTTAGCCTCATAGGCACAACATAGGGCTTTCCTCCTGTATTTCGGAGGACGATCGATCGTCGTTCGAAATCCAAGTTTGCTTGTAACGCCACAAGAGCAGGAAGTCCGAAAAGAACGTCGTAGGTATTCACATCTACTACGACAACGTCTCCCAGTGCATGCACCTTTCCTACTCGAAAAGTGACATTGGTCATCCTTCCTACTGTTTTAATCTTTTCTTCGTCAGCCTACACGAGCTGATCTTTCTCGGAAAGCATGATCAGATCGTTTTTCCTACCTTCCCTTTCGACCCCGACCCGTTGTTGCGGGGGTCGGTGAGGGGACTCACGGACTAGATGCCCTGGCTGATGACATGCATAACAAACATTCAGGTTATTCACGGCTTCCCCGAGAGCAGGCGTTGAGGCCAGCCCTTGTTGGATTGGAGGGGCGCGCACTGCGATGGGCCGCATGTTCCTCATCATAGCCTCCAATCGAGCGTTATGTTCCCGTAGTTCCTTTTTGCTTTCTTGGATTAGACTAACCAATGTTTTGGTCAGTTCGAATATGGCAGTTGATTCATTCGATCGTACGGGAGTCTCAATCGGGGGCGAGGGTGCCGTTCTTACAGGTGTTGGCATCACAGGAACAGGGACACTCGGGATCTCATTTGGAATTGGTCGTTTTCGACCTATCTGCTCCAGATAGGTGACGGGGCTGGACACAAATCCCATATTTTCAAACTTGTTCTGTAACGCAACCAGCTCGGCTCTCGCTCGTGCGAGTTCGCATGAATCTCCTTCTCTAGAATAATCTTCTCCTTCCAGGAAGTTCGTCGCGAACTTCCGTTCCATTTCTTCTGCAGCGACCATGATCTGCTGCAACGTATGATTAATGGGGGAAAATTGCTTTCGTAGCTTCTCCCTTATTGTTCGGCTACGGAGCCCGTTTATGAACAGATCTCTCCCTACTTGCTCACCTCGCTAAGTTTTCACAAACATTCGGTAGAACCGGTTTCGATACTCTGCAACGGATTCGAAAGGTTTTTGCACTCGATCCTTGATCATGTAAAGCGCTTGCTCTGGGTGAACGTAATCAAATCGATTCAGAAAATTTCGTTCGAGAGTCGGAAGATCTACCCATACATAGGGACTAACCAATGATTAACATCTCCTCCTAAGCGAGCGGGGATGTTCACCTGAGCTTTGTTATCATCGTACTGTTGTGCTCTGAGCGTGGCCAGCCATGCTCCTGCGAGATGATGTGCTAAATCGAATAGATAGAGATAAGGTAGCGTCATGGGAGCCCGTGCTCGTGGGGCGGGTTGATTAGGATTCGGTTGATTAACATTCTGTTGTGGATTCGGGTTTTGCACATTGGCAGCCATATTGGATGTTCATCGATTCGCTGATCTGCTTCGGGTGACGATAGGGTCGCGTCTATGTGCGTTCCGAGGGCGGGGTCGCCCTCGGTTAGCCAGATCGCCTAATTAACGTGCTATCAATCCTAAGACCTGGCCACGTGTCAGCTCCGATACCAACCTCACGCCCAGCGCGACTTCCTGATTGGAGTGGGATGTGGGCCTGAAAATGCGAAAATGGGTGTGCCAAGGATTTTTGGGTAAGTGGAGTCCCAGGTCAGAATTGAGATCTCCTGTGACAGGGTCTTTCGGGGGCACAAGTGCAATTTGGCGAAGACGGTGTTTTCGGGTTACAAGCGTGGTTCGCTCAGGACCGAGCGAGCCATTGGTTTCGAGGACGGCGGTTCATGGGTTGGGCCCTTCAGGGTACAACAAAAAAAATCCCACGAGAAATGAAAGTTGAAAAAACATTCCATAAAAAGAAACTCCTTCATATTTATAAATGATCATTCCAATGTTCGTCCAATTCTAAAATTTTCAGTTTAATTAGATAAGTTTCCGTCTAAATATGAGCTTTCCCTTCCAACTACATCTATTTGTTCAAAATGAAATGAAAGTCTGGATGAGTTTATGAAATGTTTTAATTAGACTTTCATTCTATTACAACAAATATCTTCTAATTTAGATTGGATTAACCTATTTCTGACTAGAAATCCTTACTTAGAATGACAGTCAAATTAAAATATTTCATGAACTCATCCAGACTTTCATTCCATCTCTAGCATGCATTTCAAATAAGAAGAGATACCCCATTCTTAAACGAAAAGTTTTCAAGTAAGATGGAAAATTTTAAAATTGGAATGACATTTTCTAAGATGGAATGAAAATTTGAAATTTAAAATATAATTTTACTATAGAATGATTATTTAATTCCGGGAAATTTTTCTGTTGTAGGTGAGGTTCCGAGGAGTCCGCCTGTCAGTGATTGCCACGCGGCGCTGGTCGTCTCGCATTCGGGTTAAGCCTTCGGAACTCCGGGGTTCTCTGATCGCCGCGCCGTCGATAGTTCTCGCAGGGCATGCTGGGCCAGTAGGGGGCTATGACCAGCCACGGGACGACGCTGAGTTGATGATATGGAAGAAGAAGGCGAAAGGGAGGGAAACTGGTGGTGATGACGACAAATCCGGGGTGGATGAAGTAGTAGGTGTGATCCGGAGAAGGGAAATCAGAGCAACGGGGGTCGCTAGTGGTGGCACAGTGGAATTCCCGAGGACACAGTCGGTCCTCAGTGTGGCAGGGGTATCTCTGTCGGAGGAGTTCGTTTATCCAAGGGGTGAAGTAATCTGGGTCGTATGATGAGTCGGAATTCCAGGATCGCGTCATTGTGTCATTGCGGTGTTACGAGTGGCCTAAAGGCGGGTCCGCGGCGATCGCGATTACCGCGTGCGAGCACGTGCAGGCCATGCGAGTGGCGTCAGGCTTACGCGTCCTCGTGCGGGGTGACTGCGCCGTTGCGGATTCCGGGATGGTCACTCCCAATCCGACAGTGCCTCTGCAACGGTCCTGACGAGTCGACGCCCGGGGATACGTGTAAGGGTGCAACTCAGATCGCATTTTACATGTGTCCTCGCACGACGTTTGCCGAACCCGGCATCCGACCGTCTAATCACTCCGTGATGTTCTGAGTTATGCAAGATGCGATGATCACAAACAGCTCAATCCAAGGACAAGCAATCACACGGACATAATCATCAATTGTGCAAAATTCTTATTCTACCTACGTATGCATCGGATGTGACGAACAACGCAAAGACAAAAGATTCTCCGCAAAACGTAAACAAGCAAGCATAGCCTCCATAGATCCGCTTCCTCAGTAATCGTACACACGATACCTCCAAGGCAAGGACAAAGATAAAAAACGATCGACACATGGCATCCATACACTCATAGTGCATTGGAGAGGGGAATTGCAAAGACAGGTGTGAGGAAAAATCCACGTCCAAATTCCGAGAAATTGAAAAACGGGCAAGCGGCCCAAAGCCGAAATAAAAACTTATGTACACAAGACAGGAGGGAGAAAAGATAAAAGAAACAGCAAAACCACGTCCATCAACTTGAACTCTCTCTCTCTCTCGCTCTTCTCCTCCGATGCGGACAGTCCGTCGTCACGCACCAACCCACGAAGTCGTCACCCCGCTTAGTCCTCCCGCACCCGTCAGGTTCGCCCGCGCCCACAGTCCGCCGTGGCCCGCGTCAACCCCGCGTGTTTGGCACCAGCTCGTCGGGTCGCCCAACTCCTGCTCTACTCACCTTTGACTTCGCTCGTGTGCCGACCCTTCCTGATCGCGCAACCTCAAGCTTCCAACAGCTGGTTAAGAGAGTTAACTAATCGCGCAGCCGGAATTTATAGCGTGCATGCATGCGCGAAGAATACGGAATTACAAGGACTTAGAAGAAGGGAAGGGGGAGGGATTCGCCTACGTTTGCATGGTCTGATCGCGGCGTGGGGGACGTAGCCGCTCTCCACGCATCGATCCGATCATG
>BFEA01000126.1:988534-998603 GCA_003427395.1 Chara braunii
CCCCTCCCTCCCTTTCGCCTCCTTCCCCTCCACCCACCTTTTCTCCCCTCCCTCCCTTTCGCCTCCTTCCCCTCCACCCACCTTTTCTCCCCTCCATCCTTCTGGAACAACCTATATATTTCGCTTCCCTTGTTTCGCCCACCCCATAAGCTGTGCCCTTGGAAAATATCCCTCCCGACCATTGTTGGAAAAGAACACATACGTCTTCTTTCAGTCAGCGGACCCGCTTCACACCCTGCTTTCTACCCCTTTCCCCTCCTTCCTCTCCTTCCCCTCCTGGAATAACCTATATTTCACTTCCCTTGTTTCCCCCACCCCGTTAGCTGTGCCCTTGGACCATATCCCTGCCGACCATTGTTGGAAAAGCACACGTACTTCCTTCTTTCGGTCCGCAGACCGTCTTCCCACCCTGCTTTCTACCTCTTTCGCCTCCTTCCCCTCCGCCCCCACCTTTTCTCCCCTCCCTGTTCCGAACTCCAGCATGACTCGGATTTGTAATCATGTGGACAACCGACTGTACTCTGGAAGCAGCAGCAGCAGCAGCAGCAGCAGCGGCAGACCGTTGCACACTAGCGCTCCCTGCCGAACTTCTCCACTCAACGGCACAGACCGATGGTCAATGATTACCTCCGCTCCCTGGCGAACTGCTCCCTGGCGAACTTCTCCTCCTTCCTTCAAGCCCCATGGTCTAACGATTGCATCTTATTGTTGGTGTCTTCTCGTATGCCCTGTTGGGCGGGAAATTGAGACCCTCAGAGTGCGGCTGCTGCGGAATACCTTTTTGATTGCACTCCATCGACAACTGCCACCACCCTTTATGACTTCACTGGAGACTTCTGTTGCCCATGGTATTGAGGGAATCATGCAGTTCTCTGGGCTTTCCGCATCAATGGGAGGCATTTGAGGGTCTTTTTTTTCTGGGGGGGTGGGAGGGGTGGGGGAGGGGAAGGGGGGGCAGACGGATGCGCATTTCATCCGTCCCCTGTCATTCTCGGCACCTCATTGTATGAGTGATACATACATTCCTCCACTTCACGGACTTTTTGCGTCCGCACAACAAACAGGACTTTAGCTCGGTTGGTACAACCCTCCACTGTTGAAATACAGACCCGAGTTCGAACTCCGGTGGAAGCAGATGAGTCCACTTCTGAGTTTCCCAGGGCCGGTCAGTTCAACGAGGATATGTGTTGGGATACCTACTGCTCGAGCTCAGGTCTTACACCGCTGAACTGTTGAAATGCAGGCCTGAGTTCGAACTCTAATGGGAATGTGGTGACAGTAGCTCATTTCCTGCAATGAATGGCTGGGTTGATGAAAGTGTTTCCAACAGCAGTGGAATGTGTGCCCACTACCAGTGGGCAATCAATTGGATGATGGGCTGTTTTCGTGGGACTTCTGCTGGAGTGGCACTTTCTGCTGGAGTGTGTGACCTGCTGGGTGACAAAAGACTTGCCTGCCAATTGGGAATCCTCGTGATTGGCAATAAACAAGTCAGTCGGAACAGGCTGACCTTGTTTATTTATTTTAGAGCAGAAAAATAACAAGGGGCAATTTACAGAATAATAAACATTTAGCTTGGACTAATAACCAAATGCGGTTTGTTGGTTGCCTACGGTAGTGACTGAAATAAGGAGCAGACGACCCACGAGGAATCAAGGACACAGTGACAGCACGTGATATCTGCACAGACGAGAAATGGGCAACACAGGATGTCGTGGGATGAGAGTTACATGGAAGTGTTCGCAGATATGACAACGGGATTTTGCTGTAAGAGACCCCCGTATACCCCCCCCCCCCCCACCCCCCACAACTTTATCGATTGTGGTGCTCATTTGAGTGCGTGTGGCTCTTGCATCTCACATGGTGGGGGGGCGGCGGGGGAGAGTTATCTATCCGTGGACACCCTTGCTCACCCGTCCAGCCCGTCCATGCTCGCCATAGGATGGTGAGGGAAAATGGACAAACCTGCTGGCTGTTCTTCATGAAAATGGGCATTCCTGACGGCTATCACCATCGATCTATCACCTCCTTGAACTCCTTCCCCGGCTGACGGCTAACACCATCGGCTGACGGCTATCGGTCTTCCCTCTTCTCTTTGACCCTCGGCTGACGGCTATCACCATCGATCTATCACCTCCTTCAACTCCTTCCCCGATTCCGTCCCCGCATCACAGTCAGACCTCCAAGAGATGGTAATCCCCTTCTTGTCAAGATGAAGAGGACGAACACAGCGAGCATTGAACCTGCATCTATCACCTCCTTCGCCGGTTCCATCCCGACATCACAGTCAGACCCCCAAGAGATGGTCACCCCCTTCCTGTCAAAATGACGAGGGCGAACACAGCTAGCTCAAACCTATGTCTATCACCTCCTTCGCCGGCTCCGTCCCCACATCACGGTCAGAGCGAGAGTCACCCCCTTCATGTCGAGATCAAGAGGCCGAACACAGCTAGCATTGAACCTACATCTATCACCTCCTTCGCCAGTTCCGTCCCCAATCACAGTCCTACCTCCAAGAGATGGTCAACCCCCCCCCTTCCTGTCGAGATGACAAGGGTGAACACAGCTAGCTCGAAGCCCCGAACCTAATACGTAGGGGACTTTAACGTTGACAAGACTGCAGCAAAGAAACCGCAATGCAATTCTAAAAGCACGACCACCACCAGTTTGGCTGAACACAACTCAAACCTACGTAGAGACTTTTGACGTTGAGACGACTGCCGCGAAATCGTGATGTGTTGAGACGACTGCCGCGAAACCGTAATGCGTTTCTAAACACAAGATCCAATACTCTACTAAGTCAGAAATTCTTCATTACCACCACCAGTTCGGCTGCTTGTTCTCAGCACAGCTTGATACAGCAGCAAGTGAAGAAGTCTTAGAAGTGATTAGGCAGCGCCATTCGGCAGATTCCGAAAACTTCCAAGCATTCGGTTCTCTGCGCCGAAGGTCGGTGACAGGCCAGCGCGAACGGGAACGGGAACGCAAACGGGGGAGCAGGAGGGTCTGCTTCGCTCCTAAACCAGTTTTTACTAGATACTCTCTGCAGCCCTATGCCCTAGATTGCCATTCTATTAGATGCCCTCCCTCCCATAGTCATCTGGCTATATCACTTATCAGCGCCATTTCGTTGGGACATGAAGGCCACGGTGTCCGTCCACGGGTTATATCCACACCCCCTTCTTTCTTCTTCGATTCGATCACCACCGTTTCTGTAGAGGCATTAGGCAGTCGGTGACCTCATTTTGGAACCCCCTCCATCATCAGATTGGGACGCAGAACATATGCTACTGGACCGATTGATTCAAACATATGACCCACACATTATAGGGATTGTTGCACACACTGTCCGCCAACTGACCGGCAGCAAAACCAACAATGGGACCGTGCATTCTGTAGCGCCTGACCCCCGCCGGGTCCCCGGGGATCCCCGCTTGACAACTGTGATTCTTTTTTACAGCTAGTAGGTTTTATACAACAGCAGGGGGGCAGAATATCATGCATATGCCTGTGTGCTTCCTCCTCTTCAATGGCTTCGCAGGCTCTGACAGACGGGATGGATGCCAGCTCCGGCATCAATAAAAGCGCTGGCGACAAGAGGGCACTACGGAGTTAGCGGTAATCATTAGCATTTATTATTCATGACGCGCACTGCCAGAGACATTTGATCGCTATGGTCGTACTTGAGTAGACATTGCATAATCCCTGGTGCGCCGACATCGCTGCTATGTGTGAGCCTACACACTTGCTCGTGCAAAGGATATGATATCTTTCTCCCAATCGCCATGGGGACTAGAGCCCAACCCTGCATCATCTCCAAGGCGGATACCCCAAGAGCCTTCTTGTCCTGTTTACCTCCCTTCCCCGCTAACATTTTTTATCCCCCTCTTTCCCCCGCCCAATAACCCCCCGCCACCACCACATCACCCCACCCACCCACACGCACACACACACACACAGATCCGGTAGTCTCTAGCTACTTGTACGGCACACTGAGTGGACATTGCACGATCCCTCACGCACTAACAGTCCGATTAGGCAGCAGCCAGTGCACGCAACCGACTCTTGCTCTCCCTTCGATGACATCTCTCAAGGGTAACGACTTTAAACCCGGTGGCTGTACCTCCACGTTTTTAAGGCCGTTAACGCGGTGGCTGAATCGGTGCACCGCGCAAGTCCATATGCATTTGCCTCAGAGCCTCCCCAGAGGGGGCCTAACTTCGCCTAAGACCCCCCTGGGGTACTGGTGGCTTAACGTAGAGCACACAGCGGGTGTGCCCCGAGCACTTCTCTCCTCCTGTCACTTTTCCCTACCATCATCACCCCCTCGCCCGAACCCCTCCCCAGCAAGCCGGGCCCCCACCGTCCCTCCATCCCAGGCAACGAGAGCCACAGAGCACCTCACTTTCTCCGAGCAGAGCCAGTGGCACACCTTACTTAGCCTGAGTGATCTCCACCGACTTTCGCCGATGACGAGCAGAGGCTGGCGGCGGTCTGCCGGAAACCAACGAGTTTCTTTGCTTGACATTTGGACGGCCGTCGCCGACTCACAGGGTAACGAAAGACATACACACACACGACTGCCATGCAGCGATTCCTTTGTGTTAGACTGTTAGTCTGCAGGTCACCACTACATCATTTGCCTGAAAGTCCGCCCATATAGCAACAGACACTGCATCTTTTGAATATCCTCCACAGATCGGAGAGGATGGGATTAACAATCTGCTGTACTTCTTCGGCTCGAACCCACGATGACGCAGGACTGGAACTCCAACCAACACCACACGACGCCATACGGGTGCGAACGGCCAGCAGCTGGGACAGCAGGGACCACTTAGCCTCTCTGTCTCTCTAATGGTGGGTGAGGACGGAAGGCACACGGCGGCGGGTAAAAGGCGAACACCGACCATCATGATGTTTGGGAGAAATGCAAAGCACACACAGCAAGAAATAGGATAGATAAAGAATCGCGACGGCCTGAAGAGGCAGGAACACTGGGGGGGAGAAAGGTAACGCCGGACCGGATACACTACGTTTGGCAAGCCTGCCCTCTGGGCAGGTGCCACAACATGAGCAAGAGCATAGATGATGCACAATGCTTGCTTGGCCTGCTGCTCCGTACGACACTCAGCAAAGCGAAAGAGAGAGCGAATAGACAGACTCCTGTCCTCGTCTTGAGAACGGGATCGGATCGGTTTGCGGTGGTGAAGGGGCTGGAACACAGGTAAGGGGGGAAGTAGGCTGAGAGATCCAGCACAGGCAAGAGAGGAGGGGGGGGTGGTGGTAGCCCCTCCCCCCCCCCATCGTCAGTGCACCCAAATAATGAAACGAATACAATCATTACAGAAACATTTTAAGAAAAAGAATATGACCTCTGAAGTTTGAACAAAAGAATTCTCACTTAGTAATAAACAGGAGGCACAAGGGAGAAACGAAACAATACGGTTGTCGACATGGATGGCAGGAGGAGACGGCGCCCGAGGTAGAGAGGGATGTGGAGCAGCAAGTACGCGGAAAGAGGCGTCGAGGGGGAGATTAGATCAGATAACAGGGAAATCGCGTTCGTTTGCCCGCCGGTACAGGATCGTTGATGCTTCCAGCCTGCACAAAACACAAAACCATCAATCAATCATCATCATTATTATGTCTACAAGACACGCGAAAAAAAAAACATGTTCGGCACATCATATATGCACATCCTGAACGCCCCCTACTATGCTACGAGCACTGTTTACTGCACCCTCGGATCACACAGCTCGTTGTAACTATTCATCAGCATGCCAGCAAAAGAACCATTGCATCCCGTCAACACATTCAAGATTTACCCACAATCTCATCTTATATCACAACCTCAAAACAATATCCCAACTCTCTCTCTCTCTCTCTCTCTGACACAGTCTCTACCCCTGACACACACACACACACACACACACACACACACACACACACACACACACACACACACACACACACACACACACACACACACACACACACCACCAATGGAATTTCCTCCAAGACCCTCCATGGTTTCATGGCCTTTTCTTTAGAGCCACCAGCACACCATCAAAAGGCCCGTACCATGTGCCAGTTCGCACAGGGCTGTGGTCAGGTTTGACCCACTGGGCCAAAAATGATGGTGGCCAGTGGTAGGCACTGACCCCACCACCACCTGTTCAGGGCCCAGGGCGTGGCGAATCACGGATCGAGAAAAAAAGGGGCTCGGAGTCCAGAGTTTAATCCACCACCCCCGAACATCACACCGATATTTCAAATACTTTCGTTCTAAATTTTTGAACATTTTTCTCAATTTATGTGTGTGTGTCATCCTTCGATGGGCATGGGGCCATGCTAATCCTCTCTCTCTCTCTCTCTTTCAAATCGAATTTTAACAGATGTCCCAAAGGACAAAAATAGCACCGATCTGGTCCAATCGATCATTGCCAAATTCAAGTTTGCATCTTGACCCGACCCGACCCGACACGACCCGACCCAACCCGACACTCGTGTGCAGTCAAATGGTGACGTTCATGGATCTCGCCGAAACAAACACAAGTCGAACAAACGACGATCATTCACACTCTACAGACTGTAGAGCCGCCTGGGCCAGGCACAACCCTTGTGCAGGCTGATTTTCAACCCAGCCCCGCATGGAACAGAGTGCCGGGAGCCCTGAACCCTAAACCCCAAAGAACCCAAACCGTATGCATCCAAGCCTGCGACAGAAGCTGCATTGCACCTGGAAAGGTGAACGTTGCGAATGCAATTTAGGGCTGAGTGAAGCAAATCCAGAGCAACCGTGGAGGTATCAAATCCAAAACAACAACTCCAAGCCAGTCGGAGAGGGGGGGGGGGGCGTGTACAAAACACACAAACAATGAACTCACCAGCCTGGCCGAACAACCCACTTCCCGTAGGCTAGTGCCCAATTCACCTGCCATGACATGACGACCAGATAGCAGCCAATCAATACGGTGATACACTGATACTATCGTTCGTTGTCATAACCACAATTTACAGTTTTGTTATTTAAACTATTTTGTACTTAAAATAGTCCGACCGTACAAAGGACACAGTACGATATACTTTCTTTTTTTAATCTTATGCGCAGGGACCGCGTGCGAGCTTGCCCTGGGCAAACACTCCATGGACCGGCACTGATTATTATCAGTATTTATTGCTGGTATGCTGGGCCTGCTGCTCCATACGAACAAAAGCAGGCCCATTCTAACGCTCCCCCACAGCAGGGGGAGTGGGACAGGGCTGGCTTTGTTCCCAGACCATCCGTACGCCATATAGCTGCACACTGAAATTCGCACAGTGCCAAAACAAATCTGTCCCGCATGACACCATGCAGTCCAAGACATTCCATGCCCTGTGACACAAACAACATTGTGCTGCGCAGGGTAATACAATTGCCTCACACAGTGGCACACAGTGTCGTTGCAGGACGCTGTACAAGCATGCAGCACCAGTCAGCATGGGCAAGCAAGAGGAAGAGAGAGGGGGCAGACGGGAAGAGAGAGAGACACAGAGAGAGAGAGAGAGAGAGAATATCACCCATGGAACACAAACTCTCTTAGCAGTTTTGACAACAGAAAGACTGACAGAGAGTTATGGAGAGGGACTGCATTCCATGGCTGCAGCATTGGGGCATTCCGAAGAATCTGAACACAATTGTCGCAGGTATGGCTTTTTGACGGCCAAGTTCAACGCGGTGGTTGGGTGCATCCGAATTCGCCAGTTTTGCTCAAATTCGGTGCAGCCTTATCCTCACGCACCAAGGCACATCCAGGGAAAGCGCCGGCGAGGTCCACGTGTGCCGCAGAGTTAGACTCCAACTTAGTCGATCACCACCTATGTGTACAAGCCAGCAGAGTGATGGAATTTGGGACTTGGGCCCTTACCTTATCTGTACCAAGCGCCACAGCAACGACATGTGTCACATCACAATCACAGGTGCTTGTGCACTTGGCACCAAACTGCTCAGCCATACGCCACAGTGGATGTAGATGTGGTTGCATCTCCCCCGTCTGTGAAAACCAAACAAACAGAAAGACAAGATCGCAGAGGGTCACTCCCCATCAAAATCCCCCCCCCCCCCCCCCCCGCACACACACACACACATCCGCACACACACGAAGCAACTGCGGTTCAACCCCATGTGCACCTGCACAAAAGAGAGAGAAAGAGCGTGTGCGCGCGCGCGAGAGAGAGAGAGAGAGAGAGAGAGAGAGAGAGAGAGAGAGAGAGAGAGTACCAGTATTATTCCGGGATTGATTGCAAAGTTCCCCCGCCTCAATTGTTTTGTTTAACGTGCAATTGCAACTCTTGCATAAGTTTGCTCACACATTTCACAAATTAATAATTAATAATTATTGATATTCTTAAATAAAATTTGAATTTTTCTTTTCTTTTCCAACCATTTTTCAATTTTTTGTACGCCAACCCCTGTGTGTGTGCCACCATCCTCTGTAACCATTTTTCGATTTTCTGTCTAGCAACCCTAACATGTGGCATTCGCCCTTTATTTCCTGCTAGGTATTCCAGTGCTATTTTTTATCTCCCATTCTCTGTCCTTTTCACTTTCGAGCTATCACCCATATTTGTCGGTGATCAAGGCCTGTTGCATTTATCGTCCAGATGCCGGCAATTGAACAGTGACCCAGTGACAGGCAGATGACCGTGTAATCATTCAGCATCTACGGTTCCCCCTTTTCTTTTTTTTTTTCTTCAGATCCTCTCTCGATTTATATGCGTCATCCTTGTGCAGGGGCCATGCTAATCTTCTTTCTCAGTATCGTTCCAATTCAAACGGATGTCCCAAAGGACAAGTTACGTTCCTCTTTTGTTTTCCTCTTCTTCTCTTAAACAAATCATCCGCGCGGCACTTTTGGGTACCAATTTGAAAAATAAAAAAGGCAGTTCGGTCGATGGGAGAAGAATATGTGAGCAAGCAGGAAACAGCTCCACGACACACAGATCGGGGAACTGAGTTCGAATCCAGATGCAATCAAGACGAACAGAGTAAAATGCGGACCTGAGTTCGAGTCCAGATTCAATCAAGACGGAACCGAGCTCGAACCCGGATGCAACCAGTTGGTAAGATGGTAAACTCATGAACTGTTGAAATACAGATCTGAGTTCAAATCCAGATGCAATCAAGATCTGAATTCCATCTTTTTTCTTAAATAAAAATCGAAAATTATTACTTTGATGGGAAAAAAATCAAAAAATTCGAAAAATTCGAAAAAAGAAGAAGAAGAAGAACAGTATTTTTTTTTTCCGACAAGGAACACACACAACTCCGCTCCTAAGAGAATGCTCACAACAACAAAAAAAAAAAAATTCTCACAGGGAAAACTCGGCTGAAGACAATCTTTGTGCCGGACAGAATTTTCTGCTGCTCCGCCGCAAGAATTCTGCGCACGTCAACGCTCCTAGAAATTGCCAAATTTTCAAAAAACGCCATGTGTATCCTCTCAATCACCTGCAAAAAAAAAAGAAAAAGCAAAAAAAAAGCAGGCATTACACATTAGAAGAATGCTCTCAATCACCTGCACAAACCCCCACGCATTACAGACTCACAAACAAGCTTATCTCCTACGGACGACGGAAGAAATATTCACATAAAACTTTGGACCATCAAAGCAAGAGTGCGATGAGAAATGAATGCCTTGTCATCAGTTTGTTATCAGGAAAGAATTGCCAGAAGATAACCACCCTGCCCAACTGGGCCAACACCAAAAAAATAGCCAGACCCACTCAACCCAACCCACTTCTTCCCTGTGAACATCTATCTCTTGGATTAGCAAAATAACAAACAAAACAAATCCAGCAACAAATCTTCCACCACCAGCTCCACGACGGACCCTATTTTCCCGAACCCGCAGCTTTCCACTCCTAACACAGAACTGAATCAGCTGCTACCAGGCCATTACATCAAAAGCACAACCTTTGTGTACACGGGCCCAAGTTTCGGTGGAAGAGTCTCATCGGTCCCATTCCTGGTGGTTCAAGCAAATCTATGGGCTTCCCTAGACTCTTTACTCACATCCTCTCCTTCAGC
>BFEA01000126.1:998634-1014232 GCA_003427395.1 Chara braunii
CAGAGACTGTCGGGGTTTACCCTCCTGACGAGTCGGTGAATGTCCGACGAAACAGTCTGGTACAGTCATGCTTTTTTTGAGTGTTTAGAGAATGTCACCACACACACACACAATCACACACACACACACACACACACACACACACACACACACACACACACACCACACACACACATCACCACTTCGTAGACACACACCACCACACACACACACACACACACACACCACCACACACACAATCACACTCACACACACACCACACACATGAGAAGCAACCATGAAAACACGTGCCCAGACATGACCTGAAGAAAACTGCCCATTGCCCAAAGCTCTGAAGATGGTATGCAGTGTACTATGCACACCTATCACTACTGAAGGCAGACCACATGGGGAACTCCGGCTGGAAGCTCTCTGCGCCAAAGTCCCCTTCTGTCGACCCCATCTTTCACACGCTTGCGAGAAAAAACAGCCAACCAAGAAAATAGTAAACCAGCCAACCGAATAATAATAATAATAATAAACCAAACCAGCCGGCCGAAATTTCAAAACCAAAGAAGAAGGATCGCCACAGAGACCCCTGGCAACTGCAACTACAACGTCGGAAAGAAAAAAAAAAAAACTTAAACAAAACAACAAAATTTCTGCTTATCTAGATTGCACAACTCTCTTTGGGGAGGAATAGAAAACAAGTTGAAAACAAAAGAACTTACACTTAACACCGACGCCAGCATGCCATCCGCTTCCCTCTCGTCATGGCTCATCTCCAGTAACGAAGGTCCAGGCAACCCAAATTGCCGTCTACTTGAAGGAAAATACATGTACCTAGAATCAGCAAAAAGGTGAAACAGACAACACCCAGTTAGTTGATTGTATGTCATAACCATCAACATCGGGGGGGAAGAGAGAGATTGCTAGTCGATCCAAATAGGGGGGGGGGGGGGATATCCTAAAAGGAGCACACAGGAAACAGCCCACACAAAACAACACCTGCTAAAAGGGGGACAGGTAAAACAGTCTCGCTGTTAACCCGACCCCCGCTGCTAGACAGTGACTTGGGTCATGTCACGCGGGTTCCTAGCATACATGCAAGCGGACGCCGTGCGGAAAATTCGGCACGTTTGGCGCACGAGCGGACCTGCACCATGCGGCGCATGAAGGAAATATTCACTCAAAAGAAAAACGGGGTCCGCATGGCTGGGTCAATAGTCACCTCCATCCCCTTTGAAGATTTTGTTGTGGGATTGGGAGGGGAGGGGGGGAGGGTAATGCCGCTACCTAAAAGTCAAGACTGACGTCCCAGACACCTTTTCGTGGCTATTTCTCATGTCCAATCGGACGGAAATCGGACGGAAAGAAAGATATGTACGACTGTACTTGAAAAAGATCAGTTCCTTAGGTGTTGCACTCATCTGTATCTACAAAAACAGCAAAAGAAAAACAAAAAGGAAAACTGCCGCTGGTACGGCGCACGAGCAGGTGCCGCGTCGGACGCCGTGCCACGTGGAGCACTGTACGGCGCGCGGTGCGGTTGCAAGTATGGTTCCGACCCATCTTACGCAACGGGAGTCACAACCCGCGTCCGCCTGTCTGTAACTTGAGTCGCAACCTACGCTACACAATCTATGTTAGACAACCCACCTCACGCAACTCGAGTCACACAACCCACGCTACACAACCTCGGTCAGAACATGCGTCTCAACCAATGCTACACAAACCTAGTCACAAACCGCATTAGACACAAGCCACCGTCTACAACGGACGTTACATAACCAGCTTCCCAACTGTGTGGCAGTTACGTTGTCAGCTGCAAGGAAAATAGCTAAATGCATGCCTCCTGGCATCAACAGAAGAAAAGATGACATTAAAAATTGTTTGTCGTTAACCGAAGTTAAAGATTGGCAATCAACCTGGACATATATCGTGATTAACAGGACGACACATTTTCGCACTCCCGCATAACAGAAAAGGCGGGGGGAGAGAGAGAGAGAGAGAGAGAGAAATGGGAAGATGGACAGACAGGTGGATCCACAGATGGACAAACAGAGAGACAAAGACAGAGAGACAGAGACAGAAAGAGAGCCGGGGACAGACAGACAGACAGACAGAGTTGCGGTGTTCTCTGGTTCCACTACTCTCCTTTTTTTTTTTCTTCTTCAGTCTAGTGATACTTGGTTCAGAGGGACAGAGAAGGAGAGAGAAGGAGAGAGAACATGTTGATTGAGCAACAGGAGGAACAGCAGAGCTCGGACGTGGTGGCCATTAGAGGGTAATTAGGCACCCCCAAGCTCAGAAAACAAAGTTATGTCATTTTTTAATGGGCAAATTCCTTAATTTTTGTGTGTCCTTCTTGTGCGGGGGCCATGCTAATCTTCTCTGTATCATTCCAATTTTTAACAGATGTTCCAAAAGATGTACATCCAAATTTCTCTTTGTTTGTTTGTTTTCTGAAAATTTTGTGGCTTTTTCTTGTTTCGATGTGTGTCATCCTTGCGCAGATGCCATGCTAATCTTCTCTGTATCATTCCAATTTTAACTGACAGCAACAGATGCTAAAATTTTTAATCATGGGCTACTCTTACGTCCACAGGGGACGGATCTCCAAGCATCCTTCCGCTTGATCTGTCAAAGCGCTCAAACTTTAAAATCTTCACAAAAAAGTTGAGAAAACACAAAAGAGTTTTTTTTTAACGACTGCCTCAAGGGACGCAAGAATAGGACCCATAGAACAGGGGGGGGCTTCAACTTGGAAGGTGTAAGGAGATTCAAAAGGTCATGCCGTGCGCACCGAAGCGTGTGTGTCCTTCAATATACGTATCTTTGTGTGCTGCATGAGATACCCCAAAAGGAAAAAGGGAAAAAAAAAAAAAGGCCATGGCATCTCTCCTTCTTCTTCCATATAAAGTTTAAACAGAAAGGATCCAAAAAATAGCAGAAAAGAAAAGAAAACCAACAAAAAACACCCCTAACTTTCCCGGCCTATCATCCTCCCTTCCTAAGTTATCACAACAGAGAAACTCAAACCGTCTTTCTCGCCACTTCTGTTTTGTTCAGAAGCTCCTTTGCTTTAAAGTTTACGCTATGGCTTTCCCTCCATACATCCGAGCGTGCCAACCACCCCCMCCCCCCGCCGCTAACCCCCCCCGGGAAGAAAAGAGAAGGTACGTTGTTGTGGTTGTCAGATCAGTACCTTTCAACAACAATTAGATTATCAGCATGATGGGGCCAAACCCTTGCTGAATCATCAATAATCAACACAGCCGATTCCATACCGAGAACCCCATCCAGATCCTTGCTCTTGATGAGACGATCATCCCTGTCACCGACTCCCATGTCTGAGTCATCACCCTTGGAGATGACTCGACCCGCAAACAGCTTCCCTGTTGGATCAAGGAGCTTCGTCATTTCCGTAGCATACGCACGGTTGCCCATCGTGTACACATGCAGAGCAAAAAGCTCACTTGCCTGCAGTAACAGACACATTCACAAATCCATCGATCACAGCCCACAACAGAGGAAAACTTAGAAAACCAGGCAGGGCCACGAGCAAGAGAGAAAGTACGGTGATGGTCTCAGCAGGTTGAAGGGGATCAAGACGAAAGAGCGCAAGGGATGAAACAACAGACAAAACGAGAGAGAGAGAGAGAGAGAGAGAGAGAGAGAGAGAGAGGACCAGCAATGTCTCAGAGCAGATGCAAGGTAGGAAAACAGGTGTGATTCAGTGCGACAGGTTGAAGGGGATCAAGAAGTAAGAGGGCAAGTGGTGAAACAACAGACAAGCGTCCATACACACGCGTGAGAGATGGGGAGAGAGTGAGAGAGAGAGGGAGAGATATGACTGCACAACCTCGACATGAGTTAGTACGTCTCTCCTGCTGCAGCATTAGGTTGTCTCTCCTGCTCCAGCATCTCATCCATCCCTTCCTTTTACATTCATTTCACCAGCTCGTTGTCGTCTATCACAGCAGCCAGAGAGCAACCATGTTCTGGACTAGGGGCACAACTGTACTAAAAAAGCACTGCTCTTCCGATAAAAGGGAAGCCAACGTTCAAAGAGAGAAGCATAGCCAACGTTCAAAGAGAGAAGCATAACCATACAAAAATAGACAGCGGAAAATCGAAGCAGTTGGAGGGACCCGAGAGGGGAAGGGGAGGGGGGGGGGGGGCCGAGGGGACGGGCTACCCCTCTGGGGGAGAAATTGACAAGTTCAACAAGACCAGGCTCTTCCCTTCCGCCGGTGAGCCAAAATAAAAACAACTGAGAGAAATGGGAAGAACTTTGGATGCCGCATTGGTAACCGCATGAAAAATGGAAAAACTGGAAAAAGAGTCACAGAGGGAAAGGGGTGTGAGGAAAGCAGGGGGAGGGAATGCGTATCATATCAAACCTACGAGGTGATCAGAACTTACCCTGGCAAGGAAAGTCCAGATACCAGGTCGCAACTTTGTCCACATTCCCATGTATGGAAATCGGAAAAGCTCCCTCTTCTCCGGGCTCAGCCGGTTGAGTTCCATATGTTCCGTCATCATCAGCCGTCGATCCGCCTCTCCATCTATTTCTGAGAACTGCATAAACCACCGCCATGCAGTTGAATCATACCGCCACACGGAGTTAAGGGCAATCCCGAAATCCTCACTGCCGCTTGCAAAAAAGAACAAGACACCAGTCAACAGACACTCCAGCGAGGCTCGGCTCAAGCCGCCGTGAAAACGAACAAGTCAGCATTACCCACCCTGAGACCACCTCTTGCAATGCAGTCAGTGCAGTGCAAACGGAAGAGCTGAATCTAGTAGTTTGTCTGAGGGCAAAATCACATCAGCACTCACTTATTTTTCCCTTTCTTTCTTCACTGAATTCGTTGCAATCATGCTCATCAAGAAGGTCTTAGTGTGAGCATTTCCTCTGTGCCCTTTTCCTCTTTTTTTTTTTCTGTGAATCTGTGCCCTTTTCCTTGCACCGTTTGACATGCAAACCTCACAACAACAAACCAGGAGACAAAAGCCAATCAGGTGAGATGGATTCTACAATTTCATTTTCCAGAGGTCTGCATTGTCTGGCTCCTGCCTAATGGGTATTGCTCCCATTCACACGTGTATTATGAATGTGAGCGGGTGCGCGCGCGCGCGCGCGCGCGAGAGAGAGAGAGAGAGAGAGAGAGAGAGAGAGAGAGAGAGAGAGAGAAGCCACTCGAGGATGCAAGGAAATGGATTGACGAACACGTCCACAGAATCCTAGCAGACCCTCCCTCAGGAGTCTGTGCATTGAAACACAAGAAGCACACACAAGCGCATCGCACTATGCCTCGAAACGTAAAGAATCACATGCAAACCCATCAGATATATGAAAGCCCAAACGAAAACAAGCGCTCGCATGCGGGTATGGGGCACACACACACACACACACACACACAGAGAGAGAGAGAGAGAGAGAGAGAGAGAGAGAGAGAGAGAGAGAGATGCACACTCCATGCCAACGGATTACGCAGGAGAATATTACCTTTGCAGAGTTCAAAAGAGTGTGGTCCAGATCCAATACAAGGCATAACTTTTTCTGACGAAGCATTTGAGATTGTTCTTCCATCCTCCTCCTCCTCTCCTCCTCGATGGCTAGCCGCTCCGCCACCGACAGACCACAGAGTAGACCTTCAATATCTGCTTCTGGGCAAACATTGCCCTGCTGTTCCTGTATCTTCACACCGCCATTCTCGACCTGCGGACATGCCAGGTGATTGTTGAATCCTTCCAAGCATTCCTCCTCGCCTACCCATCCTCCCTCTGGCCCCCGCCACGGAAAACGGGATGGTCCGTTGTTCCCCCGACCTCCTCGGTCCATCCGCCTCTCCACATTCTCCCAACCTCTGTCTCCAAACCTCTCAGGCATCATCCCTCGTCCCATTCCAACCATCTCCATGCTGCTCTGAGTGGCATTCCCAGCCCTGCGCTCATTCTGATCATATGTAGCATTTGCCCGGGGGACTGGCAGAGTCCTGCTCTGCATCGCCATGCCGTCCCCCCCAACATCTTCCGCAAACATTGGCACGTTTCCCATGTTTCCGTTCCTCGAATGCACTGCCGGCGCACCGCTTGTCAACGTTAGGTCAGCATCAGCTCTGACTGTACCCGTTCCCAGCAATCGAGCAGCCGATGGCTCCGGGATCGCCTTTCTCGGCTCCCGTCCTTGTCCACCCATCTTCCCCGCATCTGGTCTTCCAGCCTCCAAACGCACTGATGCATCCAAGCCACCTTTCCCGGGACGGAACTCCATCCCACCTCTCGCTTTACGGACAGCATTATTGGCTATGCTGCCAAGAACAGCTGGTCTCTCCATGCTATCACTCGTAGTATCGCTGGGCCCACATGGGACGCTCTCCCTGCTAACCTTGGCAGCACCAGCAGGAAACTCTGAATTGTTTCCTGATGGGGCACCTGCCCCCAGCATGGGAGATGTACCAACAGCAGGCTGACTTTCACCCATCCCTCCCTCGACAAGGGCCCGCCTTGGGTCACGTGCTTTCATTGAAGGCTTTGTGCGCTCCTGCCGCTCCTGTTTCTCCGAATACGCCCCCAACATAATTGAACGATCACACCGCAACACATGAAATCAGAACAAATAAGACCCAAGGCAAAAAAATTCACCCAGCACAATCCCCATCCACTTTTTTGTTTCTTGCATGCTTTTCCATCCTCATGCAGGGGACCATATTAGTCTTCTCTGCCTCATCCGACGATTGTAACAGATGTCCCACAGCCTCCACATAAAGCCTTTGTGTTTACCAGCAAACTGAGAGCGGCAAAGGAATCCCTGCGTGTTTTTTGTATTCGCTATGTATTATGTAACCATGACAGGCTGTCTTGTTGGACTTTCACCAACACATCAGGAGGTTCTACTGGCCAAAATTTGGGCAATCCGTCGAGGATGGATTTGACTATACTGGATAACTCACACCTTGCCCAAATTTATTCATACCCCGGATGATACCCGTCATAAAACTGCTCAATTGTTTTACTCGTACCGAGCCTGCAATCCTAGCACAATATCTGAGTTTAAAGTTACTGCTTGTTGACAACAATAACAGCCATAAAGCCTGCAAAACTAATCCATCACAGCCATCAAAAAAGAGTATGTGTGCCATTGTGTGGGCGAATGTGTGTTGTTTTCAAAGACCCCAGATTCTCTCTCCCATTCCCTTCACAAATCATCACAAGCCATCCATAAAACAAAACGGTTAGAGATAATTGAAAAAAATGCAACGTTGGCCGCGTTTGTGTGGTTCAGCGCCAAGTGCCCACACACTCGTCCTCCGCCAAAGTGGCACACTTGCACATATACATATTACATATGTATATATATATATATATATCGTCAAATAGATATATATCGTCAAATAGATATATATATATATATATTTCAAAGTCCATAAGGGTATGGAGCGCAGAAGGCAACTTACCTAAGACAGAAGACTACTCCAGCAAGGAGGCACCAACCCGACCCCCTCAAAGGTCCCAAAAAGAACTTCCACATCGGCCCACAAAACCGAAAACTCATTTACCAAAAACAAACAAATATAACAGCACTGGCATTCCCGACATTCATCTCAAACTACACACTCGCGTCACTGCCAAAGAGGAGAAAGAAGAGAGAGAGACAACTTACCTAAGATAGAAGGCTCATCCAGCAAGAACGCACCGACCTCCCCTGCTAAGGGTTCAAAAAAACTGGGAAAGCCTTCCACGCCGGCCCACAAAACATACATTCCCCCCAAAGAGAACTCGTGGCCACCCGTAAACATCCAAACAGCCCATGCTCTGAAGCCGGGCAAAGAATTAGGCCGCGTATAATCAACAAAACCGACAACACATATCTAACCACAAAAAGAGAGGATAGCTCACTAGTACGAGCCCGATCCTCGCCGCTCAAATCTGCCAAGAGTGTGTGTGTTTCATGTGTGTGTTTTGTGTGTGTTTTTTATGTGTGTGTGTTTTGTGTGTGTGTGTGTGTTTTATGTGTGTGTTTTGTGTGTGTGTGTTTTAGATTTTCCCCACAACAGCCCCAATTCCACCCAGGTGAATAGATTTAGAATCAAAGCAGTCTTTGTCCTATTGCAGACAACGAGAGCATTTGAGATGTCCAACATATTAAAGGAATTTTATAATTAGACAGTTTTTTGGTTGTCCTCGGGGTACCCCTTTCATTGTTCTTGCAGGTCCCCTTTTACTGTGCCTCTTACGCACAAGGCTGCCCACGTTGATTGTGGTTAGAGCGACAGCTGCCCACATCCCCGGGTGCCTTCACAGCCCACTTGCACGTTATTTCAGGAGGCAGAGTAAAAGGGAAGGTATGCTCCTGTGCATCTCCTCAGAGCTTCATACTCCTGTTCATTTCACTTCAGATCTTCAGCTTATACAGTCTTGTGTCTGTCCTTCATCTTCATACTTCCAGTCATTCCGTTTCTGATCTTCATATCGTCTATTCTCTTAATGATGCTCATTCGTATGTTTTTGTTAGTAGTACAAAGGGAGTGGAGCGGAGGGTGGAGGGTAAGGGATAGAAGGCGGAGTTCTCTAGGAGTATGGGGCATGGGAGGTAGGGGCAACGGGAAGGAAAGAAATACGTGGGGAAAAAAAAAAGAACCCTAGTATTATGGCGAGTGGCCACCCCTACTGTGTGTGTGTGTGTGTGTGTGTGTTATAGATCTTCCCCACAACTGTGTGTGTGTGTATGTGTGTGTGTGTGTGTGAGAGAGAGAGAGAGAGAGAGAGAGAGAGAGAGAGAGAGTTTGTGTTTCCATTGTTTACTCCCCTTAGGACACCTAGGGTGAGGACAGAAAGACAAGCCATGGAACCATCATAGTATATGTTGACTTTGATTCTCCGCGAACAAGTTTTTGCGCCAGAGCTGATATCAGGGCCACGTTGACTTTGATTCTCCGCGAACAAGTTTTTGCGCCAGAGCTGATATCAGGGCCACGTTGGGATGTTAAATGGGGCTTGGAGTAGGGCAAAGAACAAATGGGCAATTAGCGACAAGATGCTTTCTGTCAGTCCCGTCCCTTCCCTTACACAGTCGGTAGTCAACACATGAGCATGTGCATATGCAATAGTCATGGTCTCTAACATATCATTCAGGTACACCGGCCCTTCTGTTTTCCTCACCGTCTCCCTCTTCTGCTCTTGCTCCTTGTCCTCCCTTTCTTTTTCCTTGTTATCTTCATTGTTTGTAGTACACGCGCACACACACACACACACACACACACACACACACACACACACACACACACACACACACACACACAGGTACACATGCACACACACGCCCGAAAGAGAGGCAATCACGACTGCTGTAAGGGAGCCACAGCAAGTACTATAGTACGATGCACAGTCATCTGGGCTTGCCTGTGCACGTGTGCACGGGTGGAGGACGAGATGCTGGAGTACAAGGGGTCGGAGTCCTTGTGGAGATTTCAAATGGAGCAAGTTGAGAAAACGGTACACACTGACAAGGAATGACTCTGCACTGAAGACTGTAGGCTGGAGCCAGACAGGTAGACATGAGATTTGAGACTGAAGAGGGGGGGGGGGGGGGGGGGGGGGGGGGGGGGGGCTGGGAACCATAGACGGCAGAGCTCAAAAGGGCTCCTCACTGCATGCAGGCCACACAAGCATGACATCGCTGGAAATGCTTTCGACTGCTGCCTGTCAGCAAGCAGCTAATGAAGAAGTTTGAACAAGGTGGTGGCATTACGTGCATGAGCGCAGCACCGAGGTTAAGTCATTGGAACTTACCACAGAGCCCACTGCAACATTGACACCAGCATAAGCACTTCCGGATGAGGCAGTTGCTACACCACTTTGAGTATGCCATGATGCGCTACCTACACCTTCAATTCCTCCCGCGTATCCATCCCTCCCTTTTTCCCCAAGTGCAGCTGCTGAACCATCGGCATTTAGGTCAAATCCTCTGTCCACCAGTTTCTGCTTCTTCAAACCCCCTTTTTCTTCATTCTCCAATTGCAAGGGCCGTTTCCTTGTACACTCCTCCCCTTCTGTGAAAAGTCCGCCCACTAGCTGTGAATCATTGTTTGCAACCCCACCAAGACCTGCTGCTTCACCAAGCTCCTGGATAACTAAGGTTTCCTTCAGAGAGGAGTGTGCCGCTTGAGTACCAACTGCGTCCTGCCTGACCTTCCGCATAGAGGCATCAACAAATGGCACAGCACCCCATGCCTCGTTCCCGGAGCATGACACCTCCACTTCGGAAATCAACCCACTTGCACTATTCCTTTTTCCCTTTGGTCCGTCAGTTTCTTCTTCCTCCTCCTTTTGCCGCAGGCTTCCTGCCTCAATCTTCTGCCGTTTATTAATGCCATGGTCCAGCACTCCATCCTGCAGCCTCTTCCACAAGCCGGAGTCTGCTTCTCTTTCCCCTTGGTATCCAGATAGAGAGGGCATCTTCACCACCTGCTCCTCTTTGAGTGTGCAAGAGTCTACATCCTTGTTACCACAGGGCATTTGCAGAAAAGTCGTGGGGTCCACATCTGGGAGGTCATCGGCATCACTTGCACTTCCGTCCACAGTCACTTTGAGCGACTCTCTTTGCTCTGCTTCAGGCTTTGATATTCCCTCCTCATCGTCATCATCACTGTGAAACGGTTTCAATTTCAGATCTGGCCATAAGTTGCTTACCATCATGCTCTCGTTCTCCGTTTGTTTGGAAAGCATCACCGCCTCCTCTTCCTCCCGATCTTCCTCCTCGTCATCACTTGATGGAGTTGGACTCGGTAGACGATCACGTGAAGGGGACGGGGTCGGGCTTGGCAGCCTGCTATTCACTCCCTGGTATGTGAGAGGCACAGGAACGTAGGGCGAAATAAATGACTTAGGGCTCAATAACAGGCCCTGCCTCCCTTGTTTTGGGAGATAGGGAAAAGTTGAAACACTGGTCACGTCCACTATCTCCGGAGGGAGTGGCAAAGGACCAGCACAGTTTGGCGTTTGTGATAATGAGGCTGCTTCAGGCTGTCTACCTTCAACGCCCCCATCAGCCTCAGTGATATTCAAGATTTCAAGAGCTGGGCAGGCATCGGAGATGGGTGCAGCATCTGAGACTGTGGGGGTCTCAGGGATTGCTAGCGCTGTCATGGTCGCATCCAAAGCAGCAGTGACAGGAGAGGTTGCAACAGCAACAGCATCAGACACAATGGAACTTGTGCTACCCAGCATATCTGCTGACGCAGGCCCGGCTGGACACTGGAGATCCACCGAAGGCATAGAGGACGCTGAGTGGGATGCAGACATGGGCTGCAACACTCCTGGAGGGCTGGGTTCTCTGGCACTTGAATCATCGATTGGTGATTCAAGCGGTCGCGCAGCTAGACTAGGAGACGGAGTGTCAATGATGGTAGAAGGCACCTGTGTATGCTGTTGTTCCTCTGTTGACTGCTGTAGCTGCGGCAGTGTGGGCTGTAGTACAGGCTGTAAGGGGAGGTGAGCTGTTGTTTGCGGTACCGGAGGCAGTGGCTGTGGGGCCAACTGAACAGAGAGGTGTTGTGTCGATGGTATGTGAGGCGGTGGTACAACCGGCGTGGAATGCTGTAAAGCTGGTTGCTGATAATGGGAGTATAGCTGAGTTTGCGGGTGAGGGTGAGAAGGCTGTCCCAGCTGAGTATGCAGATTCGTGTGCTGAGGTGTTTGCGTCCATCCCGAGTACAGAGGGCCTGACTGAGGACTGACACCTGCTGCAGCTGCAGCTGCAGCAATGGCAGCAACATGCCATCCAAGGCCAGGCATACCTCCATAACACCCCAGAGTCTGAGAGTAGTCAAGCCCAGCACCCGATACTGCGGGGGCTAGTCCAGGCAACATGCCGGACGAGACTGGGCTGTCCGGGCCGAGTCCAGGCGACATGCCGGACAAGACTGTGCTCCTCGGGGCAAGTCCAGGCGACATGCCGGAAGAGACTGCACTCCCTGGGTGTTCTCCGGGTGGCGCTGGCTCAGGCTCCGTAGCGCTTTCACCAGCTCGCGGGGGGGCTCCAGGCATGGAGACCTGCGTCACGGCCAGCACAGACCCATTCCCGGCCCCGCCACTTCCTGCAACTGCTCCAATTCCTCCCAATGGGTTGGAAGTCATTGGCCCAGGCGTGGAGAGCCCACCCCCCGGGCTTGACTGAAACCCCCCTGCCTGTGAAAAACCTGCAGGCGGCATTGCAGGCTGAACGACGAACCCTTGCGGCAACATTCCCGGAGTGGGCATCACACCACTCATCATGCCACCTCCCAGGGGAAAGCAACCTCCTGCGGACGCAGTTCCATGTTGCATCATTCCTTGCGACAAATTTCCCATCTGCGGCAAGACAACTGGAGCAAGAGCATCATGAGTCATTCCCCCTTGCATCGTTCCGCCATGCAGCATCCCACCAGCTGGGTAAGCTGCATTTGTCGGCCCAGCGGAAAGAGGCACGGCTGCTTTTCCAAACTGCTGTGCAAAGTTTCCTGTGGCCTGACCACATCCCATTGGGCTGAACCCAACACTGGCTGATACAAATGGCAGGGCCTGTGCTTGGCTGTGTTCACGGTTGCCACCGGCGACCCCCGGCCAGCTCCACCCAGCCAACCCGGTGTTCGCGTTGACGCCGCCTCCAGCGTGGGTAGTCCCCGGCATCATCATTGCCCCAAGATTGGGATCCATACCTCCCACGCTTAGGTGGCCCCCGGTGCTTTGTCCTATAGGCACATTCTGCGCATAAGCAAGGGCGGCTGCCGCAATTGCCGCTGCCGCTGCATCTTCTGGGTGAATCATGTGGTGGCCTGACGTTCCCAACCCCTCTACGTTCAGCCCTGACATTTGCACACCAATCTGCAGAGTCGACCCTACCCATGCTTTGCTCGAACAGTTCAAGAATGGGCCACCACCCAATCCACCATCCCCAGGCCCCAGTTCTGGAAGGTCGTCCAACCCCTGCTTGCCATCCTCCGCCTCCAGCTTCTTCTCGACAGGCGCCAAGGAGCCTCCAGCTCCTCCACCAGCACCGCCAGAGTCTAGCTCTCCACCATCTCTGACAAGATTCTTGTTGGCCGTCGATAGGAGCCATTCTCGCCACCGTTCAATCTACAAGCCAAAAACAAAACGAAAAAAAAATAAAAAAATACAACGCAACACAACAGCATACAGTCCTATGTCAACAAATGGAACAAAAGTTCAAGCCAGGCTCGCCAGAGTCGGAACATTTCTGGAAGCGTTGCCTTGGTTTCAATGCCTGTAGCGTCCATTTTTGTTTGTTTGCATCGAAACAATGACCATTCGTCGTTGATTACCCAAATCGCCGATTTTGTCAAAATAAATGTGGCAGAGGCTCTCTCGCCAGCACTCCCGTCGTTCGTGCCTCGTGCCTCTGCCAATCTTCAGAAGTGAGGATATGATATTATACAGGCCGTTTCTTAGGAGGAGGAGGACCTCCGTTATGTGGCGTTGGAGTTGCATCGCTAATCTGGATAATTTCAGTAATAAAATGCTTTCTGGAACTACTGTAGTTTGGAATGATGTTTTCGCAGTTTTGAAAAGCGAAATTTGTCACGACTCACAAGCAGTTTCGTGAAAACAAGCCTCTATCGAGGCCTGTAAATGAATGGGAGACTTTACTTGACAAGTCAACAGTGTTTTGAACATTTGTTTCACGACCGACCTTCCTAAGTACACTCGGACTAGAGGTAAGACAATACATCACAGAATCATTCATCATTCACGACAATATAACACAGAGTCATTCACTCAAAGACAATACATCACAGGATTATTCAGTCCTCACAATACGTGCAAATGACAGAGAAGCAGAACGCGGTGACATCATGGCATACTCCACACCATCATAACTTAGTTGGTAGCACACCAGAAATTGTACCACAGCCTTTTTCCTCTGCACGGATTACAACCCCCCCGCCTCCCTCGCCCCCCGCTTCACCCACCCACCCACCCACCCACCCCACTCCCTCCACCTGCACTCATTGCCGATTCCTCTCAGTTCACTTGAGCCATTTCCTGAGTCACGAATGCGACACAATATGAGAACGGCACCCGGCCGCTCATTGATTCTTTGGTTAGCGCGGCCACTCGCTGCCTCCTGATTAGCACTCGTTAGTGTGCAGTCCATGAGAGTTTCAAATGCTCACCTGCAAATGACAAATGGGGACAGGCAAACCATAACTTCCCCTCCGATCAGGTCGAAATGTCTGCTACTATTACTACAGCTCACAGGTAAAATCAATTCCAAGTTCCAACCAAACAAAAGACAGACGAACCGGACACAACTGGAATGGCCATGTTATTTCCTCCCACGACCGCTAATACTTTCGTTTCTCCGCTCACATGGTCCGCCTTTGGCAGACCGCCGGTAATTTTACAGATATATTGGACTGAAGAACTGCCACCTCAGGCACAGCAATGGTGATCCCATGATCCCATGTCCAGACAGGACAAGGAGACCCATGGCACTGGGTCAGATTAAGCAAGTTCCAACATAGACAAAACAGGGGAGCAACCTAAGCTACCAGCCGGGCCGTCCGGCTCCCAGCAAAAAAAAAAAAAAAAAAAAATCTAAAAACACTGAAAAAAAAATTATGTTATGCAGAAAAATAAACTGAACAACTTTTGCCTCAGGGTCGCATTGAAATTCTTTACCAAATTTAAAATTATTTATTTATTTATTTTTGGCCTGGCCGTGCAAGTGGTCCTGGGCCACTCTGGTAGTCTAGGGAGCAACCAAAAAAAAAAAAAAAAAAGGAAAGCAACAAAGACGAGTACGGATGTCATGGATGTAGACGCTGCAAACTGCCACCCACACACTTGCCAGCCAGCGACCGCCGAGCTTTTTCGGATCCTAACGTTCGTTGATGACCACCACGCAACAGCTGCCGATACATTGGATGGGGGAAAAAATTCAGAAATGAAGGAAAGGAACACAAGATGGGCCACAGACAATGTAATTCGTCCCACGGACAATGGAATTCGTCTAAGTGCGTACCTCATGTGCTTGCTTGGATCTGAAGAGTTTGTGCCGATAACTGTATGCAAGATATATCAACCTGGAAAACGCAGTGCAGAACATCTTCATCAGTGATCACCAAAATAAAAAGATACGCCGCGTCACGTCAGCAAGATTTCCAACGTGCAACAATCATAATTGTCACCATGAATGATGACCATGACGATGACGAAAGGAGTGGTACGATGGGGGGTGTTCACAACAAAGGGAAGAGATATCTCAGGCGCAATCGAATACTTACGTCCTAAAGATATGATGATGGCAATGATGGTGACGTACAAAAACCATTTCACAGAACAAACTCTTTCTGTCATTAGCATGTTCGTTGAATCACAAAACCTTCCAACCCGACCAAAGTTGGTTTGGCAGGCATCAGAATGCGCAAGCAAAACCAGTTTCGCGGGGCTCTAACCACCACATCAACCACCAAGTCGAGACTTTGCAGCCCTACGTCCCCCACCTAAAAAGCTTTCCTCCACCAGATCCAGCAAAACTCTCTCTCTCTCTCTCTCTCACACACACACATACACACACACACACACACACACATCTCTCTCTCTCTCT
>BFEA01000126.1:1015007-1031186 GCA_003427395.1 Chara braunii
CACACACACACACACACACACACACACACACACACACACACACACACACACACACCACACCACACACACACAACACCACAACACACACCACACACACACACACACACACACACACACACACACACACACATACGTGAATAGCGAGATGATGGATTAACCAGGGAGAGTGGCAGTTTAACCAGGGTAACAAAATACAGAAGCGAATAAGCCATACGCATAGCACACTTGATATCTGCAGTAGAAACCACAAAAAAAAAGTATTGCTAGAAACAAAACACAGACTGGCACGAGTGGCTAAATGCGTAGTGTAATTTTATTATTGCAGACTGCATAGTAGTCCATATTCTCAACTATACGAACAACTTAAAAATTATACTTTATATTATTATTTTATAATAATAATAATAATAGTAATAATAATAATAATAATAATAATAATAATAATAATAATAATAATAATAATAGTTTATGTTTACATCAACAGCGGCAGCCCAGATTATTAAGGAGAGCAGTCAGCATTATCTGTTTTTTTTTTTTTTCTGCCAAGAGACGATTAGTCTTACAGATAGGGTTACACGCGAAACACATTAAAATAAATAAACACAGCAGTTGCATGCTCTACACTGAGTCCACAGTCACCATTATTCCCGGCACGTAGCGATAGCTCCTGAGTCCTGAGGCGATGAGAGCTGACTCCAAACAACGCAATCTTTGCGCGTTTTATTTACCTTGTATGCCGCATCGATTCCTACAAATGCTTCGTCCGTAAGCGCAGCCAGATCGTTAGGTAGCTCGTCCCCACCCTTGGGCTCAGGCTTTGTGGAAGCATATAACGCATGGAGAACATGGAGGGCTTGATGAAGTTTTTGGCAAAGAACAGTGAGTGACCTGCAGCACACACGAAATCCATATAAGCAAGAAGCCGGGGAAACGCAGCAACTATTCTTTCTTCCCCGCAGTAAATATTCTTTCTTGTTTTCGACTTTCCTGCATCAGACACGGAATCGGCGAATCGGTCGATAAAAGCAAGAACCAGAGAGAAAAGGGGTTTGAGGAGGCATTATTAGCACATGACCTATTTTGTCACAACCTGGGTGCTGCCCATTCCTACATCGTGTCGGACAACTGAGAGCCGGACCAGTTCAGTGAATCGGACAATCGGGGTGTCCATCACCGGCATACTCTCCTCTCCTCGCCGGCTGGCTGCACGATATACCCTGAACGCTACATGACTAACCAAAGTTAAGTAATCTGGTAGCCAGCTCAGCACAGTGATACGACTTCACACCAAAAGAGTGACCCTTTGACCACAGTTCGAACCACCGTGCCATGATGGTTGATGGTGCAGTCCTTCTGCAGTCCGGACATTGGCATGAGTTGCTTCTGCTTCTGACTGCCTCAATAATTTAGCAGCAGGACACATCTCTGCGGCAAAATACACCTTCACACCACTACCACCGTCTTCACCCAAATAGAATGCCCGGTCATTATAACTGTGTTTGGCACAACTTCCGGTACAGATGCCGCGATAATGACTGGGCGTTCTATTCGGGTGAAGACGGATGGCGCCCAGTAATCAGGCGTACCCTAAGCCCTTTCCTCCCTGCGTGCTCTGCTCCCCATGACACATGAGCAGCGGAGAAGAGAAAGCACAACCGCAGTCTGCAGTTAGACTGCCACTCTCTCCGACTCTCCTTTTGCCAAGGTGGAAAAGAATTGCGCACTAAGCTCTCCCGAAGCAGCGCCAGCGCGGCCATCTTTTTTTTTCACCCATTTTGGCTGGGGCTACCAGCCATTGTGGTCAGGCAGCACTGTTCATCCGAAGAACTCAGAATGTTACATCATCGATCCTCGCTGTTGCCTCAGAAAGATAGTGATAGTGGTGGTTTGAGACTCAATTAAGAGTCAGAAAGATGCATGACAGTCTGTACATACATCGGGGCTACCACTCGGAAAACCTGAGACCTTCCAGTCACTCTCTGGTCTGCCGTGCCCCCTGGCCCTCCCGGTTGTCGCCCTGGTTGTCCCCAATCGCCTCTGTAGGTTAAGTTAACTCACGTTGTTACTTGCTCCTGGCCGTTCCACAGGATGCTTTAGGCCAACAATTCAATTCAATTCAATTCAATCGACTGATCGAATTTACTGCATACCGAGAAGAAAATCTGCTGTCTCTAGAGTTCACAAGAGGCAATCAAGCCAGTGCCAGGTAAGCTCGTAGGCTAGTTAGGACAGGCCAGATTCACAAGTTCCTTGCTCGCAGTGCTACCGTCTTCTCCGGAGAACCACCACCACCAGTCATTGTAGCTGCATCCAGTGCAACTTTCAGGCTAGATGCAGTTGTGGAGAAGAAGGTAGTTTGATTCTAGCTGTGGGAGAGGTTGACAGTGACTGAGGGCATATTCACACTCCCACTATCTGGACTGAATGTGGCCACAGGAAGGGCCAAATACGTTCAGAATAGTCCTCATGTGAGTACACATTTGGATGGGTGAACAAATCGACCCCTCAAACACACAATTCAGAGCAGCAGCATTTGACAGACAGAGTATGCCTGATTTAGGATGGATGGATTGGGGAGGAAGAGACCTCCAATGGGGTGCACTGCGATATCAACACCACACCCGCCCCTTTCAAGTACCCGAGGGCCACATCCTGGTTGAACTGGGGGGCTTGCTCCATGGTTAGAACACATGACCCCAGTCGAAATGATATTCGCGCTTTCCAAAAGAAAACACGCCACAAGGAGGACCTAGCCCTTATAAGATTCACAGGTCAGCGCAACTCATGGCCACTGGTCATGCCCATGCATAAAACTGCCAGACTTTTCTCCGGGCTTCTTTCGTTCTACTGCTACCGGTCAGATTGAACTGCTCCCGTGCGACCTATGGCCCTCAGTCCACTACACAACACTCTACATGCATTCGGACATTCTCTAGACCCGATATTCGGACAGTCTCGAGACCTGATATATTCATAATGTTGGACTCGTCCTAATGCACCTGGTCCAGAAAGCGTCCAAACACATGTAGAGTGTTGTGTGGTGGAGTGAGGGCCTATCACTCTGGGTCTCGCTCCACTACACAACACTCTACACTCTACACGCAATTGGACATTATCTAGACCAAATACATTCTTAATGTTGAAATGCACCAGATCGAGAAAGCGTCCAAATGCATGTAGAGTACTGTGTGGTGGAGCGAGGGCCTATCACTCAATCCCGAGCCTACCACCGGCTCCTGAACCTCCTCCCATCCCAAGAGCGCGCACACCCAGGCAGGTTGCCAACCTCATTGTCACAGATACATTACTGCATGATCAAGATTGAGAAAAGTCGTACGGACATAGAATCCCCCCCCCCCTCCACTCTTTTATGTGTAGCTCGAAACTGCCGGTCTGCCAAGAAGGATCATTTCTACAGACCGCTGTAACTGTTTGTTGATAAACAGATGAAGGGTTTGAGTCCTGCCCCATACAACAATGATAGAGGCTACGCCACTTCCCGGGGAAGTGGAAAAAAAAAAAAAAAAACAGAAGAACCCGAGAAGAGCCTGCTTATACCAAATGTGTCTTGTCAGCACAGGTATCAACGAAGACATCTGGCCTCGCTCACTACTCACCGCAAGCACAAAAGACAGACTATGGTGGTGTATCTTTCAATGTTCCAGAGGAGGGTTCATTCTCATTTCACTCATTAGTGGAGCGCGGCCCCAATTGCGAAATAACTACAACAAATACATATATTACATTGTAAACAAAGAACTCCAGTGACAACTTCAAAGAGGCAAGTCAGTTTATTAAACTTTATTTATTTATTATTATTATTAATTTATTATATTATTATTCGATTGAAATTTATTATATTATTATTAGATTGACAAACTGGGAATAGATTATTCGTACCAGACTTATTTTGCCACACAAAACAGATCACTTTTAAACAGATCATTTTTCCCTTATGCAGTGCACAAGCCCCACACCCATCAATGTTTGCAGTTAACAAACGAAAAAAAAAAAAAAATCAACAACAAATTTGATGAAGGATATGGGAGCATAAAATTGCCAGAGTGGAACACTCTAAATTTTGTGGCCCGTCCCTGGGGCCATCCATGTCAAACCACCGGTACGTTTCTCAGCCATTTTCTCAAAGTTGCGGCTTGCATGCTGCCACAAACTTCTGTTGGTCAGCAGCCGGAGCAAAACAGCTGGTGGCACCAGCCAAAACGAGGCCCGTGCCGTTTCATGCAGGGTTTTCGGAGCCCTGGGCAAAAGTGCCTCGGAAGTACGCTGATGGTTTAAGCAACTGCTGCGGATACGTGGGAGGGGTACTGGCGGTTGAAGATTCGAGAAAGATGGATCCAAAGAAAATATGGTCGGATTGGCTATGAAACCACCAGTTCACACTAGCCTACGTTAGCAAAAAGCTACGTTCCAAGGTTCCCGAGCCTGCCACCGCGCCAATTCGTAGTGGCTTGCCACTTCTGCTACCTGCCCACGCCCAAATTGAAATGCTCTTTAGTAGACTTTTACCACATATACCAGTGAGCACTACTTAGGTTCACGCAAACTGTTGGTTTGAACCCAGTCAAACCAACTGGTTTCAACACTATCTTCGAGCCTCCTCTAGCACTACGTAGGTTCACGCGAACTGCTGGTTTGAACCACAGTTCAAACCAGCTGGTTTCAACACTTTCCTCAAGCCTCCCTTTCACGACGTGCTATATTTAGCCCACCCCTAAAATTCCGAATTGCGATGCATGTGTGCAAAGGCATATCAGGCAGCAGCCTTTTCGACGCAGTAAGTCAAACCTCGCCTGAAGGTGCAGGAAGCCTAGCTGGGAAGAAGAATGGTGTTTTGGAAAAGGGAGAAAAAGAGAGACCGAAAAGATCGAGCGAGTCTTTCAACAGATGAACACTTGGAGACTGCAATCAGAGGAACAGTACCATGAAAGAACCTCCACCCAACTTGTTAAGTCCAGTCATCATCTCAACTTATTCGACACCGCCACTAGCTCAAAGCCATTTTTTTGTAGTGGTTAGCTCGAACACGGTAAATAGATGGAATGACCACAAGACAATAATGAACAAAACACATCCAAAAAACAAACACCAAATTGGGGTCATACCCCCAAACCTGTTTGCCTGTTGCGCGCGTCTCTCATTGAATGTTCATACATCAGTGTGCGACCCCCTGCCTTTGCAAAACAGGTGGCCACACCACATCATCCCACAATGACCACATATTTCCCGCCATTCATGCCATTACATAGACATCAACTACGGGCGACAAGGGGCCTCGCTCCACTACACACCATTTGTTTGAAATGCACCTGGACAGGCTTTGATCTTGGTGCATTCAAAATGGTTGTGCAGTCCCTATGCATCTGCAGTGTGAAACAGTCCAAATGCATGGACAATGTTGTTGAGTGGAGTGAAGCCGATAAGCAGAACAAAACCGAGGAAAAGAACACTGTAGAGACGGAGCGGGGAAAGAAGTCAAAACGTCCAAAGAAAACAAACTCTGAAGTGAGCATATCTGTGAGTGTGCCTAGGCAACAAGTACTTGCATCAAACAGGTTTAGGGGTAAACGGGGAAATAGCCTACTCCTAAAAAATTGGAGGCTGGGCCCCGACGCCCGCCATTGAAAAATCAATTTGGTGGCCGTCATGTCGTTTCAGCCTCCTAAGGAACCGGGGGCCTGACAGCGGCCCACGTGGGAAAAGGTAGTGGTGGTTTCAGCAGTGTATTGCGCACTACGTTCAACAGTGTATCAAGTACTATCAACCACTACCTCCAACAGCGTATCACCCACATTCAACAGTGTACTGCCCAAGGTGAACTACTGTACTCAGTTCCACATGGACATAGTGCAAACACCTGCCCCCTACTTCCTGGCAGTGGGGCAGCCAGTTTATCAAATTGCCCCCCTCTGTTCTCGCACTGATAGCACATTGATGCCGTTCCCCTCTCTGTGGCCAACTGATATGCCACATTGCATGGTCCACAACTGCGACGAGGCACATAATCAGCCTCCCATAGGATATCAGTCCATGCCACATGGCATAGTCAACAACTGCCACGTCAAATCATGCCAACCTGCCACGACACATATCGCCCACTGCCGCACGGCAAACAACTGGCAGGGTGCCAAATCTTAAGACAAACTCCAAAACTGACCCTTGAGTCTTGACCAATTTGCTTGCTACATGCATGGTCCTCCGGTGAACTACCATAAATAATAATATAATATTATAATATATCGTCACAAACAGAACTGCCCGGTAAAACCGTAGGCAGAGAGAGAGAAGAGGACAACAAACGAGGGGCTGTGACAAACTGTTTCGTCGGAGTTTCACCGACTCATAATAATATATAAAATACTAGACTAGAAAATGGTGAAGGATCAGGCATGCAATTGTAAACAAATCCGATATGAGGATCACCGGGGTAGGCCTGCAGACATGTATCAGTTGCAGATAAACCACGGATTCTGACGATCATTATTCACACGTTACTCGTCAACATGGCCATACTCTCAGGCATGGTCCTCCGGTGCGCTACCATAAATAATAATATATTGTCACATAACTATGAACTTAAAGAGCGCAATTTGCAAAATATAACATACTAGATAGAAAACGCTCAAGCATCAGCCATGCAAATTGTAAACAGATCCGATATTAGGATCGCCGGGGTAGGCCTGCAGACATGTGTCAGTAGCAGATAAACCACAGATTCTGACGATCATTATTCACATGTTTCTCTCATCACCATGGCCATACTCTCAGGCATCGCCCTTGCTGCCACAGCCATTTTCCGTTTATTGACAGCAGTTCTCACCAATCTGCAAGGCATCCATCCATCTGATGTTGTAGACAATCACGCTCCGCTTATGCACGGACACAACCTCAACACAGATATGTAAGATGTCTAGCAAGGCATCATGCTCAGCTGCTGAGCGGACACAGCCTCATCACTGATGTGTACAGTGTCCCGCAGCTGTGCCAGGCACAGGGGCAGGGGCCATTCTGACAAGAAGCTTAAATGCAGGTCAGGGGAGAGCCCGTGAGGGACGGTGCTGCCCAAAAGCCGTAGAGTCACTGAGCCTAGGCAGAGACGACTCGCACAGCTGAGCATCCGCAGCGGAGCACATATGTGCGAGGTAGACTACCGCAAGACAGGGGGGCGGCAGCAAAGGTGGCTGAGGATCCAAGCAGAGGCAAGAGGGAGGGGGAGATGTAAGAGGAGAGACCGAGCAAACCCTTCTGCAACCGAGCATGAAGGGAAAAAAAGAGGGATAGGCTGCAAAGGGAGTGCAGGCCAAGCAAGGTGGCAGGGGTGGGGTTCATATTATACTCTATATACACCTGTGTCACAGACCAGGAAAGGACTACATGACCGCTTCTCCTGATCAGTCACACCCATCCGATCGGTCCCATGATCTCAAGGTTTTTTCTTACGGCACATTTGTGAGCATATGGCAAATGGATGCCTGATGACTCCAACGAAGGATGGATACCCCTCTCATTTGATCCTGATCGTGAACTGATAAATTGCCCTGGACCATTAACCTGCCCTACACGCTAGTCCTCAGACCTTATAGAGGGCACAAGGCGCATTACTATTTTATCCTTCATTCACTTCGGATCCCATAGACATTACAAAAGGCTTGCTGCACTTACTTGTGCCTCTGCCACCCGCTTTCTGTCCTCTGTGTGTGTGTGTGTGTGTGTCTGTCTGTGTACTCTGTGTGTCTGTGTGTGCGTGGATGTACGTGGACGTGCGTGTGTGTGGCCCCCCCCACACATACACGACCGCCCACGTGTAAATACGTCCTGACTTGTGAAGAGAGCTTTTTCTTTTTGCTTCAAAAAAAAAGGGCGGACGCGGTCGTGCATTCACACCATGTGCCGGGCGTCCATTGGTTGATAGAGTGATTGATGAGCAAGTAGCCCACTTATTGATTGATAGGCAACTGACTGATTAATTGACTGATTACATTCCCGCACCATGTATTGACCGTGGTGCAAGATAGGAATTGACCATTAATGAATCAGTGTGCACCGTGGTGCAAGATAGGAATTGACCATTAATGAATCAGTGTGCACGTTGTCGATTCGTGGATCGAGTGCACTGATTGCGAACAAGGACTTCCTGATGACCTTATCATCAGATAGACAAAGGACGGGATTCGGTCCCCAGATGGACCTATCAAAAAATGGCGGTGAACGTCTTCTGGTGGCCTTATCATCAGAAAGACAAGAACGCATTCCAGTCGACAGATGAGCCTATGAAACATAGACCCGGCGGCTGGCGGCCGACAGCCAGCCAAGCGCCTATCTGTCAGCTTCCCTTCATTCCTTCCACCTCTTTTATTAATTGCCCCGAATCAATCTATTAATATCCTGACCTTGAACGAGCCTGTAGCTAGAGGATTGATTTCATGACCTTGCATTGTGCTCATCAGACACTCGGTTGCTGGCTACCGTCTTCATGCTTGTTGTACCTGGACCGAAAATTGCTCCAAATACAGGCACAATGACCGTGAGTTATATTCTGGTAGAGCATGCACCCCACCGTCGCGACAGCGGGTAGGGCTCGAGCAAGGACCACAAAAATGGTTATGGGCTCGGAAAATCAGACACTCGGTTGCTGGCTACCGTCTTCATGCTTGCTGTACCTGGACCGAAAATTGCTCCAAATACAGGCACAATGACCGCGAGTTATATTCTGGTAGAGCATGCACCCCACCGCTCTTGGGGCAGCGGGTAGGGCTCGAGCAAGGACCACAAAATGGTTATGGGCTCGGAAAAGGACATCTGGCGACTGGACTTGTCCTCGTGCAAGCCCCCGGGCACTGGAACAGGACTGAAATTTCTGAGGATGGGCCTCAATGCGCCCTTATCTTATTGGAGGACGTGTATTCTCAGTGATGGCCTAACCAGTGGCACCCCCTATTGCACTTGCGCCATGCCATCAGTAAACGGGTGAAAGACGCACTCGCAAGTGTCGGCCCAGGTAGGGATAGCACGATCCGATCATGGCTTCATCATTCGGATAACATGTGTGATCCAATGATGTACTCCAATTACAGGCTGGTAGGTGGGAACCCGCCCTCACGTGAGCCCAAAGCAAATAGCTAGTGATACGGTCCCTCCACAACCGGGAATCTCAGACGCTACACCAATAGTCGACAATACCGTCTGATCATCATTATCATAATCATTATACTCATCCTTCCCGTCTTCACCATCGTCCTACCATCACCTACATCATCGTCATCATCATCACTCGTCTGCAATCATTGTCATCAACCGACTTCATCTCCATCATCAGTAAGACCGTACAACCGTGTCCAAAGCGGACAGCACTAACCAATCTACTGATTAATCAAACTATCAATCAATGAGTCCATCGACAAATGCAAATCTCTCTCTCTCTCTCTCTCTCTCTCACACACACACACACACACACACACACACACACATATCTTTCTGTTAATCTCTCTCTCTCTCTCTCTCTCTCTGTGTGTGTGTGTGTGTGTGTGTGTGTGTGTGTGTGTGTGTGTGTGTGTGTGTGAGCATCGAAAACCTTGGACACCTAAAGAAACAGGTTAATAGCCATGTCTAATCAATCACTCAAAACCCCAACGTCATCAATAAATAAATAAAATAAATCAACTAGACGACAATGAGGAACATATATGGTTCCTTCGGGAGGTCGAATGTCATCCTTACACCACAAGGATAGTCAACGAATGTGACCATGAATGCGGCCCAATCGCCGATCCACCCGTAATGACCAAGATGTCTATCTGTTGTTTTGCCTCCGCGAACCGTGGCGACAATGGTGACAGCAAGATGACAGAGATCAGAACAAGGGGTCATGGAAAAGGCACCCACCCTGGAAGACGATGCAGCAAAAAATGGGCCAGCAGACTTTTCTCCTGATGCCCCACGAGTTCCCTATCATATACCCCACACCCCCTCCTCTCCCTCCTCCGAGCCATCACATCAAGTCCCTCTCTTCTGATGCAGCAAAGTCTGCCACGAGTCATCTAAACCCCCACGCCTGCCACGTGTCATCCACTTGACATCCGACTATACCTTATTATATAACCGTTAGCGGCTGCATACAACGTATGCAGCCGCTTATCTCTGATGCCTCTCCGTGAAGACGATTTCAAGCCCCATCGCGGGCACAGTACCCTGCCAACGAAGTTCAAACTCAGTAGAGACGAGTTCAAACTAAGTGGAGGGACCGTATCACTAGTGGAGACGAGTTCAAACTCAGTGGAGGGACCGTATCACTAGTGGCGACGAGTTCAAACTCAGTGGAGGGACCGTATCACTAGTGGAGACGAGTTCAAACTCAGTAGAGAAGAGTTCATACTAAGTGGAGGGGTTCAAAAAAACCTCATCCGCCTAAGTGGAGACGAGTTCAAACCCCATCCGACTACGTAGACACGATGTCAAGCCCCATCGCGGGCAGAGTACCCTGCCAACGAAGGGCAGAGCTGTTACCTGTTTCACTACGTTCTCCATCGCATCGACTTCACCGCAGCAGAAAGACCAATCACTGAAAGATTTAGGTCATCAACATCAATCTGTTACCCCCGAGGAGTTTGAAAGCGACACCGGTGGAGACAAAAAGAAAAGGGACACCCGTGAACACCTTTGCAAAAGAAGGGAAAAGCTGTCGTCGGGCCACCTTGCACAAGGGGTCCCGTGTCGTAGGCTCACAGACAGATGGCCTTAGCGATTACTATCGTCTGCATTCCTTTCCGGTGTCGACGCCACTGATGTGCATTGTGCATGTACCTACTCAGGAACTTGAACTCTCTACGTTGTCGCGAGCGATGATTGCAAATTCTCTAAAAAACGCCGACAAACACGTGGCGGAACCACCCACCACCACGCCAGCGAGGCGTGCGCAGATGTCCCCCATTCCACCCCTAAGCACAAAGACCCCATTGGCGCGCACTGACGAGCTTCAGCACCACCCCTCTGCTCACACGCGCCCACCTGCCACGTCGCCGGCAATCGCTGCCACTTGGCGGGCAATCGCGCCGGCCTTGAAACCGGCATTACTGATTGCCGCCACGTGGCCGGCAATCGCTGCCACGTGGCCGGCAATCGCTGCCACGTGGCCGGCAATCGCTGCAACTTGGGCCGGCAATAACTGCCACGTGGCTGCCAATCGCTGCCAGGCTTTAAACCTATAATTAATCCACGCCACCGACATCGCTGCCACGTCATCGTACATCTGGCAGAAGCAGAAGGCTACGAGAGTAGTCGTGCCAACTATGGTCTTCCTCTCCTGCGCCTACATCTGGCAGAAGCAGAAAGGCTATGAGTAGTACTAGTGCCAACTATGGTCTTCCTCTCCTTCGCCACCCACCTTCCTCCAAATAAAGCTCAGGGGCATTACAACACCCTGTCTTCAGAGTGATCGTTGGGCGCAATGCGCGACAGCCAATGCGCGACAGCCTTACCCAGTGTCCCGGCCGCACAGGGAAAGACGGCAAGGCCGGTGGGATTGGCTGCCCTGGCTCTGAGACAGAGAGCGGGGACTGGCGTGTGCGGCAGCATGCCTTGCTGTGCGACAGACGGACTGGCTTGCTTTTGTCTTCTGTTTTCCAAGGGAAAAACGTTGTGTACAGACGGGCTGGCTCGTCGCCACTGTGATGACCAGATTCGCAGTTTCGGTGACAAGCATTCGCTGCTCCGCGAGATGCATCCCGACCCAGCACCTACTCCCTGAAAACAGACTGTTTGGACGTATAGCCCGATGGAGAGAGAGAAGGAAGAAGGAAGAAGGAAGAAGGAGAGAGGAGAGAAGATAGAGCAAGGGAGGCAGATCAGCCAGAGGGCGGAGAGCTTCTGGAACCTGTGAAGCAGACTGGTTTGGCAACAGACAGCCGTACGCTGCGCGCGCGCTAGGAGGAACAAGCACTGCCTATGTATGATGAGAGAACGAGAAGAAGATACGGTGACAGTTTTCCACCAAAATAAGACGACGCTTGCCGCCATTAATTTTCCTTCTGACGAGTAATCAACGGCCACAGGCAGGTGACGGTGGTCTGTGGGAGCATCAGCGGCCTACACTTGCTGTCATAAAGCATCTAACGCCCATGACATGGGCGAGAGTGTTGCCACACTCAGCTGCGCGATGGAGTGCGCAACCAGCCATTCATTTTCACACTCGCAGATCGCTTGACTGCGCAAAGTTCGCCACTGACCACAGTGAAAAAGAGAGAGAGAGAGAGATAGAGAGAGAGATTCGAAGAAAAAAGAGTGGGATGCGGCAGCACTTCGGATTAATTTCTATTTGCTCTTTTTTCTTCACTCCTCTCTTTTAGACAAAACCACAATCGCGTCTTTCCCCAAATAATGACCCTTGATATGAGGCAGTACCTGGAGTCAAAAGTTAACCCTTGTAATGACCCCGTGCGTTCTACTCGGGCGGGGGAAGACGGCCAGGTTGAGGGATTACTTTTCTGCCTCGTTGCTTTGTGCCCGCCCTCTGTGTGTGTGTGTGTGTGTGTGTCTGTGTGTGTGGGTGTGCCCGTTCTCGTGCACGACCTGCGATTGATTGCTAACGTGGCATAATGACCGTCAATGTATTTGGGGGAAGACGGTAGTAGAACATATTGGCCCTTGTGCTGGCACGGCGGGAGCAGTAGGCCAGACAATCACAATCACTATTAAGCCCCACGATGGACCACCAGAGACGGCCAAGAGGAACCAGATCACCGTATTAACCCTCTACAAAAGTAGGCCAAATTCTACCATTGCCCCCCTGGCCCGTGGCATAGCTTTTCAAACTTGCTCCTTCCTTTTTAAGACGACCGCTTAGCTCTGACGTGTCATTCGATCTCTCTTCTTCTCGCCTCTCGACCCGTCTAGATTGACGTCCGCTTCTGTGCGCCTTTCTGTTCACCTTTCATACACCCCCTCTTCCTCCTCCTCCTCCTCCTCTTCCTCCTCTTCCTCCTCCTGCTGCTGCTGCTCATGCCCCTCCTCTGTTCCTGTTTCTGCTTATGTCACTTCCCGTGGTTTTGCGCATTCCCCTTCCGCTCATTTCTTCCGCGCATTTGCCCCCCCGCGCAGCGAAGCGCCTCCAAAATCAGACGGAGATTACGCCAACGCGGACCCGTTTACCACTCGACTTATTGAACTCTTTCTTCTTGTTTTTTGTCAAAACTCGAATTTATCAACCAATCAATTAATCAATCAATCTAATCGGTTAATCTATCGGTCAATCTATCCAATCAAACCCGCTTGATGATCCAATCTATCTAATTACTGTTTGCTTTAATTAACCAATCAACCAATCTTCATTTCTTTCCTTTTTGATGATCCAATCAGCATTTCTTTCTGAGCTCTACAGTCATCAATTAGTCAGTACACAAATCGTCGGCACCGACCTGACCGGACGGGCACGTGACCTGCGACCCCGACCTGACCGGGCGAGCACGTGACCTGCGACCCCGACCTGACTGGACGAGCACATGACATGCGACCCCGACCTGACCGGACGGGCACGTGACCTGCGATCCCCAACATAGCCCATGGGCAAACAAAGACAAATAAAAACACAAACAAACACAGGAGCACGAACACAAAAAGCAGGTACGCGCCTCGCGCGCGCATATCATACACCCGAACAGGGAAAGACAAAAAAAAAAAACGTTTTAAAAAGCGGTCATGTCACATTGTGCCAAAAGAAATCGCCCTCTCACAGCCCGCCGTTGTGATCGTTGATCGGACGCCTTATAGCAATTAAACGGGACGGCCTGAATTGACTAGCTCGCTTAATACCCCAGATAAGCTGACAACGGAACCGCATATACGTCCGACCCCCCTCCTACATAAAGAAACACAACCACAACAACCCCCCTCCTACATAAAGAAACACAACCACAACAACCCCCCTCCTGCCCTCCCCTACACCTTCCCCCCCCCCCCCCCCCCCCCCCCACTTCCCAGCGGGCCGATAAAAGTGCCAGAGAGCAGGTTTCATTCTACAAAATAAATTAAATTGAGTGCTCTCTGCAGATGAAAATCCCCTCCTCCCCTAGAACGAACACATTTCTCCGCACCCACCCAAAACAGGAATTTCTGCAGATGAGGTACATTGCTACTACCTAACTCGTGCACCCCCCAAAACAGGAATTTTTCTCAGGGTCAAACACGATAAATAGCCCAAATCCTCATCATGAATGCAAGAGCCACGGCCTGTCCCTTCTCGGTAAGGCGTGGGGAAGAGAGGAGCACAGGGGAGGGTTTTACATCCCCGAAAAGCGAGACAAGAGAGAGAAAGAGAGGTGGAGAGAGAGAGAGAAAGAGAGATGGAGAGAGAGAGAGAAAGAGAGAGGAAGCTGACAAGAAAAAGGTGGGAGAAAACAACACGTAGCGGTCGTGGCTGGCTGATGAATCATCGGTGGTCATTGAATGCAGAGAGAGAGAGAGAGGTGGAGAGAGAGAGAGAGGAAGCTGACAAGAAAAAGGCGGGAAAAGCAACACGTGGCGGTCGTGGCTGATCAATCATCGGTAGTCATTGATTAACGACAGCTGAACGGGAAACGATGATGTTCCAGGAGAGAGGTCGAGAGAGAGTGAAAAGGAGGGAAAGAGGAGGGGGTAAAGAGAGCGGAGGGCAGGCGGTGATGATGGTGAGAAGACGGCAGACTACGTACGTGGCAACGGACGGTGGAATGATGGAGAGAGGAGGGGGTAAAGAGAGCGGAGGGTTAGGAGAGGTTCGCATCTCAGCCTCAGCAATCACGCGATCAAGAGAGTCTTCCTGGAATAGCCCCCGTTCGGAAAGGCAGCAGAGGGATGGAGATATTCGGGGTGGAAAGGGTGGGTGGTACTGGGAAAAGGGAGGAAAGCGGCCACGGCGATGGCCAAATCAAAACGCCAGCAGGGACGTGAGACGACGACTCGCTAGGCAATCCCTAAGCAAGCACGAGGTCGACATTATCTAATCTAATTAAGCCCCTCGACAGAGAGAGTGATGGAGATAGAGAGAGAGTGACTGAGAGTGAGAGAGAGAGAGAGAGAGGGAGAGAGAGAGAGGGAGAGACAAAGACCCCCCAGCGAGAGCAAAAGAGAGAGTGATGGAGAGAGAGAGAGAGAGTGACGGAGAGTGAGAGAGAGAGTGACGGAGAGAGAGAGAGGGAGGGAGAGAGAGAGAGAGGGAGAAAGAGAGAGGGAGAGACAGGGAAGGCGAGGGAGAGTGAGGGAGAGTGACGGAGAGTGAAAAAGGTGGACAGACTGACAGAAGCGCGCGTCCTATCGCAAACGTTTCTTCCCCGATGGACCGGACAACGACACGGGGACAGCATAACCACACTCTCTGCAGTACACTCTCTGCGGTACAGAACCGACATCCTATAGGACTTGAACCTGTGACCTTCAACGAGGCATCACACCTCACCAACGACCATTTTCAATCACTTGCCAGATAACGAAGTACTCGCGGGCAGGCAGAGCATAGGCACCTGTGGTAAGACAGGCAACGGCCGTACACTATCTACAGCAGGTAGAGAGATGTATTGAGGGCAGACGCACACTATACAACGAAGTACTCGCGAGAGTACAGGTAGAAAGACAGGTTAAAACAGGCGATAGATTTTTGTATTGAGGGCAGACGCACACTATTGCTTCGCGGGTTGTACCTCGCCGTACGTAATGCCAGACCGTGTCTAGAATGCGCAAGTGTAAGTATGAGCTCTATAACTAATACTTAGTTGACATTGAGATGGAAAAATGCGACACGCTACCGCCAGATTAACAACGAACAGGAGAGAACTAGGTGCACGTGGCACGAGCGAATAAAACGCACAGGAGAGAATAGGTGCACGTGGCACTACCGCCAATTGACAACGAACAGGGGAGAACAGGAGTAAAAGAACAGCAAAGAAGAGGAGAGCAGAGGCAAGAAGCGGAGAGAAGAGGAGAGGAGGAGAGAAGAGGAGAGAAGAGGGCACGGGACGAGTTAGCAGCAAAGCAGGAAGAAGGGAGGAAAAACTAGGTGCATGTGGCACGAGCGAAGAAAGGCAGAGAAAGCCATGCCCAATACTGGAAAAATGGGAGAAAAGCGTCAAATCCAGAACATACTAGGCCATACTAACGAGAGGGTGGATGGCTAAGAAAGTCATAAACGGTAAAAGG
>BFEA01000126.1:1037533-1059375 GCA_003427395.1 Chara braunii
TATGCGAGTTCTTAGTCTCATTGATTTGGCTACCTTAGGGTGACGTTCCCCGCGCCCATGCGGTAGACAATTTGTATATGCTTGAATAATAAACACACACACACACACACACACAGATGGCATGCAGACAACGAGCAAAATGGGCATATGTGACTCACTCAATCAGGTGTTGAACGTGTGGGGCATTGAATACGTCCACGTTCAGACACATTTGTTTGCACTCGCAAATGCAATGCCTGTCACGGTGTCGTTTCAACCTGCAAACAAGGTCACGCCCTTTCCGATTCAGACTTTTCCAGTTTTCCACCATGGCGCTGCTTTGCCACCGTTTCGACCAAAATCCAGCGCGCGGTCCCACGGGCAGCTGTCGGTCCCACATTTTTCAAAGAAACTGCCACCCCCCCCCCCAAAAGTTCCACCCTGCCGCTGCTTTGCCACCTTTTGGACCAAAACCTAACACACGGTCCCACGGGTAGCTACCGGTCCCACATTTTTCAAAAAAACTGCCACCCCTCTCCAAAGTGTCGTCCCTGCGCCTGCCTGCATTTTCGAGTCTTTGAATGACCAACCGAGCCCGAATCAACAAACGGTATAACAAAGGATGACGAAAATGTCTGAGGGGGCAATGTCTCAGGGGGGGAAAACGCACCCCGGACAGGCCGTGTACAAATTCCGGTATGACCGGTCCTTTAAACCCTAGCGGAGTACCTACAGCCATCAGTACCTCACCCAGCTATGCAGTTCAACCCTCAGGCGACCGGTATGCCGAGCCTGCCGAGCCTGAGGGTACCAGTAGCAGGACAGGCCGAGCCTGCAAGAACCATTAGAAAAAAAAAAAAAAAAAAAAAAAAGGTGTTCCCCGTTAGGGACTTCAATGCAGTTGGATACATTTGTCGAACTACTAGTGTGAACATGTCGTGATTGAGAATCTCAGAGGCCCGTCGCGTTGTTGTCAGAGTAAAAAAGTAAAAGAAGAAAAAAAAAACAAGTGTCCGCTTTGACCCTAGAAAAAGTTAGATTCATTCTTTGAAGAGTCAAAAGATCATGGAAAACGTTCTGCCTATCTGGCGGGGGACTATAAAGAATCGAACAGGAAAAAAAAAAAAAGTGTGAATCTTCCCATAAATGGCAGCGCGATCCATTATCTGACAGAGGTATTACTTGTACGGCTAATGCTACAAACGTTCTCTTACATCATCGAAGTACGTGTAGTACTTTTTGTTTTTTTTCCATTTCCACTCGTATTTGGCTGCGACCGGTTGCGTACTGCTGCGACCTCCGTCCGACGCGGCGCATTAACGACCTCGTCAGAGATTTTTAGCAGGGCGAGGTACTGGTGGTTTAAACCACCAGTACCTCGCCCAACTATGCAATTCGAGCCTCCGAGGACTGCAAGCCCGATCCTTGTCGAGGCTGGAGCTACCAGGCGTCGCACGAGCAAGGCTGGTGCTATTGAAAAGCAACAAGAATTGAGAGAAAAGAAAAGAAACAGCGAGAATGTTGTACATAAATAAAAAGAAAAAAGAAATACAATACGTAAAACAAAACAAATAAAAAATAAAAATGATGAAATGATACTTTTTTTTATGGCGCAAGGGGAGGGAAGGGGGCCGGAGGGGAGGCACAGCTGTCTCTTATACACATCTAGATGTGTATAAGAGACAGGTGTGTGGTTCCTCTTTTTTTTTTCCTTATTTTTTGACAAAGTACAATATGGTATGAATGTTTATTTTGTTTTTTGCCTTTTTCTTTGGCTAAACTAGCAATCGTGCGGGATGCTACACTAACAAACCGGTACTTTCCTTTCCTGACCTCCATTCGACGCAGCCATTAGCATGTCGCGTCGGTTTCTTTTACTAGGGCAAGGTACTCGTGGTTTAGCCCACCACTTGCAAAAATATAATCGAAGTCATATCAATCTGTATCGTTAAAATTGCAACGATACAGACTAGCATGGCTCCAATCCTATTTTTGTCGACCCATAATTTCACAGCGTCGAGTTTTGTCAAGCCTAGGTCCCATTGTATTTCATTTTCTAGATACTCGGTAAAAAAAAAAAAAAAAAACATTTCATCATGCCCGTAGCATTCGAAAAAAAAACATGGAAAAAAAAAAACAAAAAAAAACAACTGTATGGACATGAAAGAAGGTGGATGCAGTATGTACAGTGTATGTGAGAGTCTGCCCTCAGTGAGGGCATTATGGCATTCCCTTCATCACGACAAGGTTGTGAATAACAGGAAAAAAAAAAAAAACAATGCAGAATTTATAAAAATGAGTTATAGTTGCACTATGGGTCAAGATACAGTTTCAAATTACAGTTTGGACAATGTATAGAACCCAACATTTTGTCTAGGTAGGATGCCTAAAGTGCAATTGCAAATTGTATCTTGCCCGATAGTGCAATTATAACTCGTTTTGGTGACTTTTCTGAAGTTTCACAAAAAAAAGACAAAAGCAGGTAGATGTGGACGCCAAAACAATTTGATTCTGAATCCAGAGTGTGTGTGAAAGTATGCCCGTCATGATCATACTGTCCGCAGTCCGTACAACGCGCCTTGCCACGCCGACAGGACACTCGAAAGAAAACGAGAGAAGATAAAAAAAATAAAAAAAATAAAGCTAAAATTAGTCAAAAAAATAATTAAATGCGTTTTAGAAGTAGTGTTGTGAGCACATATCATGCCCAATATCTTTCCTCTTTCAGTTGGCAGTGGCGAGATGTATGTGTATATGTGTGTGTGAGAGAGAGAAAAATAATTATGATTGCGCAAGCAACTTGAAGAAAAAACTTTATCAAACCGTGCCGCGTGCAGACATACTAGAGTACTACACAGTACCGTCGTCTGCATCCTTCCCATTTTACACCTCCTGACGAAACACAATGGACTTATGCAATGCAAGAAGTTTGTGCGTTCACACGACCACCAACAATGCGGGTGCTGCTTTCCTTAACCTGCCTTCGATGCCTTCAAACATACACTGCCAACACAGGTTGTTGCAAGTCTGTCGATTTTTGCATGGGCCTTATCAACCCAATGACAACCAGGCTTGGGCGTAGGATTTTTTTTTCACCTCACCACCCCACATGCAACTTTTAGGGGTCGACTTCAAATCGACGAATAATCCTTCAAATTCTTAAAGGTACCTGCTATAAGGCAATAATTTTTGGACCTCCATAAAAGTGCGGAGGACTAGTCTCTGGACAATTTTTACCTCATTACGCCTTCCCCCCCCAAAAAAACATTCTTATGATGAAATCATTATTACTTGACAATTCTCCTTCCAATAATGGGGTATCCTTTCTTGTTTGAACTGCATGCTAAATATGGAATGAAAGTCTGGTATTGCAAGGATTCCCCGTAATAAATATGTTTAATAAAATCATTATTAAAATGTATTTGTTGTAGTCAAATGAAGGTTTAAATAAGACATTTCGTAATATCGCATAGACTTTCACTCCATCTTCAACACATAGATGTAGTTGGAAGATAACTTATTTTTATATGAAAACTTATAAAGTAAAAGTGAAAATTTTAGAAATTGACGAGCTTTTGAAAATATAAATTTTTAAACACGAAGAAATTTCATTTCTTGTGGGAATTTTGATGTTATGTTCATTGCCCGTCGCGAAAAATACGCCACCTTGGTTCATACGTCGGGACTCACTGACTACCGTGGGGAACGCAACCCTGACAGTTTGTGCAAGTTTTAAAATATGGAAGAAAAATAATTAGTTTTTTTGTTGGAGTTATTTTCGTATATTATCTGCAAAAACGTGAGGAATGCAACCCCGATAGTTCTTCCAAATTTTTTAATAGCGAGAGAAAAACTTAGTTTTGTGGTTGAAGTTATATTCCTTTTTTATATGTTTGAAATAAGAGGTGCCATAAAGGGCAACCTCCCCCCGAATTAAACGTCGTTGTTACTGTTGGGGCCTAGGTTGGCAGTGCTCAGGTTTTGTGAAAGCCCCGAACCTAAACGTCCGAACCTTTAGGATCCCCCACAACCAAATTCGGTCCGAATTTTATATATATATATTTTTAGTTGTTTTTTTTTTAACATGTATTGTTGAGGAGGGGGGTTCACACTACATATTTTTTCATAAGAAAATAAAATTAGGCAGGAGGTAGTTTGTTTATCAACCAGTAGGAAACCCTCCCGCCATGTGTGTATATGTGTATGTGTGTGTGTGTGTGTGTGTGTGTGTGTGTGTGTGTGTGTGTGTGTGTGTGTGTGTGTGTGTGTATGTGTGTGTGTGCGCGCGTGCACATATGTGTGTGCATGTGTGGGGAGGGAGGTGACCCTCTTCAATCAATCAATGAGTCATATTATATTAAAGAGTTAAAAAAAACAAAAAACATCGAATGACTGATTGATTGATGAATTGATGATTGGTTGATTGATTGACTAATTAATTGATTGATTGATTGATTGATTGGTTTGTTGATTGATTGGTTGATTGATTGGTTAATTGATTGGTTGATTAATTGGTTGATTGATTGATTGATCAATTGATTCATTGGTTGATTTGAGGGGGCCTCGTGGGGGAGGGACGACAATCAACCAATCATTTATAGGATTGGGATTGAACGATTACTTGATTGATTGCTTGATTGATTAATTGATTGAAAGAAGGCGGAGGAAGAGGAGTACAAAGAAGAGTAGGAGGAGGACGACGACGACCAAGAAGAAGAAGACGAGGAAAAGGAGAAGGATAAAGAAGGAGAGGAGGAGGAGGAAGAGGACGACGGCGACCAAGAATAAGAAGACGAGGAGGAGGAGGAGGACGAGGAGGATGAAGAAGAAGAGGAGGACAAGGACGAGGAAGAGGAGGAGGATGACGATAAAGATAAAGAAGAGGATGAGGAGGAGCAGGAGGAGGAGGAGGAGGAGGACAACGACAGCGATGTACGACATCGATGAGGAGGAGACGAAGGACTAGGAGGAGAGAGAAGATGGGGAAAAAAATGAGGAGGAGGATAAGGAAGAGGAGAAGGAGGAGAAGAAGGAGGAGGAGGAGAAGGAGGAGAACGACTATGAGGACTAGGCGAGAAAGGAGAAGGAAGAGGAGATGGAGAAGAATGAGATGAGGAGAAAGACTAGGAGGAGGAGAAGTAAACGGAGGAGAAGGAGGAGGATGACGAAGAAGAAGAAGAGGAGGAGGAGGACGACGAAGAAGAAGAGAATGTTGATGGACGGAAGATCTATTACAATTGGTAAGGGTTAATTATAAGGTATAGAAAAAAATTATTTCCTTTTCTGTGTTCCTTGATAAACGTCACAGTACAAATTATTGCATGACTCTCTCTGCAACATATATTGTAGTTTCATTCAACGCCAGTTGAGGAGTCTGTACTTTCAAACACAACATTGTTTTTAGCAAGGCAAAAACATAGTGATTCATTTCGAATCAGACATGTACCAAATATTGAATATACAAATTGTATATAAATTTTTGAGATCGGATGGTTACATTTTAAGTGTCACTTCTAGATGCTTACATCAAACGAGACAAGTTAAAGGGCCCTACAGGGAGTGACCTAGTGTTTCTACATGTCTCAACCTTTCTGCAGAAAACTGGCAATGAGCGGGAGAATATCAGTCAATCAAGACATCAAAGCTTGTTTTCTGTCATAACCGAATTGCAACTTGTCAAACAATAAGAAACGTAATTCGATATTTCTCAAGAGTTTTGTGACTCGGAAATAGGCACACTCAATACAATCATCATCTTTAAATGGTCGAAGCTCATCTAACCCCAATGATGCCTCTTGTTAAATTTCAGCCGCCACCCAAATCTAGACTATACCAGGACTGAGTGTGATCAATAAACAAAATGAATCTTACTCAAACCTAAACTATGCCAGGACTGAATGTGATCGATAGACAAAATTAATCTTACTTCTTGAAATATGAGGGGTTTGGGGGATACAACGAGGAGGGAAAAAAAAAAGTCTGAAATCATCGTTACGTCAAAACAAGGTTTCAATAGCGATGCTACAAGAGACCAAGTTGAACAATGAGAAGATTGAAGAGTTTGGTAGATGGTGGGATGGGTCATAAATCTGGTCCTTAGCAGTAGGTACGAAAAGGAAAAGCTGAATTCTGATTCATAGACAACTCCATGCTAATATTATTGACTACAATTCTAATTTTTGGAAAGATGTGCTTAGGTCAAAATGAAGAGTTAGTATATTACTTGGCATGTAATGTCATGCTACACAATCCAGGCGTACACAACCTTTTGACAACAGGTGACTGGAACTGGACCTTGGATGAACGTTCTGGTACTCATGGACTCGGAGGTGTTGACAAAACCGTAGTACTATAATATACGATGGAGTTAGAGCTCAACTGCGTATAACGCCTTATGTTCCCTATAAAACCAGGCCAGACATGGTACTCCTCAACATGAATTAGTCCACAGGTGGGGGTGCACAACCCATAGTGGTCTGAAACATTAATGACAGTTAGAGCGATTAGAGACACCTTTCATACCGTAGTTTCATTTTGGTGTCTTTTCCGTTGGGAGATTGCTCGGACAAGGGACAAGGCTACTTCCACCTCAACGCCAACATACTACAAGACCATAGCATAGTGAAATGGATCAACTCCTTTCACGATAAGTGACCTAATGCTCGCCATGTATTTAATGTCAAATATTTTGCGTGAATTCTCTCACATTATGTCGGCAAGAAGAAACTAGGAAGAAATTACAATCAAGAACAAGTTGGACGAAGTAGAGAAAATAATGGAACTACACCCAATATAAGCGCATGTCAACACGGAAGACAAGGTAATATTAATGAGAGTGTCAAAGTAGAAACCCTTATACGGGTATCTAATGCGTATATTTAAATGTTAGACGTTGTCCTACTTCTGCAAAAGTTTTAGACTTGATGAGACCGACGCGTCGGCCAAAAAGTTTATTCTGACCACACCTATGGCGAAGAGGCTAAAACTTGTTTTTATCCAAGTCCGGACGCTTGCGTCATCAAAAAAAAAAAATAATGATCGATGGTGTGACCAATTATTTTTCACCTCTGGCGAGGTCACTGAAACCTGCGGACGAGCATGCCTACGAGGTTTGATTTTGCGCACAAGACATGAAAGTCAATAGCTTAACCTACCAGATAGGACATTTGTTTGAACTGTAGGTAAGGCAACCACCCATATTAAAAAGTGAGGCAGGCTTGGCTTGCTGAGCCACAACCAAGCAACCCATTGAAGTGCAACTCTTCAAATATGATGGTTGCTCTTACAACTCTCGTAATAGGAGGTAGCCCAGTAGGTGAATGTATCAGGCCGCCACGCCACAGATACAGTGAACAAATATGAAAATACGCATGTCTAGGCTAATGTTTTTTCTATGGAGCGACCCATAGCAAAGCAATTACCCGTGGTCGAATTTGGCCGCACAATTGATAAGATCGACCACGTTGAGATTTAAAAAAAACGTCTGTATAAGGATGATATGCATAAACTGGGTTTTTTTTTTTTTATCATGCGGGGTTTAAACTCAAATGTGTATTTCAACAGTTTTGAAGTTTGTCACAAGGCACAGGGGTTGAAAAACGTGTCGTTGGCAGGAGGTCAATGACCAAAGTCTAAGGAAAAAAAAAAAATAAAGCGCTAGATGATGTAGTTGGAAGTGACAGGGAGTCGTTGAGGACATGACAACCGCCTGGAAAGGCGGGCTGCGAAATCATTTCAGTTTTTTTTTTTTTTTTTTTTCTGTGGGGGGTACAACGAGGGAGTACCAAGAAAGAGTTATAATTGCACTATGGGCCAAAATACAGTTTCGAATTGCAATTCGAACAAATATATAAGGCTAAACTTTTTGGCCAGATAGGGTGTCCGAAGTGCAGTTGCAAAATGTATTTTGCTCCATAGTGCAATTATAACTCGTTATTGTGAATCTACTAAAGTGACTTTTTTCTTCTTAAGTTTTTCTTTAGATTTTCTTCTTCTTATTGATTCTTTTTCTTGAAGTGTTGCCCGTTCGGGTCGTAGTGAAAACCCCCCGACAGGGGTAAAGAGAAAAAAATAGAAAAAAAAAAAAACATGGTGGCGTATCTTTCCATGTTTTAGTAGAAGATGCATTCAAGGGAAAGACCACATCTTGTAAGTTTTTTTTTTCACCCTTTATTTTTTTATTTTTTATTTTTTTTTATATTTAGATTCACCATTGTGGAAAAGGATTACGCCCATCCGTTCAAAACGGTCACTGGGTGAGCGAATGAACCGAGAGTTCTTAATAAGCCCGGTACAGGTGCGTGAAGGGAGAGACCCTATTGAGCTTGACTCTACTAATTCGACTCTATGAAATGATTGAAGGGGGGCGGCGACCGTTCAGTTCGAACGACGAGTTGCCCTCATATGGGAAACGAGGGGTGAAATAAAAAGAAAGAAAAGAAAAAAACGACAACGAACATGACCGCAAATTTGTTTTCGATGCACACCGTCTGAGTCTGAGTGTACCATCGAGACAAGGTAAGTGAACTGAAAGGTCATTCTACAAAAAGGACAATACATTTCTACGATGTATATACACTAGAAAATGTGTTGGGCATGTCATACTTTGAAGAATCATAACTCTAAAAAAAAAAGTCGAAAAAATAAAATAAAAGTATTTCGGAAATGACTGACTGTTAGCTATCTCGTGAAATTTTGAGATAGTTGAAGTCAAATAAGGAAAAATAAAAAAGAGGTAGTTGAAAGTAATTGCCTCCCTAAGTGTGTGGTTTGAGCCTGTGATTTTACCTTTTGGCAAAGAGTGGTGCCTACCATTGTCTTGTTACCATGAAAGTCAACATTCCACCCCGCTACCTCACACTTGGGGCTATGCTGCTGATGCTTATACTCATTTGAGTATTGGCCAAATGTTGCATTGCCTTGAGGGAGATTAAGGAGGAGTTGTTGGAGTTGGAAACTGAGATATTGGTGGGCGAAGAAGGGGAATCTTTAAGGTTAAGAGGATGTCATGTTGCTCTAGGAGAAGGATTGACCACGACACCCACAGCGAAGGGTTGGAAACTCTTTTCTTCACCCCTAAATTGGTGTTGTAGCCGTAAGATTGTGTCAGGGATTGACTATACGGCAGGCTGCAACCCATTTCTAGTGGGATTATGCTGTCGGGTTTCCTGTGTGGCATCGACATATTTTGACGAGACGCTATTCGCTTGGCGGTGCGGCAACAATAACATATCCAGTAGAACTATGCTACAAAATTTATCAACTCGTCGATGGTAGTATTTTGAAAGAAAGTGTTGACAAAAGTTTATAGTGTAGTGAATTTTTTTGTATTGGATCAGGTGGTGGTGTCGGTGAGCATCCACGAAACTGGTTAACGGCGTAGCAAGCGGTGACTCTACAATCATTTCTTTTTGGGGGTGGTACTCACACGGCGACTGGAAATGGAGTGGATTGGCGTGGTCTAGGGGATGCACAAGCGCTCGTGTATATTTTGACCCCAATTCCGAGTACCAATTTTTTGGGGACCACGAGGGATTTCTTTTCTTGTTGCTATTTTGCGTGCGTTGTCAATATTTGAGGCATATGGGATTGTTAGCTCAAGTTTGCAAACATTGCATAATCATTTTCGGACATACTGCACGATGGGACCACTTTAAGTGTGTACACATAATGTGGTGATCATTGGAGACTCGAGGTACTTACAATTTTTGTTCCATCTTTATTTTTTTTGGATGCATGATGCAGGTGGCTTGGTATTTTGGAATCATCCGATGTTACAGGCAATAGTGTGGGAACACCTGAGACCATTTTGAGACCAACTGGAAACAACCTTGGGCTTATGATTCTTTGGACACAGGTTGTTTTCTAATTGCACTTGAGGCGGTTTGGATCTGCGGTTCAATTTGGGCAGTCCTTAGAGTTGAGATACAGTTGGGATTGCATTTGAAATTGCTTGAACAATGAGACCATATGAGACCTACTTTTGAGAGCATCCTCTTTGAGGGTTATCTCGTTTAAGTCCTTCGATGAAACCAAGCTTAGCGTATTCGGGTCCATGGGAAAGGACGAGGACCGTCATTCAATTGGAAGGCCACAACTAGTGGAGTTGTGGGCTATGCATTTTAGGTTCTGACAACATTTATTTTGTATTGAAATATTATTTGATTTTCTTAATGAGTCAGTTTAAACTTCACTCAAGGTCAGTTGAATGACTTAGACATATTCTCACATCTATGTGCACCAACACTTTGTACGACCCTACTTTATTTTCAATGTTCAAAAGAAAAGGTAGAGTAGGGTTTTGAAAGTCATGGGTGTGGAATGATGGGGTATGACTTGGGTATGGAACTATGTTGGAATTTCTTTGAGCTTGTTGTTTCTCTCAGTGTGCAGGTATTTAGAAGGATGCTTGCAAAAGATAGAGAAAGGGGACAAATGAGCCCACTGATAGTTGGCGTGATCCCTCTTTCTGGAAAGGGCCTACGTCGGATGATAGTTACTATAGCAGTTGGCCTCATCAATGACTCGGGGTGTGGGTTCTCGACTTCAAGTAAACGGTCCGAGCTTTGAGATCTAGGCTTTGCGCCTTGGTGAGGGGGAGGAATGTCTCGGCCTATTTCATAAGAAAATGAAAAAATATAATTAAGGAAAGCTTTAGTTGACCCATAAGTCTTTATCAAAAGGGGGTTGATCTAGATTACCCAGAAAGTGACCAACTTAGACGCCACGTCCAGAATATGGAGACTAGTGTCTTAGACGGTCTAGTCATATGAACATCTAGCTGATGCAAATGCATGTAGGCATGACAACTACGAAGAAAGGCTCACGACTTAAGAAGCGTGAGTCCAAGGGAAATGCAAGGAAAATAAAAGTCATAGAAAAAGAGGCACTTGACGTCATTATACATTTTATACAAAAAATTAACATCCTGTGTAAGTTTCGAGTGTCGCCGGTTCCGACCACCATTTTTTTTATTTTTTTTAACCGACCGTAGACAAAGTCAACAGAGTTAGGAGAGTTATAGGACGACTGGTCTATACCCCGTCCGCAATGTTTTTCAATAAGTACGTGAGTCATTTCTTTTTAGGAAGTCGACATATACACATATAATATTATTTGATGAGGTTCATCTGCGACTAATGCGTGCTTCTTGATAACAGATGGCGGACGCTCGATGGGATCTTACCATTCATGGTACCTGTTGGTCCGTAACACTTTCGAAGAGGAGTTGATCTGGCGACCAAAGCGATTTTTCTTAGTACGGGATGGTGCATCCATACTTGGGTCATAGTTATCAGCATGCTCAGAGATGGGCAGTTTTGTTTTCCCAAACACCCGAGCGGATGTATGTGCAAACGATTTTCACGGATATACCTTGTATTCTTACCGTCTCGACAACCTCCAATGTCTCTCGCAACTCATTGTGAGCATTTAAGCACTAGTACCTTTCCCGCGTGGGAAAATAGGAAAAATTGGCAGTTTTCCTTAAGTCCTGAATTTTCGGAGGTCACGCCCGACGACGACTGCCATTGATAAATCTGATCGGCGGCCGTCGTTTCGTTTCGGCCTCTGAAAAGGTCGGACGCCTACCCGAGGCCCGCTATTTTCCCAAGCGGCAAAGGTACAAGTGGTTTAAGATTATCCTATTCGGCAACCGCTTCGACGTCGTGCGGATTATGACACCATGACACAACACCTACTCGAGATAAGTTGACCTTTCTGAGACATAATATGAAGGTTTACCTCTCGGATCACCGCTCTTTATGATGCTAGGTTGTTCGGATTATTCGTAAGACACTCGTAGCACCTTTGGGATTCGATGATGATAAGCTCGCACGTCTCAACCAACTGGAGGCTCGGGCACGAGAAGGGAGTCGGTTGTATCATGGTTAGATGTAACCTTGTCCAAGTTTCGTGTAGGTGAATTGCGGGGCGGTGCTTGCATGTGGGACGTGTCATCTGGGATTTGTTTTGTTGCCCCCTGTTCTGTATTATTTGGCTATTCCCTTCCTCTTTTCTTTRCCTCTTTGCCTTCTGGCTGTGTGCAAGTGGGTCGATATGACACACGGGGGTGGGGGCAGCCGCCGCTCAACCTACATCCACGTGGGCGGCCTTGTACGCAAGAGGTTCTGAACAGGGGGAGTTATAAGGAAGAAGATAAAAAATTGAAATTAATATTCCCTGATTTTGTTTTCTCCTTTTTTCTCTTTTTTTCGCATTTGCGCTCTGATAATATTGTCTTCGACGTTGCTAGTTCTCTGCTTTTGCTGATGATGCGGCGAGCATCGGGCCTGTACTAGCAGCCTCTGTCTTTTCTTATGGAAGAGAATATTTTTTAATCTATTGTATTTTTTCTTCTTCTTCCTTCTTCTTCGGTTTAATCTTCCCTATTGTTGGGATGTTGCGTTTTGCGGACCTACTGAATGGTTCCGTCTTTTTACTATGGATATGGTAGAATGTTTGTTTTGTGAATGAGAATCTTGTTTTCTTCGATTCCGGTTGGCCTTGTCCCGTTATTTGGTCCATCTTAGGGAGGGTTCGCGGTGCTTCATGTGGGATTGGTCATCTGGTTATCGTTCTGCAGGCGAGTGTGTTTTGACATCCTGGTTGGTGTTGTCCCGTCGTTTGGCCTGTAGTTGGCGGGGGCGGTGCTTGCATGTGGGACTTGTCATCTGGGATTGTCATTTAGGATTTGTTTTAATGTTATTGGACATCCTGGTTGGTTGTTTCTCGTTGTTCGGCCTTTTGAGCGCGGGGCGGTGCTTGTATGTGGGAATCGTCATCTGGGATTGTCTTCTTTTTTAGGTTGTCACACTGTGATCAAGGGCGCAGGAGCCTTTCTTTATTTTCTATGTAGATAAGAATGTTTTGATATTCTGGTTGGTCTCGTCCCGTCGTTTGGCCTGTGAGTTGCGGGGCAGTGCTTGCATGTGGGACGTGTCATCTGGGATTTGTTTTGTTACCCCCTGTTCTGTATTATTTGGTTGTTCCCTTCCTCTTTTCTTTGCCTCTTTGCTTTCTGGCTGTGTGCAAGTGGGTCGATATGACACACGGGGGTGGGGGCAACCGCCGCTCAACCTACATCCACGTGGGCGGCCTTGCACGCAAGAGGTTCTGAACAGGGGGAGTTATAAGGAAGAAGATAAAAAATTAAAATTAATATTCCCTGGTTTTCTTTTCTCCTTTTTTCTTTTTTTTTCGCATTTGCGCTCTGAATTTGTTATGACAATATATATATATATATATATATATATATATATATATATATATATATATATCGTCACAAACAGAACTGCCCGGTAAACCGTAGGCAGAGAGAGAGAAGAGGACAACAAACGAGGGGCTGTGTATATATCGTTTAGATAGAGTTAATTGAATGAATGATATTTGGATGGTGCTATCATACTTCAGCATTGAAGGACAATTTTGCATGCAAAAAATGGTGCGTGAAAGTTGGTCAGGGTGATAATCCCCGCTCGCTTTTACAAAAAAAGGTTGAGTGGTCGTTGACGCACACATTCACGTTAGGGTACTATGCCACAATTATGGAGAAGTCACACGACTCAGCGAATTTATTCCTTCAAGTTTAAAAGGAATGGTAGGTGCATAACAAGGTGAATAAGTATACCTTTAAGTTCAATCACCATACGTTGATGACTAGCCAACCAACATCCCCTGATAACATTCGGGAGTTTCTCGAAGAGGAGTATATATTTGATCTCCTCTATAACATTTTGAGGCGTGGCTTAGAAACCTGACATATGAGTCATTTCTATACATGTTCAACTACAAGGATTACACTGTCATACAGGTCAGGTCTCTACATTCCAATTACGAGAAATACAATTGACATGAGGTCATCAAGATGTCTCCACGGGCCTACCCATACATCAAACATTAAGTTTTTTATGTTGTCTGTTCGCAGATGACCCCTGCTCGTAAGAAGAGAAACTTATATCTTTTCGGTCATGTAGGGGTGGAAAAGAATGACTTTGGCACACCGCCTCATCAACTCAAGAACCTAATCGAGTTCGGTTCCCTTATCAGTGTGGCATACTTCCCAACATGGTTTGAGTTAATCCCACGCGATTGGATTTGATACACATAAATTGTTTTGATTGCATGACTCCGACAATATTCGTTTTACCTATAGCATGGACGTGAGATAGTTATAAGATTACCTCTCTATAAAGATATGTTTTTTTAACTGACAACGACAGATCTATCTTCGAGTTGTGAAGTTACTATCATAATTCTCTTATGGATTATCTCTGAGGGACTAGGATCAATTATGGGTTTCACGCTTCGTTGAGACCGTCTTAGTCGAGCAATGTTCGTTGTCTACCTAGGAGATCAGTGTCCCAAGCAACAAGTGACTTCGAGCTGAGATGCCATCTTAACAATGAGTGCCTATACCGCAGCGAAACGAGCAAACGCCCTTAGTTGATCCACCTCTACGATCGCACGTAAAAACTTTCGTACGAGGGGGTCAGTAGCTCGGCGGGATACGCCCCTAAGGGTGGTGACAACACCTTAGGGAAGGTAAGTTGTGCCTCGCAAAAACCTACCTTGTCATAGAAAACCGTGAGAGGTACGACTGACCCACTCGATCGGAGAGGAGAGGCGACAACTCAAGCGTGACTGTCTCAGTGGTTTGTAGGATTACTTACGTGTTGATCTCCAAGTTTTTTTTTTTTTTTTTTTTAACCCCCGCGTGATATGGTCAGGAGGACTCTTACCTTTTGCGAAAAAGGCGGAGCCCATGCGCTCGATTACGGAGTGCGATGAGCTGCAGGAAAAAAAAAAAAAAAGTTAAACGAATGGGCAAAGAGATTAAAGGTAAAAGGGATCACTGTCTATGATAGAATGTCTCGGGAATCCTTTCAGAAGTTGCTTCCGAAGTGTACGGTAAAAAAAATGAAATAATTGCAACATTTTTTTTTTTTGCGGCGGACATGTTAGATTCAACAACAGAAATGTGTGAATACGCAATGTTGTACTTCCTCGACGTATTAACATATAGACAATTGGAGGAAGATCCCAACATAAATATTTTTTCAAGGTCAACTCATTGGGACCTAACAACTAATAGGCTAAGGAACTCAGACTGTGCTCAGGCTAGCTTGGACGAACACTCACTGAATTAGAACTGAGTATTGCAGCGAACTTGATCGCTCATGCGAAGGATCCGGACGAAGAGGGACTCTTATTAAGCTTTATATTACACATTGGAGAGTGTTAGGTCAACAGTTGCTAAGTATATATAATGAAGTATTGGCATGTGGTTCGCTCGCATAAAACATGTCATACAACATTATTTCTGTTTTCTGCAAGAATGACAAAAATGTGGAAATCAGGAATTGACGCATCTTTTGATGTTTCTTATAAGATACTTACGAAAACTTTTGCAAGACGGTTGTCGATGGTACTATTGAATTTGGTGGGAAGAGATCAAGCAGCCTTTGTTAGTGGAAGATTCATCTTTGACATCATTATCACAACTATTGAGACATTGAAGCTTATAAGAGAGACAATCACGACATGACCATTATGCTATAAAACTTTGAAAAGGTGTACGACCTCGTTAATTGATAAATAAAATCGGTCTTTTGACAAAGAGTATTGTTCGCATGGAGAAAAATAAAACTCAAATTATGGTATGAGTCTGTCACTGAGGACAAAGTGCTGAATCAACCGCTATTTGAAAATCTCTTAATTAGAAATACAAATGATTTTTTGTTCTCATTCGGTACAAAAAAAAAAAAACAAATTACAAAATTCATAAATTGTAAGGTTTTGTTCAGGGTAATTATAACAAACATCCCACACCTTTTAAGCCATATTTGTCACCAATCCATGAAGTGGATACCAACAAAAAAAAAAAAAGTAAGAAAACAAACCAAAGCAACCTAAACCTCAAAGGCAAAAATATATTTTAATGTAAAATTCATTCCTTTTAGTTTTTAAGATTTTTAGGATTCTAAGAGCTGGTAAAAAAAATCATCTTCAAGAGTCCAACAAACACCAAACTTGGCAACATAGATGTTGACCGGAGATAAACAAGGTAAAAAAAAAAAATTCAATAAATACATTTTTCATTGTTGGGAGTGTTTACCTAGGGCTGAAAAGTGGAAGTCATTGTTAACCACTTGTGAGCACTGAGTGCTTTTGGAAGATTTTGGATCCAACGAGGTGTGCTTTGTGTAGCAGACCTTTGGGATGAATTATCTAGTTTTTGTGTTCCGATCTTAAGTTTAAGGAAGAAACCCGCATACTATGGCATGTAGAAAAAAGTTCAAACACTCATTAATGCCATCCCATTGAGTTCGAGATAAATGTCATGATCAGTCACAACGAACCCTACTGGTACCTGGTATAAAGCAAAGGAGCGAGATAAGGAAGTTTCTTGTTTGAAGTTTTTGGACAAAGTGGAATATGGAACGAGAACGTTTTAGGAATTGGTATAGTTAAACCCACACGAACCATAAATAACTGAAGCAGAGGAGAAAGAAGTAAATGGTAGATTGATGCCGACCAGACCTCTAGGCCAACTGTTTCATATTAGGGTGAGAGAGAAGTGTTATGACGCAAGTACCTGATCTTGCACGATCTAGGCCAAAGGCACCCCGATTCGGAGTTTGAAGATCGATCCTGCTACGTGGCGTTGACAAAATTCATAACTGTGGCTATCGAAATACTCTCGGCCCATAGGGTACAAGGAGTTACAGGTATTGGATACACCATTCATGGTGACTTCAGAGTGCTGGTTCCAACTAGTAAGGAAGGATACTGCCGAACTAGTGGAAATCCTCTTTAAAAAATTATGGAACCAACTTCAAACAATTCCGTCATAACTCACTGCATCACTGTTAAAGTTATTTTCCCTCCTTGTAACTCTCTCTGCAGTTTGGCTGCAAAGTAGAGGCATTAAATCGAACTTAGCAGCAATCGGTGCAAGTGACCATTTGAGTCGACCCTACCCCTATGAATATCATGAACGTTGGCTAAACGATTTTACGGATGGTGGAAGAATCAATGGATAGCAATATCTGAGAATAAACTGGTTTGGGACAAAGATTGGATTATATTCAACGTACACCTGCAAGGAAGCTCGTGGGAAACAGACTATAAATATGTTACCCAAGTTACTAGATTGGTCATCATTTTCATGGTGATCTGTGACGAAAGGAACAACATAACGTTTAAGAAAAAACTCCTCTCAAATCGGGTATTGAAGGCGAGACGTGAACCACCACTCCCCTCGACGTCAAAAATTGGCTTTTCCAGACCATCGGAGGCTGGTAGCCCGAAATAAGCAGAGGTCAGCCTTAAAATAAAAAATTTAAAAAATTTAAAAAAACGCAAACTTTGATAACCTTTCACACTCAGAAAAATGAACAAAAAAATCTAAAATTTTTGGAACGTGTAGATCTGGTTCTGATCGATTTGGGAAAAATATTTTAAAAATTAAATAAAATATTATAGACATGAAATACTCACCACACCGATTCGGTGTATTTTTCGTTCTCGCCACTTTGCCACCCCCGAACAAACGGAAAAATACAGCAACATATTCGGTTGGCCATCAAAGGTGACTGAAGGAAAAAGATGGTTTGCGGGTCTCTCGTGGTTTCAAAGCACTTGGCCTAGGAGCAATCAGTTGGCGGACGTTTAAAAGTCCAAGCTAGTTGTGTATAAGTGGTTGTTTAACATGTAGTGAAGACCGGGGTGAGTGGTCCAGAAGTTGGAGGGCAAGCGGGGTTTTATAGAGCATCACTGTGCAAAGCAACCGCCTCATGTTCCACTGACCTAAATGGTTAGTTTGCAGCCCTAAGGCTGCGGTATAGTAGGCTTCGGTGCCCATATCAAGGTAACACGTTTTCAGCGGTGGGGGGCCGACGAAGAAGTGGGTTATAACGGGGTGAAAGTTGTTGGGGGACAGGTCCACCGTGTTTTTATGGATTACCTACAACTATCGCGTGTAAAACCAGTGCGGTAGCAAAATGGGAAGATCGGTCCTCCCTTGCATATGAACTGCAATAGGGCCTTCAGGCTCAGGCATTGAGGCCCGCTTGATCAAAACATGGAGGTTAAGGTTGAGAAGACGAGGGGGGGCACAACGAAATAAACGTTTTGCAAAAGGCAACTTTGACAATTTTTTGTGCCCGAAGGAATTCGCAGAACAATCTAAAAATTTGAGAATCTATAAATTGAGTTGTGGTCTTCCATAATTATTAATTTTTTTCTTAATCATTAAGACTGTGAAATAATTACCACGCCGATTCGACACATTTTCTGTTTTTGTCACTTAGCCATGTGTGGACCAACAGAAAACTCTAACTTTAGTGATTTTTCACGCTCAGAAGAATGCGTGAAAAAACATAAAACTTGTAGTACTCGTAGATTTGTTCCAGTCTTTTCAGAAAAACGGAAAAAGCACTCAAACTTCAGTGATTTTTCACTCTCACAAGAATGGCTGAAAAAACCTGAAACTTGGGGTACTTGTAAATTTTGTTTTAGTCTTTTCAAGAAAAATAATAATAAAAATCATTTTAATTGTGAAATAAATCACGATCGGAATTTGACCCATATTTCAATTCTGTCATTCAACCTCTCTCTCTCTCTGTGATACCCCCCCCCCCCCCCCCCCCCCCCCCCCTAGTATTTTTTTTTTTTTTTTTTTTTTTTTTTCATGTCAACAAATGGAACAAAACTCTCTTACTCTCTCATGTCAACAATGTAACAAAACTCTCTCTCTCTCTATCTCTCTCTCTCTCTATCTATCTATCTATCTATTTATCTATCTATTTATTTACTTATCTATCTATTTATTTATTTATCTATCTATCTATCTATCTATCTATCTATCTATCTATCTATCTATCTATCTATCTATCTATCTAGATATTTATCTCTCGTGCGCGCGGTTAATGCCATTACTTTGGATACCTTAGGGTAAGATTTGACCATGATTTTGTGGCAGTAATTCTTAAAGGATAGGGTATGTTGGTTAAATTAGTTATGATAAGCAAAAAGGATAACAATGGGTCTGAACATCCGCAATAGGAAGTTAGTAGCTGGAGGCAGGAGACGAAAGGGAGTATTGAGGAAACCTGAAACTGCATTAGGTTTCAAACCCTGAGTTAGGGGCCCTGGTAGGAGCACTAGAACTGTAGGTTTGTAGCCCCTTGGAGTTGGTTCCATAGACCCGATGTAGACGCTTGCACAGATAAGGGGCGGATGTACTATAGTTCGCAGCTTGTTAGGGTTACGTTTTATGCCTTTGAGACCTTCAACGTCAATACAATTTTCAATTTTTTTAGTCGTTCGGGAGGGTGGACAATTTTGAGGTGAGGGTTTAGGGGTGAGGCATGTGAGGGACCAGTAGTCGGTCGTAGGAGGCCGAGGAAACCATTGTCCTTGAGTTTTTAACATTTCTTAAATCGAAACGATGTGGGTCCACTTTCCTTGAATAAAAGACCACTTAAAATAAAATTCATAACATTGTATTCAAATACTCTTTCTATTCAAATTTTGAAAAGATAAAAAAGTTGCATGTTGCAGGGCTCCCTCTCTCTCTGTTTTACACAGAGACACATACACACTGACATGCACATATGCATGCACATACACACACACACACACACACACACACACACACACACACACACACACACACACACACACACACACACACACACACACACACACACACANCACACACACACACACACACACACACACACACACTCACATATACATGTGCGCATGCGCACACACACATTCTCTTGTCTATTGGTGGGGGGGCGCCACATGCAGGAATTTGGGTTCAGTGTCCCATGAACATCGTGAATAAAGCACCAACCGAGACCCCCCCCACATACACTCTTTGAGTTGTGTATAGTGAACATGACAAAACATACACACAACATAATCACTACCTTACCCTTCCCCTACCACATCAACAAACAAATGACGGGATGCGCACCCATGCCCTCACGGTAAGTTAATCAGTTAGGATAGATAAGTAGTGGCTTATAGATTAGGGTAGGCCCTGCACCCGAGAGCCGTCGAGGTCTGTTGAGGAAGACCTGCAGGATTTCAGCATGTAAGCCAAGTTGGATCGTGTTTCCAGTATTTGATATTGGGGTGTAGTGTGAAGGTCCCCGACCTTCGATTTTTATTTATTTATTTACTTTTAAACTGCTCTATATTCTTCTCTTAAATCTTTCATCATCTTTCAAATTCTTTCAATTCATCTTCACTACCTACCTACCACTACTCCTGAGTCTTATATAAAGGACCCCTATGAAGGGGTCCCCGACCTTGGAATTGATAAAAGTATTGAAAAAATGGGATCGCTCTTTCCCCCCGAACACAGTGTTATCTATCTGGCAGGCCTCGAACCCATGATCTGTTTGTCAACAATTACATGTGTGCATGTGGGTACCATTCAGCCACAAGGGCTTAGTTCTCACATAAATTTCAGGCGATGGACGAAAGAACCCACGCATCATTCGCGTTCTCGCATTTCGTCAGTTTTTTTTTTTTTTTTTTTTTTTTTTTTTTTTAGTGGTTGAGGACCGGACCCACGGTGATTGCTGGCAGCGACAACCAATGGTTGTCCTAACAAGATAAGCCACCAGACCTTACCCATCCCCATGTTAATACTCCCAGCGCACCCCTGTCCCTACTATCCTGCCTCAGTGTGACCAACACTCATGATCATTACCCTATAGATATCGAGGGAAACTTGGACCAGAGAGCAATGACAAGCACCAAGGTTGTGCCAACCCCCCAACCCTAGTCGGGTTGGGCCAACCCCCCAACTCTAGTGGAAGCGGAAGCGGATGAACCTTGTCGTATGGGAACTTTGGACGCTACAGTCTTCCCCCGAACAAAACGCACGTGCGTTGTATATGAATACAACGCACGGGGTGCTTTGTATTCGTATACAACGCACGTGTGTTATGCTACGAATTTCAGGCACCAACTTCTGAAACGGCCGCCCCAGGAAAAAATGAAGTATGTGCACATAATGCCCTGACCTTTCATACGAGAAGACATCGTTAACTGGAACGACAACCAGAAAAAAATCTACATTATAAAACACACACACACACACACACACACACACACACACACACACACACACTCGGGGGGCCGATACTGGGCCCTTTCTCCACTACTCACCAAATTTGCAAAATGTGAATGAATCTTATGTATGAAAACGGAAGAATACATAGTCACATATGCTGCCTATTGTGCATGTGGAAGGTAGTGGAGTGAGGCCCCGTGCACGTACCATTCGAACAGTCGGCCCCGCAGCTCACTGCGCCTAACATTCGAACAGAGTAGTGGAGTGAATCGACGTTCTTGGAGCATCGCCCCCACCAAGCTCCGCCTTCGCAGCACGCAACGAACATGACCTCCATGCACTATCCCGGTAAGCCAGCAAAACCACCTCTCTCTCTTTTTCACACACACACACACACACAGGGAGAGAGAGCGAGCGAGCGAGCGAGAGAGAGAGAGAGAGAGAGAGAGAGAGAGAGAGAGAGAGAGAGAGAGAGAGAGAGATTTTGCGCGGATCATTTTGAGGAGCGCGCTGTCGAAATCGAGCGTTGCCACATTTGGCGGGGGTTCCTTCTTGGTAGTGGGCACGTACCTGTTGAAATCGAGCGCTGCCGCGCGCTGTCGAAATCGGCACGCACCTTTGTGTGTTGGTGTGTGTGTGTGTGTGTGTGTGTGTGTGAGAGAGAGAGAGAGAGAGAGAGAGAGAGAGAGAGAGAGAGAGAGCTCATACACATATAGATGTGTATAAGAGACAGGCCTAGGAGCAATCAGTTGGCGGACGTTTAAAA
>BFEA01000126.1:1060580-1073471 GCA_003427395.1 Chara braunii
CACAAGGGCAGGGGCTGACCTCCCCTCCCCCCAAAAAAACGTGATATGCGATTGGAACACAATAGTTTTTCCTTTTCGAAATTCGAGTGGAAGGGTACATGTTGTATCTGAACACAACACGCACATGTTCTATCTGAACTGCTCTTCTATTTGGGAAAAGTGAACCCACACCGTTTCAATTTTGAAATGTTCAAAAACTCAAGGACTGGTCTCCTCGGCCTCCTACGGGTAGCTACTAATCCTTTGCATGCCCCTCGCCTTACTAATCTCCGAAACCTCAAAACGTTCACCCTCATGAACGACCACCGACGTTGAAATGTCTCAGGGGGGAAAAACGCAACTCTGACGGGCTGCGAACTCGAACGTTGATCTATGACATGGGACTTGGAGACTCTTTAGCAACAATCGCAAATGGCACCCGTGTACGCAACCCGTCAGGGGTGCGTTTTTCCCCCCCGAGACATTTTCCCTCTGAGACATTTTCGTCGTCCTTCGTTATATTGGTCATTGATTCGGGTTCATTTGGTTGTTGGAAGGTTCGAGAAATGCAGGCAGGTGCAGGCACGACACTTTGGGGGTAACTGGAAGTTTCTTTGAAAAATGTGGGACCGGTAGCTGCCCGTGGGACCACGCGCTGGGTTTTGGTCGAAACGGTGGCAAAGTAGAGGTAACGTGGATCTTTGGGGGGGGGTGGCAGTTTTTTTAAAAAATGCGGGACCGATAGCTGCCCGTAGGACCGTGCGCTGGGTTTTGGCCAAAACGGTGGCAAAACAACTGCAGGGGGGAAAAGTGGAAAATTTTGTAGCCCGTCAGGGATGCGTTTTCCCCGCCTGAGACATTTCCCTCTGAAACATTTTTGTCGTCCTTCGTTATATGGGTTGTTGATTCGGGCTCGTTTGGTCGTTGGAAAGTTCGAAAAATGCACGTAGATGTAGGCACGACACTTTGGGGGCTAGTGACAGTTTCTTTGAAAAATGCGGGACCGGTAGCTTTCCATGGGACATTGCGCTGAGTTTTGGTCGAAACGGTGGCAAAGCAGCGACAGGGTGGATCTTTGGGGGGGGGGGGKGGCAGTTTCTTTAAAAAATGCGGGACCGGTAACTGCTCGTGGGACCGTGCGTTGGGTTTTGGTTGAAACGGTGGCAAAGCAGCAGGAGGGTAAAAAAATTAAAAAGTATGAATCGGAAAGGGTGCGGCCTTGGCCGCAGGTTGAAACGACACACTTGCATTACATTTACAAGTGCAAACAAATGTGCCTGAACGTGGACGTATTCAACGCCCCACACATTTAGCGCCCGATTGAGTGAGTCACATATGACAAAACAACCGTTATTTAATAATAAAAAAAACTTACAACAACAAATACTCAAGCCTCGACATCAACTACGAATCAAGGTATGTCAAATATCTAATACATTAATGCCATACAAATTACCTTAATCCCACACATTCTAATACTAATAGATGTGATAAACACAAACACCCTAAGTATCACACAAGCACACACACACACTAATCTTGACATATACACACAAATACTGTTTTTTTTTCATGCAACAATCACCCTACTTCTAAACCTCACCAATAATGCCTCCTTTATCAATCAATCATATATACAAACTACGGGTTGCGAACCCATGCCCTCACGGTAAGTCAATGTGATATGCTAGACTGGGGAGATCAACAAAACAACCACGAGCAACAACGATAAGCAACCCACGCAGTTTGAAGACCCGACATACAACAGGGTGGAAAACCCTTGGGTGGTGCGCAGGCAGTGTCTGTAATAGCGTCCATGCGTCAACTCAAGGGATGTGCGTCCAGCTGTGCGTCATTCTAATTGACTTACTGTGAGGGCACGGGTGCGCACCCCGTAGTTTGTATATGCTTGATTGATAAAGAAGGCGTTATTGGTGAGGTTTAGAAGTATGCACTTGTAAATGCAATGCAGGTGTGTCGTTTCAACCTGCGGCCAAGGCCGCGCCCTTTCCGATTTCAGACTTTTCCACTTTTCCACCCTGGCGCTGCTTTGTCACCGTTTCGACCAAAACCCAGCGCGCGGTCCCACGGGCAGGTACCGGTCCCGCATTTTTCAAAGAAGCTGCCACCACCCCCTAAAGTTCCACCCTGCCGCTGCTTTGCCACTGTTTCGACCAAACCCAGCTCGAGGTCCCATGGTCAGCTACCGGTCCCGCATTTTTCAAAGAAACTGCCACCCCCCCCAAAGTGTCATGCCTGCACCTGCCTGCATTTTTTGAACCTTCCAACGAGGCCCGACCTGTATAACGAAGGACGATGAAAGTGTCTCAAGGGGGGAAATGTCTCAGGGGGGGAAAACGCACCCCTGACGGGCTGCGAACATCCTGCCAGTGTCCATGCGCGAGTCTGTGGAGTTTCGAACCCGCACGGTTCTCTAACCACTGAGCTACATCAACTGGACAACATAACGCGTGTCCAGGCGAACGAAGAAGCGTCTGACCGGAACTGGTTGGCGGGTCTCGAAGTAGACCAGCAGCGGGTTCAAGGTATTCGGCCTAGCTCCACTACTCACGACATTCACAAAAGATAAATATGCCCATGTATCTCCATATTCGAGGAGGAGATTCAGGGCCTCGCCACACTACTCTCGAAATGTGCAAAACGAGAGTGAATCTTCCGCTAGAACATGGAGTTTGTCTTTTGTGCATTTCAAGAGTAGTGCAGCGAGGCCCTCATTCTCATTTTGTAGATTTGGTGAGCAGTGTAGTGAGACCCATTTTGGCGCCATGGCAATAAGCTGCCATAGCTATTGGGTAGGCGTCATTCATTCGCGCATCGACTGTGGTGGCCAAATTCGTCAGTTTTCACGAAATCCCTCAGAGGAGCAAGAAGCGTATGTATGCATCTCGTGCGCGTTTTTTCCCCGCGCGCGTTTTTTCCCCGACCAGAGCTACTTACGCATCACGTTGCATTGATTCAACGACGCCTTCCTGTCGAGGGCGGGTGAGGCGAGCGGACGGTTGAAGGGGATGAGGCCAAGCAACGTCTGGAATTCGGCTCCGCAGGAGGGTCGAACGTGACGTGGGGCGCGCCCCCTAGTTTTTCGAAAGGTGGTAGAAAAGAGAAGGGGGACGGAGGAGACAGTTAATAAAAGAGGGAAAGGAAGGGAAGGACGAGAGAGAGAGAGAGAGAGAGAGAGAGAGAGAGAGAGAGAGAGAGAGAGAGAGAGAGGAGGGTTAGGGAATGGCAACGGACGCATGTAGAAGAGTTATCAGCAGCAGCAGCACGTGAGTTGAGTGTGAGGAAGGGGTGGAAGAGGAGGGGGGGGGGGGGAGAGATGGTGGCGGTGGCAACCGCCTCCCAGGGTCTATTGACCCCTGTATCGTCAGGAGCGATGTCGCCGGCGTGGGCGACAGATGATGGCGACGAGATGCTGTCACGCATCAAGAAGCTGACAGATATGGGGGCAATGACTCGTCTTCTTCACGAGACGGTGGCGCGGGAGAGAGATATCGATGTGGAATTGGACGGTTTGCTAGCTCAGAGGCAAGATCTGGAGAAGAAGCTGCTGGCTATGGTGAAGTCGGCGGAGGTGCTGGAGTTAGTGCGCGCCGATGCGGAGCAGATGCACCGCAGCGTGCGCGGCACCTGTGCACTGGCGGAGCACGTCAGCGGGAAGGTTCGCGAGCTCGACGTCGCGCAATCGCGCGTGCACGACTGTATCGTTCAGATAGAGGCGATAGTGGACAGGACGAACTGTATAGAAGGTGTGAAGAAAGCTCTGGAGGGGGAGGATTACGAGGCGGCGGCCAAGTACGTTGCAACGTTTTTGCAGCTAGACGTGGAAAACGGGCGGCGGGGGGCGGGGGAGGCCGAGGGGGTGGGGGAGGAGGCGAAGAAGGAGAAGAAGGATAGGAAGAAGAAGAAGAAGAAGAAGAGGGTGCAGAAGAAGGACGGCAGAACTGGCGAAGGCGGCGAGAAGGGGGGAGAGGACGGTGATCGGGAGGAAGGAGACGAGGAGGAGGAAGGCGATGAAGAGGAAGAAGAGGGTCTGGGCGAGGCGGCGCAAGATGACTTGGCAGGAGGAGGAGGGGGAGGGGGGAGAAGTGGCGCTGGGGCGCTGGCGGCGCATTTCGGTGGTGAAAGTGGGTTGTCGGAGCAGCGCGCGCAGCTGTTGCAGTCGAAGAAGACGCTGGAGGACGTGATTAGGCGGCGATTTGCGCAGGCGGCGGAGGTGCGCGATCATGCGGGAGCGGTGCGGTTCGCGCGGCTCTTCGGACCGCTGGGGTTGGAAGAGGAGGGGGCGCGCGCCTTCACGTCGTACCTGCGCGGGGTGGTTGCCGCGCGCGCAGCGGAAGAGTTCGACGCACTGACCCGCGCCTTGGAGGCCGCCGCTCCCCCGCTGATCCCCGCGCTTGGCGCCGCCGCTGCCGCCTCCCCCCCCGACGCTTTCCCCGGCGACTTCGTCGGCGCTTTGACCGAGCTGCTCAAGGACATCGCGCTCGCGATCGAGGAGAACGAGCAGCTGATGCTCGACGCCTTCGGCGAGGAGTCGCTGGCTAACGCGGTGAAGGAGCTGCAAGCGGAGTGCGACGTGCGCGGCGGCAAGCTGCTGAAGTTGTACGTCTCATCTCGTCGGCTGACGTGGCTTGTCAAGGAGGTGAACGAGCGCAAGGCGCGGGCGGGCGGCGGCGGCGGAGTCGTCGCTGGAGTCGTCGCCGTCGGGGGCAATGGCGACGATTCCCGCCCCGATCCGCGCGAGGTGGAGCTCCATCTAGAGGAAATGCTCGTGATCGCGCAGCGGAGCGAGGAGTACGCGCAGTTCATGACGGAGAAGCTGCGCGAGGCGGAGGCGGCGAGCTCTAGCGCACAGATGAGCCCCAGAGCCGCCAATCTGTTGCGCCGCAGCGGATTCAATCGCGCCGTCCAAGAGGTGATCGGGTGTTATATAGTCCTAGAGGAGTACTTCATGGTGGAGAATGTGGCCAAGGCCATCCAGATCGACGAACCGATGGCGGAATCGTTGACCACATCCATGGTGGATGACGTGTTCTACATACTGCAGAACTGCGCGCGGCGCGCAATATGCACGGGGAACGTGCAGTGCGCGCTGGCGGTGGTGAACAACGTGAGCAATTTGCTGGGGAACGAGTACAAGGAGGCGCTGCAGCGGAAGCTGCGCGAGCCCAATCTTGCGGCCAAGCTGTTTGCGGCGGCGACGGCGGCGGGGGGAGTCGGGGGCGGCGGCGGAGCTGGAGGGGGACCCGGCGGAGGAGGGGTAGCTGGCACGGGAATGGCGCGCGGGGGCGCGGACATCGCCACCGCGCTCAATAATGCTGACGTCAGCACGGAATACGTTCTCAAGCTGCGGCACGAGCTCGAAGAACTGGCCGCTGAGGTGCGTCCCTCCCTCCCCCCCTTTCCCCTTTCCCGTATACTCTCTCCCTCTCTCGCTCTCTATGTGCACATGCGCATCTTAGTACTTCAATCCGGCTCTCTCTCTCTCTCTCTCTCTCGCTCTCTACCTCTGTGTCCTTGCGTATCTCTCTGTGCTGTCTATGTGCACATGCGCATCTTACTATTTCAATCCGGCTCTCTCTCTCTCTCTCTGTGTGCACTTGCGTTTCTCTGCGTGCTCGCAGAGCAGAAGGGGGAAAAAGGCAAAATGACCCGAAGCCCCGGTTGCAAACTCTTCCGTCGACTTCACCGCCCGCATATTCTTCTGTGGGTGTCTCCGTGTGCGACGAGAGCGAGAGCGAGAGAGAGAGAGAGAGAGAGAGAGAGAGAGAGAGAGAGAGAGAGAGAGAGAGAGAGAAAGGGAAAGGAAAACGGATGGCTCTTTATTTTTATGCGTGTTTTTTTCGTAGACGCCAGGATCAGAACTCCCCACGTGCATCCCCTTACCTGTGAGAGGTAGCTATGCTTGCAGGGCTCGCCTGTATAGGCTTACTAGGAGTAGTGGTAGGTGGGTAGTAAAAGGTGAAATTGAGAGAAGAATATAGCTTAGTTAAAAATCAAAGAAACCCTCCCCACCTGGATGGCACAAAAAAAAAAGAAAAAAGAACGAAATACCACGTCCCTGTGCAGGTCACTCATCTGCAGCCTGAATGCGGTTATTGTGAGAGAGAGTGGTACAGATCCCTCTCCCGCAATCTTACCCCTCTCTCACGGAACCCTGAATGCGGTGTAGTTTTCTGTGATACCGTCTTCAAGGTTCTGTGAGAGGGGTGAAAAGTGAAAAAGTCTGAATCGGGGTAAAAAGTGAAAAAGTCTGAATCGGGGTAAAAAGTGAAAAAGTCTGAATCGGGGTAAAAGGTGAATCGGGGTAAAAAGTGAAGAAGTCTGAATAAAGTGAAAAAGTCTGAATCGGGGTAAAAAGTGAAAAAGTTTGAATCGGGGGTAAAAAGTGAAAAAGTTTGAATCGGGGGGTAAAAAGTGAAAAAGTCTGAATCGGGGGGTAAAAAGTGAAAAAGACTGAATCGGAAAGGGCGCGGCCTTGGCGTGGACTTGGATAATCTACGAAATAACCGCCTTTCCCCGAACATAAGGCACCCTAAAAATGAACGTATACAAGCTATATTTCCGGCCAGATATAGCCAAAATAAGGGTGCGTTGTGTTCGGGGGAAGACGGTAGTCATAAATATTCAATTGTTGTGTGTATGGTGTAGTCGAATAGTTGAAACATTTAGCAAAAAAAAAAAAAAAAGAATAGTTGAAAAGCACGAATAGGTAAATAGTTGAAAAACACGAATAGGTAAATAGTTTAAAAACACGGATAGTCCTTCGGGACATCCGTTAAAATTGGAACGATACAGAGAAAGAAGATTAGCATGGCCCCTGCGCACGGATCACACGCATAAATCGAGAAATGGTCCAAATTTTTAAAAGAAGGGAAAAAAAAAAAACACACGAATAGGTACATTGTTGATAAACACGAAACTGGCTTAAGGCTGCAAGGATAACCCCGGGGTCAAGTCCCACTTGCAGCGTTGAGCTACCTCAACGCCGGAATCTGGACGTGTTTTGTGGAGACGTGCAGTTCAGGAAGCTCTACACCATTTCTGCACATCTCCGCAAAAGCGTCCAGATTCCGGCGTTGAGGTAGCTCAACGCTGCTAGTGGGACTTGGCCCCCGGGTAGAATTGTGAGGTCCCCGGCGTCAGGTTGCTATTTTGTAATAGAATAACACGAATGTTTTCTTAAAAAGAAAAAAAAAAGGTTGAAAAACCAATTCTCAGCTATAAGACGTTGAGGCTGTTGGTCGGTCGCGTTATATATCTCATTGGAGTGTATTTTCCGTGAGAGAGGGGCAGTTGCGCAAATCGGCCACAAGTGAAGACATATGCGGTGAAGAACCTTCCCCCCCAAAAGAATGGAATGAGCGATTTGTTTTATAATTTATTTCTTTATTTAATTTTATGAAAAAAGGGAAGACGAAGAATGCCAACGGTGAAATCAGTCAATCATAGTGCACACGTGACCACTTAGAAGAAGGTCAATCAACTCCTTTTTTTTTTTTTTCGTTCCCCTGGATATATACACAAGAAATAGATGAATCTAGAAGAGGCACCTCTTTTTTCTTTTCCCCCTGGATATATACACAGGATATAGATGAATCTAGAAGAGACGCGTTTTTCTTTCTTTCTTTCCCCTGGATATATACACAGGAAATAGATGAATCTAGAAGAGAGCTTTTTTTTTCTTTCCCCCTGGATATATACACAGGAAATAGATGAATCTAGAAGAGACACCTTTTTTTTTCTTTCCCCCTGGATATATACACAGGAAATAGATGAATCTAGAAGAGACAATTGCGGAACCCCTTGGATATATACACAGGAAATAGATGAATCTAGAAGAGACATAATTGTTTTGTCATCAACCGTCTTCATCCGAATAGTACGTAGTTTATAAAGTACCGTAGGCGATACTCCTTTGGGCATTTTAACTTGGACGTCCGTGGGCGGAATTTCGACTTGGGCGTTTTTTTGGGAATCGAAATGATCAGATGCTGGGCGCGGTTGGCAGCACGAAGACAAAAGAAAAGAAAAGAAAAGAAAAGAAAAGAAAAACAATCGCCCGTGTCTACAGTAAGGGGGGGGGAAGGGGAAAAAAAAAAAAAGGACTCTAGTAGAATTTTTGACTTCGCCTCCTTTCTGGCGGCCCTAGAATGTAAATGCGCTATTGGGTTCAGCCTCCTGATGAGTCAGTCGGTGAAACTCCGACGAAACAGTTTGTCACATCCCCTCCCTCGTTTGTTGTCCTCTTCTCCCTCCCCTCCCTCCCTCTCTGCCTACTACGGTTTACCGGGCAGCTCCTCTGTTTGACGATATACAGTATATTTTGTCAGACAGAGCTGCCCGAACTCATCAGGAGGCTGAACCCTATATAGGGTAGGGTTCAGCCTCCTGATGAGTCGGTGAAACTCCCACGAAACAGTTTGTCACAGCACCTCCCTCGTTTGTTGTCCTCTTCTCCTCTTCTCCCTCTCTGCCTACGGTTTACCGGGCAGGGAAGCTCTGTATGACTTTGTATATAGTATATTGAGTCGGTGAAACTCCGACGAAACAGTTTGAAACATCCCCTCCCTCGTTTGCTGTCCTCTTCTCCCTCCCTCCCTCCCTCTCTGCCTACTACGGTTTACCGGGCAGCTCCTCTGTTTGACTATATAGGGGGCAGGCGCCGCTCAACCTACATCCACGTGGGCGGCCTTGTACGCAAGAGGTACTGAACAGGGGGAGTTGTAAGGAAGAAGATGAGAAAAAGGAATTAATTTTTTTGTGTTTCTTTCTGTTTTTTTTTCCGCTTTTGCGCTCTGATAACTTTGTGACAAGATGTATTGTAGACAAAGGGCCTCGCTCCACCACGCACCACACGCACAAAAGGCAAAAAATTACGTCGATGTATCTTTCCGTGTTCTAGCGGAAGATTCATTCTCATTTTGCACGTTTGGTGAGTGGTGGAGCGAGGCGGCCAAAGTTGCGGCAAATACAGCTGTAATGACCCTGCGTTCTATTCGGGGGAAAGACACTAATCGTCCTCCTTGGTAGGGGATCGATCCCCGCCCCTGATGATGCAATTGATCGTCATCGATCGATGATTGATTAGTATCATAGGGCAGGGGATCGGTCCCCTTTCTTCCACCGTTGATTGCATATAATTGATCGTCATCGACCGATGATTGATTATCATAGGGCAGTGGATCGATCCTCTTTCTTCCCCCGTTGATTGGATGAAATTGATTGTCATCGATCGATGATTATTGTAGATCGATGGGGTGGCGAGGGGGGGGGGAGGGGAGGGGAGGGGAGGGGAGGGGAGGGGATCGATTTCCATCAAATCCCGATCGATCGTTGGTTGGATTTGTTGATTCCCATCGACCGACGAATGATCGATCCCGACCGTTGATTGCATGCCATTGATGGCGATCGATCGATGATTGATTATCATAGATCGATGGGAATTGATTATATCCTACCCATCAAATCCCGATCGATCGTTGATTGGATTTGTTGATTCCCATCGACCAATGATCGATCCCCACCGTTGATTGCATGCCATTGATGGTGATTGATCGATGATTGATTATCATAGATCGATGGGAATTTGATTATATCATAGATCGATGATCCCCATCGACTGACGAATGAGCGATCCTCCACCGTTTGTAGTCATCGATTCGACCGACGATTGATCGATCCCCGCACGGGCGACTGTTTTCTTTTTTTTTTTTGTTTTTTTTTTAACGCAAAAGAAAGCCAGGTTGTTTGTCTTTTCTTTTGTCTTCGTGCTTAGGAACCTTGCCCAGCATCCGATAATTCATCACTGTACTTTTTTCCCTTTTTTTTTTTTTTTAACGTGCCACGTTTTCTCTGTTCAGGCACGTGATCATATTCAGCGTTGTTTTGTGGAGGGATTCCGGGCCTCCCCCTTTTGTGTGGTAATACAATGAGTAGTCTTTTTTTTTATTATATTAAAAAAAAAAAAGAAACTTCAACGTTGATTGCCCTGGAAAGTCGGGGAAGGAGGGGAGGATTGACTGCCAGTGATCTCCCTGCAGGATGATAAATATACTAATTAAAGTACTTACTACGATTAATAATAATAATAATAATAATAATAGTAAAAGTCTCAATTATATTAGCGCACTCACATTCTACGCCTGCCAGAAAGGAGAAGTCGAAAATTCTACCAGAGTTTTTTTTTGTTTTTTTGTTTTTTTTAGGTGCACACGGACGATTGATCACCATCACTGATGGTCAATCGTCGGTTGACCAACGTTGACTTTTGGTAATGGACACGGGCGATCTACTGATGATGATTAATCCCTACCGTTGGTAGCCATCCATCCACCGACGATTGGTCGGTCCCCACCGCTGATAGTTATTGGTGGATCGATGATTGATGACCATTAAGTTAGTCACATCAGTCGTTGGGGTGTGTTGCCCTGACCAACCCCCAAATTGAAATCCTTTTTTTTTTTTTTTTTTTTTTCGGTGGAAACCCTGAATGGACTTTTTGCGTAACAAAAAGGGTTTTCAATTTTGGGGGCTGGTCAGGGCAACCAACACACCCCAACTACCACCTTCATCCGAATGCCAAAAAAAGGTTGTTAGTCCTCAGTCGTGGGTCGATCGATGGCAGTCAACTGAACTGAGGAGAGGGGAGTAAAAATCATTGGCCAACTACCTTCTTCACCCGAATACAACGTACGGTCATTATTGCGACACACGGTTAACGGAGGGCCAAAAATTCGCCGTTTTTGCTGGACAGTTTGGGTCCAAAAATTCAGCGAAAAAGCCAAAAAAGACAGAACTATATAGGCCCATAGTGCAAACGTCAGGAAAACTAACAGGCCAAAGAAAACGAAAAAAAAACAAACAAAAAAAAAACGCTATAAAACTTAGGCTACCAGCCGGGCCGCACGGGTCCCGGGTGGGCAGCCTGTGCAAGGACCAAGGACGGTCCCACCACCGTAATAGGTGGTAAGTAGGAATAGGAGATTGAGCGAAATAGGAATATGATAGGGTTGATTTGTTGCCGATAGAGCTCTGAATTTAGGATTGAGAGTAGATGCGGCATGGTAATTAGCTAGGGTTTTCTTTTCCCCCCTTATTTCCAGGATTGTTCAGGTGTTCTAGGCCGTGAAGGCACCTCATGGCTTCGAGGTAGTATTACCTCTTTTTGGTCGTTTGTTTTGGGGACGGATCGAATTGTGTGGCTCTGTAGGCATTGTTGATCTTTTATGTCCCAGGGATGCGGAATGTCAGGACAGCGGCCCAGTTTTGGCCTCGAATCTGTTTGCCTGGACACACCCCATCGCCTGCACCTAAGCTGGGTAATGGTCCCAGATTTCTTTTTCCGGGTTGGTTGTGGAGGTGTTCCCGGTCTTCTGTTTTGGTGATAATAAAATGAGCTGAGTTTTCCTGTATAAAAAAAAAAAAAAAAAAAAAAAAAACTGAACAACTTTTGTCTGAGGGTCCAATCGAAACTCTTTACCAAATTTCAAATAAGAAATAAATTATATATATATATATATCTGTTTGTGACGATATATATATATATATTTTTGGCCCGGCCGGGCAAGTGACCCCGGCCCACTCGGGTAGCCTAGTATCAAACCCTAAACGCAAAGCACTTTCAGAGTTAAAATCAAGCGTCCAACAAGTTCAAGGAAGAAAATGCCAACTTTTTCATGATTTATCCAGGCATGTCAAAACTGGACACGTGGCATATTCTAAAGCACCTACATGTCACACAAAAAGAAAAACAAGGGGAAAAAAAGGAAAAAATCAGGGCAATATAACAGTTTCAGTCCAAAATTCGGCGTAAAGAACACCCCCAGCTAACCACGTGTGATTATTGCTGTACTTACCCCAAATGCAGTCGTTGGGGTGATGCCCTGACCAACCCCCGAAAGTTTTTCTGAAACCCTGAATGGACCTTTGTGTGAAAAGAAAAGAAAGTTAATCATCAGTCCTGGGTCGATCGATAGCAATGAACTGAGGAGAGGGGAGTAGTCATTGGCCAACTACCTTCTTCACCCGAATACAATATACTGTCATTGCTGCTGTATTTGGACCGAAAGATACCCCAAATACAGGTGTAATGACCGTACGTTGTATTCGGGTAAAGAAGGAGGTACGTATGGTTAAACACGATCCGGGAATTTTGATAGTTGTAATCACCCATACGCTGGTGGGGGTGGGTTGAGCGCCTCATCGATCGAGAAGCTCCCGTCTTGACCCCAATCGAAAATGCTGGAATTTGGCAAGTGGTCTGGGAAGGCCCTATATTCCACAACATGTACAGCTACTGGAGGTTGATGAGGGGTGATGTATTCATATATATCATCAGTAGGGCCTCAATCAACCCCTCGTCAAAGGGCCTAAAAAATCAACGGAGTATACCACCCCTCAGATTACAGATCAATCGACCAGTGCCTCTCAGGTCCCTTTTAGAAACAACGGAATCTCTTCACGAAAATGTAGACTCGGGGAGTTCGCACCGTCCTCCAGGGTGCAGAAGAAAAGGCGAAGATCCCATGGACCCGAACTTTCAACGTCTTAGCTATGTGCGATATGCAGATGACTTTGTGATAGGGATTACCAGCCCTTATAGGAAGAAACTCAGAAGAGGCACTGGCAAACTGCCCCACAAGGCAGCATGCCTAACTCTATAGTGGCAAGCATGGCCACTGCATCTGTGTGCACATGGCTCCCAAGTCCAAGGGCTGCTAATTGCTGTTGGCACTCAAATGTAAAGTCGTGAACACCCGAAAAATTGGAAAACATTTAGAATGTTGAACTTCCATAGCACACTAAATGACTGCAGCACAGTCGCTGGCTTTTTGGTGACTTCGAATTTCTCCATCTATTTGTGGCAGAGCAGAAAGGGGTGTGTGCATGTGC
>BFEA01000126.1:1073486-1083486 GCA_003427395.1 Chara braunii
GTGTGTATGTGTGTGTGTGTGTGTGTGTGCGCGCGCGCGTTGGCGTGCAAGCAAAAGATAGATAGCAGGACAGAGAAAAGAGAAAGGCATGCGGACAGGGCAGCACGGGATGAACAGAGTGGCAGATCGTGCGTGCACGTGGGTGTGCAAGCAAAAGATAGATAGCAGGACAGAGAAAAGAGAAAGGCATGCAGACAGGGCAGCACGGGATGAACAGAGTGGCAGATCCGGGGGCGTGCAGGGGGGGGGGGGGGGGGGGGGGGGGGGGGGGGGGGGAGAGAGAGAGAGAGAGAGAGAGAGAGAGAGAGAGAGAGAGAGAGAGAGAGAGAGAGGCATATGTAGATCCCACATGGGCCCTGTAGGACCCGTCAGGTATGTAGAAAGGGCTAGGGACCTGGCTTTGGTCTGGCGCATTAGGTTTTGGTGCCAGAAGTAGGGCCTGTGTCGGTTCAGGCCAGAACGAGGGCCATTTTAGGCCCACACCAGGTTCGGCCAGGCCAGGCCCTGGTACTGGTAACTGTTCAGGCCCTGGCCTTCTTTTTTGCCCAGGCCACACTTGGACCATCAGATTTGATCCAAGTGTACGGCCTGATTGATTTCCAGGCCACTCATTCTGGGCCTCACGTTTAGGCCAGTAGGACCCGGGAGTGGCCAGACCAGTAGTAGACTGGTCTGCCTCTCACTAGGCAGGTTAGTGTGAGCTACTATTCATCGTTATGATGTGTTATTCTTCAGCGCTGGGCGCAGTAGCGGTAGGCCAGAGGTGGTGAGCGTGGAGGCTGCAGTGGAGACTGGAGCGGGAGAGGCGGAGGCCAGGCTCGGGGACTTACCTGATGACTCACCTAGGGGCGCCATTCTTCAGCGCTCCAGTACCGGCGCCAAGGCGACACCTTTTGTGGTCAGTATCTGGTGTCAGCACACACACACACACACACACACACACACACACACACACACACACACACAGAGAGAGAGAGTTATCGGGGAGCTGAGCTTGGTGACATTCGGGCTATTGCCCTGTTCTGGTATTCGGGCAAACACCTTTTGTGGTCAGTATCTGGTGTCAGCACACACACACACACACACACACAGAGAGTTATCGGGGAGCTGAGCTTGGTGACATTCGGGCTATTGCCCTGTTCTGGTATTCGGGCAAAGACCCGCCTTTGGACAATGTGCTGAGATTCGGACCTCGGGAAACTTCAGGATCGATGACATTGGCGACTTGGCCTTCTCGCCCCACTCTTCCCCTTCGTCTCCATCTCCCTCCTACTTCGTCTGTGGATGGTCTGGGTAGAGCGCCCCTTCTGTGTATGATGCGCTGCCCCTCATCTCACTGAGTGGTAAATGAACGAGTGAGCATTGTCCATTCCAATCTTGCTGAGTCAGAGTGTATGTTCCATTCTTCCGCTGCGTTCTATTGTCTGTTGCTGGGGTCAGTTCCGTGGATCTGTGCTACACTTTGCTATGTGTAAATGTGTGTGTGTGTGAGAGATAGATAGATAGATAGATAGATAGATAGATAGATAGAGATAGAGATAGATAGATAGATAGATAGATAGATAGATAGATAGATAGAGAGAGAGAGAGAGAGAGAGAGAGAGAGAGAGAGAGAGANAGAGAGAGAGAGAGAGAGAGAGAGAGAGAGAGAGAGAGAGAGAGAGAGAGAGAGAGAGAGAGAGAGAGAGAGAGAGAGAGGGTTGAGTAAGGATCACAATGCATAATGTGGATGTTTGCTGAGTAGGGTGGAGGGCAGGGCTGTTGATATCGGATTGGCATTTGGGTTATTCACTTTGTGATGTGGGTTTTGTTCCTGGCTCTGCTTTCCTTCAGATATTCACAGCGGCAGCGGACAGGGAGAAATTGAAGAGTTGCTTTGGAGAGTTGTCAGAAACAAGTAACATTTTTAGAAAAGTGGCAATGGCTGGTTTGGACCAGCTGACTAACACAATCACTCCACGGGTCCGTGTCGTCCTCGATGGTGTCGCGGCGGTGGACTACGAGCTTACCGAGTCGCAGTATGCAGAGAATGAAGTTAATGACCCATGGGTGCAGCTGCTCCTGCACACGGTGGAGACAAATACATTATGGTTGCAGTCGTTGTTGACGACAAATAACTACGATGCGCTCATATTGTCGATTGTCGACTTCATCGTGAAGAGACTGGAAGCCCTGATGTCGCAGAAGCGGTTCAATCAACTGGGGGGCCTGCAGTTGGATCGTGACGCGAGGACGCTGGTATCTCATTTCTCGACGATGACGCAGCGGACAGTCCGTGACAAATTTGCACGGCTAACGCAAATGGCGACGATACTCAACTTGGAAAAGGTGTCCGAGATTTTGGACTACTGGGGCGAAAACTCGGGACCTATGACGTGGCGACTGACTCCGGCGGAGGTCCGCAGGGTTCTTTTGCTACGAGTCGACTTCAAACGGGAGCTGGTCGAAAGTCTAAAGCTCTAATCCTTTTATAGATTCATTGCTCTTTTATCGAAATAAATGAGTTGCTAGTTTCAGTGGGTATGGAATGCGAATTCGCTGCGTCTTTCTCTGGTTAGTAGTGAGATCGACGGAGTGCATGCTTGCATCGGCCATCTCCCAACTCACAGGTAAAACATGGGTCAGTTTCCCACTTCCTTTTCCTTCTCCAGAAGTTGGTTTTGTCTCTGGCTTTATCTTTACTGCCAGTGGGGTATCTTTCAGTTTTTCAATTCACTGCAAAGGATTGTGTATCGGGGAAAAGAGCGCATGGTACAGTCGAACATCATTTACTTTTCGTTTGGCGACCTTCTTCCGCCGAATACAACGTACGGTCATTACAGCTGTATTTGGGGTATCTTTCAGTCTCAATACACAGCTATAACGACGTCTTTATAGCTGTATTTAGACTGAAAGATACTCCAAATACAGGTGTAATGACCGTACATTGTACATTGTATTCGGGGGAAGAAGGTAGTGCCCCCTGCTTGGAGCAGAGATGTGCATCTCTTTATCTTTTGCTTGAAGTACAGATGTGCATGTGTATCTTGTATTGATGGTGTGCTTGCATCCCGGGAAGTGTACATTGCATCCCATGATCATTGTGTGTGCTTTTCACAGCCCGTCGTTTGTTGTCCTCTTCTCCCTCTCTGCCGACGGTTAACCGGGCACCAACAATGCCCCCGGCGCCTCAAAAAATCTGCACGTGGCTGGCCGTGGGGTGGGGCCGGTAGGCTAGGCGGCAGGCGCTCGCCAGCTTTTCGCAAGATGTCGAGTGGGCCAACTTTGGCAGTCTTTTGTGCTCAGTATCATTGACAAAAATATCTGGAAAAAGGTCATGAACGTAGATCGAGTGCCGCCTTTTTTGAAAAATGATGCAAATTTTTTTTTGCTGGCGTACCAATGAGCTAGTCCAGTCCATACACCCATAAACTGCTAAGGGTGACGCCTGTGCGACTGGGTGGGTACCGTAAAGGTCTACTGGTGTGGGATGCTCTTAGCCATTAACCCTGAGATGAGGTGGGATGGTACCTGCGCTCTTGAGCTGAAATGCCAACTGCCTACCTTGCACGGGTTGGCTTTAGACACTACTGTTACTCGATGGGGTTCCAGAGTACATATTCGGCCACCTCCTGGTCCACTTTGTACTCATCGCCTGCCCCGATTTTGGTGGAGGGTCTACAGACTCTACACTAATTTGCTCCGAGGACCCTTCAGGGCCCTCTGATATGTGTGAAAGGGATCCTCTGCTCTCTCTCTCTCTCTCTCTCTCTCTCTCTCTCTCTCTCTCTCTCTCTCTCTCTCTCTCTCTCTCTGTCTCTCTCTCTCTTGCTCACTCTCTCTCTCTCCCCTGTATACACACACACGCCCCTAAAAAAAGCAAATGAAGTACAATAATTATGAAATAACAATTAAAAAACAAACAAAAATTGAGTGCATCACTAATTTCGGCATGGCGGATGGTGCACGCGTACTGCACGGCGCATTGCAGAAGTGCGCTGGAAGTATGATCTGGACCGAAAGTTGCACAAAATACACAGCTATAAGGACTGGGTGTTCTATTCGGGTGAAGACGGTAGTTGCCGTCTGGCCCTGTGCCCTATTCTACGTCGTACTACCTCGTGCTAGCTAGCGTTTACTTCGTCACGTGCTGTCCATGTGTCACTTGCTCAATGCTGCTCGAAGGCTCTGCTCATACAGGCTCCGAAAAGTACGCCCGGTCATTAGCACTGCATCTGGACTTGAAATTGCACCGAATGCACAGCTATAATGACTGGACGCTCCATTCGGGTGAAGATGGTTGTGGTATGCCTGCCCAAATCTATGTCGGTCATTATCACTGTATCTAGACTGGAGGTTGCAACCGAATGCAGCTATAATCTACGGCGGTCATTATAACTGTATCTAGACTGAAAGTTGAACCAAATGCAGCTATAATGACCGGGCGCTCTATTCGGGTGAAGACGGTTGCGGTATGCCTGCCCTAACCCATGTCCTATGAGCTCTGCGCATGCTACCAAGCGTCTTCCTCGTCACTCGTTGTCCACTTGTCAGTCGCCCAGTGCTACTCGAAGGCTCTCTGCTCATACAGGCCCCAAATGGAACGCCTGGGCATTAGCACTGTATCTAGACCAAAAGCTGCAGGAATGCTGCTTTAATGACAGGGTGCTCTATTTGGGTGAAGACGGTAGTTGCAGTCTGCCTGCCCTAAACTACGTCCTTCTTCCTCTACTGATGCTAGCTAGTGTCTACCTCGTCACTCACTGTCCACGTGTCACTCGCCCAATGCAGCTTGAAGGCTCTGCTCACGCAGGGTTCCTTCACCAAAACCAGGTAAGGACTGCTTGTCCCGACTGCCTGCATTCTCCTCTGCCTCCACACTCTGCCACTCAGCGCCCGGGTATGGTTGGTGTTCACTACACCCACCATAGCTGCTCTCCTTCTTCAGGTGCTGCTTTCCTTCTCCCTGCGCAACAGCGCTTATGCCATGCAGCCTCCTGCCAGTGTGTGGTGTACCTGGTGGCCTCCAGACTGTTGTGCTGGAGTGGCTGCCGCGTCCGGACCCAGCACGCAATGCCTGCCCTAACCTACGCGGGGACAGTGTCCAGATCCCAGTCTCTGTCACTAACTTGCGGGCAGGGCCTACCGGCCAGTTAAAGAGGTTGGCTCCTGGCAACCGCCAACTCCTAGGACCACTCGCCGGCCTTTACTTGGGGCCTCTGTAAGAATTCCAGGCCCGCCGTCACTCAGGGTGGCCGAGACGCATTTTCAGCAGCAGCGTCAGGCTGCCGAGGCCAGGAGCCTCACGCTGGGGTGGTCTAGGCTCGGGGAAGAGGGTGTCTGGTCGTTAAAATCGTCTCGGGCGCTGGTGGTGTCAAGCAGAAATGTGCATCTGATTTATAGGATGGTTATCCTGGTGCTTGTAGCAGAGATGTTGGTGCATGTTGTTTGATGAGAGAGAGGCTCGTCTGAATCTCGTACACAAATGTGTCCTTGGAAGCAAGCAAGGTATTTGCGGACCTGTGGTTGAAAGACGATATTGCTTCTTTGGGTACTCTGTGGCTTTGCATCGAGTCGTAATGTCCCATTCAAATGTGTGTGTGTGTGTGTGTGTGTGTGTGTGTGTGTGTGTGTCTGTGTCCGCGCGCGCCCGTGCCCGTGCTTGTGTGGGTCACACACGATGACGATGTTTCCATGCAATGGAAGCTTCGTATGATGTGTGGCATATTCCGTCTGACAATCTCATGCCCTGCTGTTCACCTAGATAAAATGCCCGCTCCAACCGGCCAGTTGCCGGCTTAACACTGATTGGTCATTCTCGAAGCTGTATCTAGACAGAAGCTTACCACCAATCAGTGTTAAGCCGGCAACCGGCCGGCTGGAGCGGCCTGGCTGCAACCGGGCCAGTTGGACTCAGGTCCTCCAATTGGGATTTTGTTTCGGCTAAAAAATGGTTGATTTTTTTTTTTTTTTTTTTGTTGTTGTTGTTGAAAGAGGGGTTTGGCCGCGTTTGCCGAGAACAGTCGGAATGCGCAAAGAAATCCGTGATCTGATTTTTTTTCCGGGGGTGGGGGGTTCAGGCAGGTTATGGTGGGGGTGGGGGTCTTAGTGCGGGTGTTACAGCAACCATGGGCAGCAGCACACAAGGTGGGAGGTTGACAAGAGGGAGGGGTTTGCATCTTGGTGTTGTGACGCCGGGCGAACCAATTTAAAAACGGGAGAGGAGGAAGAACAAGAGGAGGAGGACGAGGAGGAGGAGGAGAAGAAGAAGAAGAAGAGGAGGAGGAAGAAGAAGAATATGAAGACGAAGACAGAAAAGTAGTAGTAGGAGAAGATGGCGATGATGATGAATAGGAGAGGAGGAAGAAGTTGTGGAGTAGTAGAATGCGAAGAAAATCACGAGGAGGACGAGGACAAGGATGAGGACGAAGTAGTGGCGAAGAATAATAAGAAGAAAAAGGAAGACCAAAGAAGAAGAAGAAGAAGTGAAAGAAGAAGAAGAAGACGAAGATGAAGACGAAGACGAAGACAAAGAAAAGTAGTAATATGAGAAGATGATGATGATGATGATGAATAAGAGGAAGATGAAGTTGTGGAGTCTTTTAAAACAACACACACACACACACACACACACACACACACACACACACACACACACACACACACACACACACACACATGCGCGCGCGCGCACATACACACATGGAGTTGCAATGGCGGTCTGGTGTGGCCTGACAGCAGAAGGGGAGGCGACTTACCAAAGACAATGGCGGGCTGGCATAGTGTGGGGTCGCTCGTTGGCGGGTGGGAGAATTTCTTCGAACTTTGACGCATACGGGCGGGGTGCGGTAGTTGTTCGTGCCATTTTCCAATGTGATCTCGAAGTTTGAATTGCGGCCCATCTGGGCCGCCGATTGACAAAGATCAGTGGCCCGGATTGGCCGCTTTTGTTTTCACGAATTCAGGGGGGCCACCGGGCTTTTTCTTTTGCCGCTCGACCGGCAGTGGGGTCCAGGAGCCCTGAGACATGACTTAGGCCCGAAAAAGAGAAGTTCCCAGCCGACAGCAAAATAGGCTTGGGTGAACTGGGGAGGCAACCGGGTTGGGCCGGTTGGTCCAACCAGGAGGCTCACGATTGAGGAAGGGGTCCCCGGTCGGACCGGGGACCAGCACAGCCGCAAATACAGCTGTAACTACCAAGCATTTTTTTATTTTTATTTTTTTACCTAGCGTTCTATTTGGGTGAAGAGGGTAGTATCCCTCGTCTTTTTCCTACCTCTCAACTTCTGCCCCCCCCCCCCCCGGTCTTCCATTGGCATCTGCAGCTGCAGGTTTCCTAGAAAGTTAGTGTACCCCAGGTGCTGCCCCATCCTAGAAAATCCCAAATCCAACTTCAGTGACACTCACAGCGGTATGTTGACTTGGTAATGGAAACATACAAAACACTTCGGACTTCATTTTTTGAGTTTTTTATTACCTCAAGGCGTACCTTTGCCACTAGCAACTTTTTAAGAAGATGACATGAGATCGAAAGAGGTAGCGTCGACAGTCTACAGAGTACTCCGTTCGCCCTCTTGCGACTCTGGGAGTGGACAGGCAGGGTGGTAGGTGGGTGGGCAGCAAAACAATGAAGTGTGCACAGGCAATGGAGCCAACAAGGCAAACCAACAAGTGGGCCGGCAATCGTGCACACGGCAGTTGTGTGGACAGCAAGGTAACACGTGCTAAACCGGCGAGTGGGCAGGGGCCAGTGCGGGACAGCAACAGCAAGGCAAGGAGATATTGAGACAGGCAAAGAAACAGTACAGGTTGGGAGGGTGTGGGTGAGCAGCCAACAGAGAGTACAGGTCACGAGGAGGGCAAGGAAGAAGGCTGCAAGGTCATACCAACACCGCAGGCCACACGCACAGCAAAATTGCCAAGGTCCCACTGGCAAAGGGGATTGGATTAAGCCCCTGAATGTGGATGTGTTCGGTTAATATGTGCAGAACATGTCCAGATTTATTCAGGCGTTCAATCCAATCCTCCTCGATAGGGAACCTGCTTGTTGTCCCCCGAAGTTAATTCGTTCTTGTAGCGCATGGGTTTTGGGTACAGAGGGTCATAGGTTTGAATCCTGTCACCTTGAGTCAAAATCAGAGCAAATTGACACAACAATCAACCGACCATCATCACCTCGTATTAATATTTGTAAGCCACGATGAAGTTCTTATTTCTCTATTTTTCATAGAATTTTTGGTGTGAATGGGAGAACTCTCTTGGTCACCATCGACTGGACTTCTCGTGGAGGGGACCACTTTGTGCACGCAACTGTGTTTGATCCGACTCTCGTGGAATGGACCACTTTGCGACTGTTTGCGATCCAATTGAACCAAATGAGATTAAGCTAGCACTGCCGCCACTTCGTGCCAAATCGGAGAATAGGGTTACACCACCCGTATCGGCCACGGAAAAAAAAAAAAGAGTAGAAACATTTCTAGTCGGATGAATTTGGGCGCTCCTGTAGTAGGCCGCACGTTTTCTAAAATCGTGGCGTGTTAACGGGCACGACTCTCGGAAGTACTGGTGGCAAAAGGCATGGTGGCAAATGCCTTTTTATTTGTTTGTTTGGGGGGCAGGGGGGGCAGGGGGGGTAGGGGTAAAAGGAGAATAGGGTTAACAAAAGGCATGGTGGCATTACACTGGCGTACGTTTTTTTTGTGGATCCTGGGGGGGGGGGGGGGGGGGGGGGGGGTGTTGGGGGGGCACGGACAGGGAGGAGGAATGTGTCATTTTTTCATGTTTCTTTTTTTTCGAGGGGGGGAGGGGGGAAGGACAGGGAGGAGGCTCACTCAACGTGTCGTGTGTACGTGGATTAAAAAAGATCCAGATAGATTGGGAACATTCTGCAGTGGGCAAAAGGCCCCATTGCCTGCTTGAAGCTCCATTCGTGTGTGCGGGGCGGCACTCACGTGCGGCCGTTATTGGCAATAGCACGACCATACGGCAGACATTTCCGCTGGCCATACACACACAGGTGTCGGTTTTTTATTTTTCTGAAGTGGCGACCATACGGCAGATGTTTTTGCTGGCCATACACGTGCGGGTGTTGTCTTTTATTTTTCTGATGTTTGTCTCGTTTTCTATTTCCGTCCTGTTCAACACTGACATTGGGTGCATCGCATCCTGCCCTGCATTCCCGAAAGGTAGGGAGCAGTACACCCGGCCTCTTCTTCTTCTTCTTCTTTCTTTTTTTATCATTTTTTCCTCCGGTTTGTTGTGGCTTTTCAGGCCTGTGGCTTTCCTTTTTTTCCCAAGGTTGGGAAATGTCAATCGCAGCGGTCCGGTTTTGATCATTCTGCACCCAGACTACAATTCTGACGCCTGACGTCTGCAGCTAAGCAGAAATGGGTAATGCTCCCAGTACTTTGTGCTCCGAGTTGTTTGAGGAGGGACGGACTCCAGGCGGCCGCCTCTGTTTGTGTGTGAACAATAATGAGCAGTCTTTCCCAAAAGTACGCATTACCAAATGCACATATGAAATCCGCATAATCCACAAAATGCTAAAAAAAAAGAATGTCAAGGGACAGTCACACCAGGATCTTATTTCCCCAAGCTGCTTGTTCGTGACTGCATTTGTCAGCGGGGACTCCGCGCTCTGAGGGGCTCCGGGGGGTTTGGGAATTCGCGGCAACCTCGGGGGCAAGGTCCCACTTGCACGGATTACGCGATTCTGACCGTTGGTTTGTGCTATCTACGGTCAATCTCTCTTATTCCGTGCAAGTGGGACCTAGCCCCGGGAGGTTCCCGCAAATTGCCTTTTGCCTTTCTTGTTTGGAATCAATCTGCACAAATGGAAACAAATTTGAAGACGAAGATATTGCGAGGACATGTGATCTCGCAGTGTGACCGCAGCCGTAGTAGAGTACGCATAATCCAGGTGGCCGCAACCTTGTCCTTTTTTTTTTTTTTTTTCCCCAAAACACGTGCTCCATCTATTGGTGGGGAGCAGCACCTGCTGGAAACCGGGTCCAGCGTGCGG
>BFEA01000126.1:1108752-1124635 GCA_003427395.1 Chara braunii
ATTAAAAAAAATAAATAAAAAAAAATCAATATTGATTGATTGATTGCTGTTTTGATTGATGATTGATTGGCTAATTCTTTAAGCCCAAACAATTCAATTACCTGTCAAATCTGGACAGGACGGCCTTTCAGGCCTTTTTTTATTGTCATTATAGTATTACGGGGAACCCCGTAGCAGCCACATCCGTGCTCAAGCCTCCAACGAGGGAACATGCGGGAGCTGCACCCACCAGCAGGTGCAATACCTGCTACAGCAGGTGGGCGCTACCGGCCAGGGGTCAGCCGGTAGCATCAGGACCGAACTTCTTCGATGGGCCAGTCACTGTGCCACCCCTCCGGTCCCCTCCGGTCCCCTCCCCCTATGAACATCAGCAGTCTCTGCTCAATGCCACTCAGGGGGACCAACGACATACAACCTCATATTCTTTTTTGTTTTTCTCACTTATTTTTCGACCACCAAAAAAATATACAAAAAAACGGGCCGCAAACTAGGCCTCTTGGCCGCGCCCGCGTCCGACTTTTTCGGCCGCGGCGGCCGAATTGCCCGCGGCCGCGGCCGCGGGTGTCACGTAGGCTGTCGGCCATCGTCGCCAGCAACTTTTTGTGCTTGTCCATGACGTCGGCGATCGCCTCGAAGGTCTGCTGTCTCACATTCTTCCATTCAATGCCCTCACCCCGACTCCTTGCGTTGAAGGACGACTCCTTCGTTGATCTGTTTGTCGTCTTGTATGTCCCCGCGTCCCTCGCTAGCCACGAATTCGCTCCTATCGACATTGGGGGGCGGCATCTGAACCCCTCCAGGCGCACGTGTGTTAACGAAATTTGCGCGGTGGATAGTGTGATCGGCCCTCATCCTTGCCTTCATCTCCTTATACACACGATGGTCCATTCGGAACTTGAAGCCTTTCTTCTTCTTCTTCTACGGTCTCAGTGCGAAAAAGTCCTCCTTCCCAGATTCTCTTATGAACTCGTACACAACCCTGAACTGCTTGTCCCATTTTTCTCCGCTGTCCATAGCCTTCATGCTCGTCACTCCCATCTGCTTCAGCCTCTTCTCCATATTGTCCCACTTCCAATTGTTCGTCTTCATTCGTCCATAGTTGTGGCCCAAGCCGGCGAGATGCAAATCCTGGTCTTTTTTCGCTCAAACGAGAGAAGTGATATGGTCAAAGTTCCACAAATCCACGTTTTTCGCCCCGTCGGTCGCGGCACTGTCCTGCATAACGTTCTTGCCTTGTCACCCAGCGCGGGGTTCCGCCGCCTTCTGTCTGCCCCAACATCCACCTCTTCCTTCCCACTGGACGAATCTCCATGTCGTCGTCATCTTCGCCGTCGTCACGGTCGCCCTCATCCGCCCTACATTCTTCACCCCCCCCCCCCCCCCCCCCCCCCCCCCCCCCCCCCCCCCCCACCGCACTCCACAAAGATATTGTCACCTATGACGAGCATGTCGGCCACCCCTTTCGTTATGCCAGTAAGTGCTCGCTTGCTGCATTTGTTGTCGATGATCCCTCCAAACATTCCGCCGTACGACCTCTGTAGCAGAGCAGTCCTCCATGGATTGGATCGTCGTGTGTCGCTGATCGAAAGGCCCCCACGCCCGGTGTCTTCGTCCTTGAAGCGCCCACGCCTGCCGTGCTCCTTACAGCACCCCTCGAAGATGAAACGAAATCACGGTCGTCCAGCACCTCCGGTGAATAGGCTCAAAGGATCTCGGACCCCCTCCCGCCCTCAACGTCGACTTCGCGAGGTTCTACCACGGTGTGTGTGACGGCCGGGCCACTGTCGAACCTGAGACCAAAGCTGAGATGGAAAACCCCAGCGCCGTAGCCAGCCGGGGTCCGTCCTTCGAGCAGCTCTATGTACGTCGGTGTCGTCAACCGTGTAAAGAACTGGCTGCCCATCCCATCCTGTGTGGAACCGCTGCCCAAAGGAACCGTTGAAGATCGATGCGCCCCGCCCTCGTCGTCGCTTGGAGGCAATGGGATCTCCTGCGACGACATGTGGCTGTACAGCGTCAGGTCATACGGCCACCTGCCATCTTGGAACCGCTGCCCAAAGGAACCGTTGAAGATCTATACGCCCCTCCCTCGTCGTCGCTTGGAGGCGATGGGATCTCCTGCGACGACATGTGGCTGTACAGCGTCAGGTCATACGGCCACCTGCCATCTTGCACGGCGGTGCATCGCTGGCATGAACCCCCCCCCCCAGAACTGATGAGGGTGTGCTGCTCGTCGGACAGTTGTCCATCTTCCTCGCCTTCAAGAACGCTCACCTCCTCGGTTTCCTTCCAGGAAGGCACCCGAGGAAACAAATGTGAAAGACAAGACGACCAGGAGCAGCACAATGATGAGCAGCAGCAGTGGCGGCCTGCGGTACATGTCAGCCATGAACAACAGCAAAGGCAAGACCGCACACGCACTTGCGTCGTCGCATCTGCCACGAGTGCCAACACACGGCAATCAGGCGGACGACAAGGACAGCACATTCGTGCAAGGAGCACCTCGTCGTGAGCGAGGCTACATAATCAAGAATTCCGACCGTTGGGAGGCCCGCCCCAACTCGGCCCTTTCCCCCCCCCAAAAAAAAAAGCTGCCTGAAGATGTCGATGCACCATGCAGCAAATCGCCACCAACGGTCGACCCCGAAAGCTGTTGGAGGACCTCTTCGAGAAGGATGGCCCACGATGTCCGTCTTCCGGCCGCTGGACCATGCATGAATGGACCACCTATTGCCTACACGTTTCCTTCGGAACTCTACGCCGCCACCCCGCTATTCGCGGATCCTCAGGCTCCCCAGGACCTCGTGAGGTCCCTTGGACCTGAGAACGATTTGCCTGGGAAGTCCTCGGACCCCGAGGATTCGTCCTCGGACTGTTTTCACATTTTCTTTTCGAAAATAGGCTCCGAGGATAGGTTGAACGAAGACGAAATCCTTGGAGTCGCTTCCCTGAGGAGTGTCTAACGAGGCCCTTACTCGGACAAAAAGCGACAGGACAGACATGTACAAATCACACGAGTTCACCAACCGGGACCAAATTCCCTTCAGCAGCGTTGAGTTTTATCAACGCCTGTATCTGGACATGTTTGTGGCGATGTGCAGTTTGAGGAAACTCAACGCTATTTTCTGCAGGGGTCCGCAAACAACTCCCGATTCGAGCGCTGAGAAAACTGACGCTGCTAGTGGGACTTGGCCCCAGGTAAACTTTCCACCTATGGTCGATAAACTAACAGGTCAACATGACAGATGCTCACACCTGCAACAGACTCCTCGTCATCACATTTCAAGAAACAAAAACGCGCACGCACACACACACACACACACACACAGACACACACACACACCCACACACACTCTATTCACGGATGCACCAGCAACAGACTCCCCGTCATCACATTTCTAGAAGCAAAAACGCGCACGCACACACACACACACGCATGCACGCACACACGCATGCACGCACACACGCGCACGCACGCGTTCACGCATGCATGCATGCACGCACACATGGGGACACACAGACACACACACGTCGTCCCACCCCCACTCTCTCTCCCTCTCATTCTCGTTGTGTCGCAGTCTCATTAGTTTTCTTCTGAAATTGGCATCGCCAATGGACGCTGTTTCCATTTTGTGTTCACAAGCGAAGTGTTTGGGCATTGCTTTCCTCATTCATTCCTGTGTCAATTCTATCGCATAAAATCGTATGGACTCCTTCACTTGCTTGTCACTACATATATTGCTAGCAAGTCACCACGTCCTCTATTCCGTCCATCGACTGTACATACTAGTGAATACCCGCCTCCACCTCTGATACTCCTTTGGAGATCATTGAAGACCCGGCTTCACCATCGATTTCTCCCTTGAAGATTAATGAATAGCCGGTTCAATCATTGATTTCAAGCTTGGCTGGCGAGCAACAACTGCCCCTTCCACTGTGTGATGGGTAAAGACGGTGTGCCCCCAAGAGGCTCTCCTTCAGTTAAAAAAAAAAAACAGAAGAAAAAAGGACGGTGTGCCCGTCCATGATAACGACAGGTAGTGTCAGGTACGAATAATTCAAAACGAAAAGAGGCCGTGTTGTCGTAGATAGAAATGTTGAAGGAGAGAAAGCTGCCAAGGTAGCTATGATGATGGTGATATGGCAGGAGTGGCAATGACAATGTGCTTTTCTGTTTTCTGTTTTCTTTTTTTTTCTTTTTCTTTTTCTTTTTTCCTCTTATCTGTCAAGAAAACATCTAAAGAACACATGACGCGTTGAAGAAGAAAAAACTTTCACTCGGTGGAGATCATAACGAGGATGACAGTAACTATGGCAGTAGCGAGAATGGTAGTAGCGATGGCACGCAGTAGCGATGGCAGGCAGTCGGGAGGATGGTAGTAGCGAGGGCACAATGAGCTTTTCCGTTTTCTTTTCTTTTTCTTTTTTCTTCTTATCTGTCGAGAAAACATCTTAAGACCACATGACGCGTTGAAGAAAAGAAAAATTTTCACTCAGTTGCTGGAGATCATAACGAGGATGGCAGTAGCTATAGCAGTAGCTATGGCAGTAGCGAGGATGGCAGTAGCGATGGCAGGCAGTAGACATGGCAGGCAGTAGCGATGGCCGGCAGGAGAGATGGCAGGCAGTAGCGATGGCAGGCAGTAGACATGGCAGGCAGTAGAGATGGCAGGCAGGAGAGATGGCAGGCAGGAGAGATGGCAGGCAGTAGAGATGGCAGGCAGTAGCGATGACAGGCAGTAGCAATGCCAGGCAGTCACGACGATGGCAGTAGCGATGGCAGTAGCAATGACGACGAAGTCTCCTTTTCAGCGATGGCAGGCAGTAGCGATAGCAGTAGCGGTGCTGTGGCAATGACGAGGAAGTTTCCTTTTTCGCGATGGCAGGGGTAATGAGGGCAGTAGCAATGACGAGGAAGTGTCCTTTTGGGTGATGGCAGGCAGTAGCGAGGCCCGTAGCAATGACGAGGAAGTTGTCGTTTTTCCTCGTTTCTTTCTCGTGTCTCAAGTTAAGGGACGCGTTGACGCAGAAAAAGACTCCCAAGTGGTGTTGATGGTGATGATTGCGATGACCAAGAAGATAAGCTTCGCGCTATTTCCTTGTAATTCCTTTCCCATCTTCTTTCAAGTTGCCAAGAAAACGTTCTCGCGGATTATCTCGCCATTTTTTAGGACAGAAAAACTCAGATCTATGGTGAAGAAAACATCGCAAATCAGCAAAAAGAGTGAAAACATGGACCACTCTAATCCTGAATTCTGAGCAGATCTCCAAGCAGCCTCCTGCAGGTCGGGAGCAGGCCCCGCATGTACTCTCGTGAACACGGTTCTGGCTGCTACGGGGTTCCCCGTATGCCTACAATTAGGAGTAGGAGTAGTGGTAGGTAGGTAGTGTGTGAGGTGATTGGGAGAAAGTACCTTTATAAGGAAAAAAAAAAGAACAGAAAAAAAAAATGCTCAGGTTTCTTGTAAAGAAAACGTCTCGAATCAAAAAAAAAAAAAAAAAAAAAAGAACGTCTCGAATCCACGAAGCAACCTCTCTCATCTTGAAGTCGACGCACGCAAGATCCCACCATTGATGGGGAGGTTCTCTCTCTCTCTCTCTCTCTCTCTCTCTCTCTCTCTCTCTCTCTCTCTCTCTCTCTCTCTCTCNCCTTGTAGCTAATGAGAGTCCATCACCGCCACGTTCGACACCGTGCGTTCCCACCAATCAATTCATGACATCCCTCACTCAACTCCCAGCGGCACCGTCTCTCTCTCTCTCTCTCTCTCTCTCTCTCTCTCTCTCTCTCTCTCTCTCTCTCTCTCTCTCTTTCTCTCTCTCTCTTCCCCCCGCGCCTATTCTGCTCGCCTACCTTGTAGCTAATGGAACTCCGTCGCCGCCCATACGCTACGCACGCGCGATAGCACAAATATCCTTTCCGATCCGTCACTCGACTGCGAGCGGCACCGTCTTGACGACTCCTTGTATCTCTCTCTTCCCCCCGCTTCCTCCCCCCCCGGCCTATTCTGCTCACCTACCTCGTAGCTAATAGAACTCCGTCGCCGGTCATACTCTACACACGCGCGATAGCACGAAAATCCCATATCCATCCGTCACTCGACTGCGAGCGGCACCGTCTTGACGACTCCTTGTATCCCTCCTCTCTTTCCCCCCCCTCTCTCCCCCTCCCCGCGCCTATTCTGCTCACCTCCCTTGTAGCTAATGAAACTCCGTCGCCGCCCATACTCTACGCACGTGCGATCGCACGAAAATCCCATGTGCATCCATCACTCGACTGCGAGCGGCACCGTCTTCACGCACTGTCTATACTTGAGGTTATAGAACATCTCTATGTATCTCCTCGCCTCCCTCCTCTCCAGGTTGGACACAAACTTCCAAAAGGTGTACACCCGCGAGAGAGTCATCAGTCTCTCCGCGTAGATCTCCCACGTGAACTTGCTGTATATCCGCTCCAGTCCCGCCTTGGACAGACCGTCCCACTCGCCGGGGTCCGTCTTGCACCTCTCGAAGAAGTCGGCTATCAAGTCTGCCACCTCGTCGGGTCGGTACATATCGATGTGGTAGCCCGACACGCCGTGCTTGATGACCTCTGCGGGGCCGCCGTGACAGGTGGCGAACGTCGGCAGCCCCGAGGTCATGGCCTCGACGACCGTGAGACCGAAGGCCTCGTAGAACGCCGGCTGGATGAAAGCGCCCCTGGTGTCGGCGATGTAGCGGTACATCTCCCCGTTGCGCATGCGGTGCTTCTGCGCCACGATCCAGCGCATGTCGCCCTTGTCCAGCGCGTACTTGTCGATGATGGCATGCAACTGGTTGATCTGGTGGACCTCCTCCCTGTCCATGGACAGAGACGGGTCGATGTACCCTCCGACGATGACCAGGTTGACCAGCTTGCGCAAGCGCGCGCTTTTGCCGTACATCTCCGCCAGTCCGGTGAGGTTCTTCACCTTGTCCAGCCTCGCCATCGTGAAGATGATGGGCTTGCTCCTGTCCTGGAGGACTCCGCGGCAGAGCCTGACGTCCTCCTTCTGCCCGTACAGCAGCTCCTCGATCTCCGGGTGGAACGCCGTCAGCCTCTTCTCCTTGATGAAGTACGGGTAGTACGTGTCCGCGTCCGCACCGGGGGAGACGATATTGAACTTGGGGTCGAACACGTCGATTCCGTTTACAACGCGGTACAGGCCGGGCATGGTGTACGCCTGGTGCGACTCGTACTGTCCCACGGCGTCCGCCCGCCCTGCTATCTCCTGGTACGTGCTTGTGATGATGAAGTCGGCGTGGTTCATGGCGATCAGGTCCGCGGTGAACTGGCAGGAGAAGTGGTACTTCTCGTCCAGCTCCTTCCAGTTCAGGTCGGAGTTGGGGTACTTGGTCTTCTCCAGCGCGTGGGCGATCGTGCAGTGCGTCACCTTCAGCCGGTGCGCCAGCAGCACCGCCACCAAATTCCCGTCGCTATAGTTGCCGATGATGAGGTCGGGATTGCCGCCGAACTCGGCGCGCAGCTCGTGCACCGAGTCCTCCGTGAACTGCTCCATGTACGGCCAAACGTCGAAGCGGGACACCCACTTGCGCAGCACGCTCCCGTCCTTGGGATTCTTGAACGGCACGCGGAGGATCTTCGAGTACTGCGTGCCGTCGATATGCTCGATCCTCTGATTGCAGGACGTTCCGTGGGCGTCCGGGATCAGTCTCGTCAGCACGATGATCTGAGGTTTGAAGTTGAGCCCCTGCTGTTTGCTGTGATGGAGGAGGTCCCGTTCGAGCGCCTTGACCTGGTCCAAGATGTACACCACCTGCCCGCCGGTGTCGGGGAGGCCTAGGACGTTCGCCTGCCCGAAGTAGCCGTGAGGCGACATGATCGCCACGTTGAAAATGACGGGGATGCGCCCGAGAAACTTCTCCAGCAGGTCGGCGTCAGGCGCCTGCATCAGGTCCGACAGCATGTCCACCATGTCCTTGATGCGTCCGGCGGTGTCGCCCCACCCGCGCTCGAAGCCCAGCTCCTGCAATCGGGTGGCCACACTCCCGACCGGCGTGTCGGCGGGAAGCGCGCCGAGGAACTCCTCCGCCTTGGCGAGATTGCTGCGGAGTTTCTCGAGAGTGTCGATGCGCGCATTGAGCATGAGCGTCTCGCCCACGCACTTGTGAGTGCGCAGGAAGTCCAGCAGCGGCTGCAACCCGCCGGCCTCCTTGAACATCCGCGATGAGAGGTGCTTGTTCAGGTACGACACGCCGTCGCCGATGGACGATGGGCGGGTCAACCTCGGGAAACTCGCATTGAACGGCTCCATGTCGATCTCCAGCGTGGCGAAGTCGCTGCAAATTGGCGGCGCCTCATCGTCAGCCGCCTTCAGACGCTCCTTGAACTCCAAGTACTCGGACGGGCTGAGCTCTTCGACTGTCATTTCGAACGCGTTCACACGAAGATACTGCCACTCCGCGACACGTGGCCGCACCGCCAGCGCGATATACGGAGGAATGACGACAGCCTCCTGAGTCGCACGGAGAATTTTGGCAAACGCGCTGTCCTTGATCTGCGTACCCGCGAAGCACTCCAGCTCCGCCACACGCTCCAACTCGTTCTTCAGCTCGTGCGGCTGCAGCGTGTGCTTCCCGTTCGACACATACCGGGACAACAGCAGGATGACCTGGTTGCGGTACTCGGCGATGGATCCCTTCACTCGATCTGTCATGCTGTGCATCCGAGTGAGCTCGGGGAGCTTCTCGGGCCGGGGAACCAGGTCGGCACCCATGCTGTTCGCCAATCCTTCACCCTCGCTGTCTGCCTGTGGTCCTTCCTGCGATTCTCTTTTCGATCCCGATTCCACAAGCCCGAGCAGCGATGGCAGAACAACCTCGAACCCTACAGCCCCCAGATACACCCAAAGCGCTAAACAAGGAGCGCATGCACGCACATTACCACGTCTCTCTCCTGCTCCGCGGCTTCGTCCTCGTACGCCACGAGCATCCGGATTTTATGAACCGTCATCAGTATCGTCCTCTTTCGCTTTTCAACTACTCAACCGCTTCGGTTTGCAAATGCTGTGGAGGCGGCCCACGTCGTACCCCGCGGCTATCAGGCGGAACAAGTCGGGCCTCGATCGGCTCGGCTCGGCTGACCTTGTTGTTGAGCTTTTTTGGGCTGGGAATCTGTCAGGACCCTCTCAGATTCCCGGCCAAAAAAAGCACAAGTGTGAGGACCTACGAGTGTGAAGTCATACACTTGATTTGATGTATGTGTCTGACTGCAAATTACGGGGGATTGTGGATGAATTCGACTGAGCACTCGAAAAGTCCTACCAGATCTCGGGCCGGTGGAACGCTGCGGTCGGCGCTAATGCACTCTGCCCAGCGGTACGGGTCGCGAATTCGCATCGCGAATTTTCGACCACGGTCAACCGACGCACTACCACCGAGATAGTGCCTCGGGAGTACCGACTCTTTCCCTGGTAAGGGCAAAGCGGCTATGGTGGGAGGAATCCTGCAGCCGAGTTCGGATGACCGCTGACCGGCGCGGACGTCGGAGCAGGACTCAAGACGAGAAGAGGATCGAGTGAACAGCAGCAAGGTTGCGATAGACTGGCTGAAGAAAGGTTAGGAGTAAGATAGAGGGAAGAGCAAGGACGAGATGGAGGAGGAACTGGAAGGACAGAGAACGAGTGCGAGGTCACCTCCACCAGGACCGGCAGAGCCAATGAACTATTGGGCGGACGAGGAACGAATCAGATCACTCCCTCTGCTTTGATGATGGGGTGTATCCCAGGGAGCTGGATCCAGGCGAAATGGAGGTTAATGGAAGGGAGGTGAAGTTTACCTTGAACACGTCGTTGGACGAAATCAAGGTAAAATGGCTGAAAGAGCGGACCGTCTCAGTGATCTTCAAAGAAAACGCAAGATTCCTTTCGAAGAAGATCAAGGACGACATCATAAGAGCGTTTGTAGATGGTTGGATCCTGGGCAGTGAACGGTTCCCCAGGGAAACAAGGAGGGGACGAGTAAAGATAGAAGGTCCGAATGCGCTTTCATACGTAGCGAAGTCAAGGGAGGTGGCGAACTTCATGATAAGTGAGGGAGGGGTGGAGATCCCCACGAGACAAGCTAACGTCAGCTACGAAGTACAATTCAAACCTTGGATGACAAGGGCGGAATTCAGGGACTTACGAAGACAGGAGGACGACAGAATCTTCTGGGTGATTGCGGTGCAAGTTCCCTTGGACGATATGTCGTTTATTTATGCACAAATCGAGATTGCAATCGGCAAGATCGAGTGGGCACACCCACCGGACGTAGATCCAGACAGACCAGCATTAGTGAATGCGAGATTTGACTTGGCTTCGGATGCTAGAGGGAACATGAAAGGCAAGATGAGAATCATCACCTCTAAGGGAGACGACCTGGAAGTATGTTTGGCTTGCTCCACTACGCCGAAGTGCCGGACGTGCCAACAGTTCTTCCACACAGAGGAGGAATGCCGGAGGCGAGGAGGGCAAAACAGGGAAGTACCAGGCGGGACGAATATCCCCACCCAGCAACCTTCACAAGCACAATCAAGTACGGGGCAGGGCACGAGTAGAAGACTTCGATATCATGGCCCACTGGGCCCCCAGCCCCAGGCGGAAGCAGCCGCACCTGCAGGCTTTGCATACGCTGCTGATAATCCGATGTTCTCGCCGGGAGGGATCCTTCAAGCAAGCCCCTCCGTGCAGAACCTTTATCAGATGATGTGGGCACTACAAGGCGCAGCCTCTCAAGGAGGGATAGCAGTCAATGGAGGATGCTGGAGAAATCCTAGGCAACAAGCAAACCAATTCCATGTTGGGATGCCCCCACAATACGGGGGAGGCTTCCATCAGGGGCTTGGAGGACAAGGGATATCATCGGCCTTTCAGAGCTACCAGCCAAACTTCATTCCTCAGGACCAGGGTCCCAGTCCCCATGGATTGGAGGGCGGAATAGGTGTGGACCCGAGAGGGGCAGGAACGAGTAGACAGCAGAAAAGGTCCGGGCAGCCGTCAGAGGCTTCGCTACAACCAGGGAGAGGGAGTCAAACAGGAGGGAGGGAATTGGGAGCGGAACAAGAAGGGTCAGCTTCAAGGACGGTAGCGGACCTTCAACAGCGATCACGACCAGCAGGCAAGCAGCGAAGGCTCAACATGTCGTCAGTGAAGGAGCTCCACACAGAAGCCTCAGGGGAGTCATTCGTGCACTCCACCGGACAACAAGCAACCTCGGGAGCACCGGGGCAGAAGACAACAAGAGACAGGCGTCTGGCAACAATGGCCAGAGGACAAGGTCCAGGATTAGAACAGTTGCTAATTCCACTAGCATGCACTACAGTTAGGAACGGCCTTTGGGTTATCACCTGGCACACAGCACTGTGTCCGTACACACTGCCTTCACAACAGGTAGATGATGCACCCACACCATGGACAATACTGCAGACGGTAGAAACCCTGTTCTTGAGATACTTCTCTGTCCGATTGATTGGGGACTGCCCGATGGCAAGGATCATTACAAAAATCGAAGAAAAGAGGATCAAACTCTTTGTCCCGCTGGTTGATGCGACAATGACGACAGACGATGCAGGAAGACTGGAGAGCTTGGGGATGAAACTCGTACCCCTTACCTGGTTTGCAGAAGGAAGGAAACCGAAGCTTGGGCGAATCACTATCACACCGAAATTGTCTGCAGAATGCCTGTCAGAACTGAAAATCCGTCTCCATAAGGATAAGAGGCTAGACTCGCAGTTCGTCAGGGATGCCCTTACACAACCATTGGCTCTGAGCTCACAAGCCACTGAAGCCAGAGGAACGGGTCAAGACAGCCGAAACACATCCCGCATCCAACGGTCGGGAGGAGGGCAAATGGATGGTTAAACTTACCATAGCCTCTCGTAACATTTGCGGATTGGGGGATACAGGGGGCAAATGTAAGAAGGTCAGACCGAAGAAGTGGATTCACGAGAATCACGTAGAGGTTATGTGTTTACAAGAGACAAAGCTCTATGAGGATAAGATTCGGAAGCTGGGAGGACGGTGGGACGGACCCCAGATCTGGTCCCCAGCCAAAGGCTCGTCGGGAGGAGTAGCAAGACTCCTTCACAAGGACCTGGAAGCAAAAATCATAGACCATTATAAGGACCTATGGGGGAGGTGGGCTTGGGTGAAACTGGGGATTGGGCAGGAAGAATGGGGTGTTGTCACGATTTATGCTCCAGTCCGAAAGAGGGACCGCATAGTCTTCTTGAATGATCTGCCGTATAGCCTACCGGACGAGGATAATATGATTATCGTAGGGGACTGGAATCATACATTGGATGAGGACAGACAAGTAGGGAGGAGAGGCTCAGCAACAGGGGTACTGGCAATGCCAGACTTTATGACAGATCTAAATCTCCACGATCCATTTAGACTTTTACATCCGTTAGACCCCGGTTATTCTTGGTTTACACGCCAGGGAAGAGGCATGAGATTAGATTACCTGTTAACAAACGAGATAGGGTTGGATGCAATACAACGGATTGAATGCCCCAACGTGCCAATGTCAGACCATAACCCATTGGTAGCAGACTTTCGTATAGGGGAAGAGTACTGTAGAGGGAAGGGTTACTTTCGTTTGAACACAGAAAATCTGTCAGACCCGAACCTCTGCCAATGGGTCACGGAGTTCTGGGGAAGGTGGTCAGGCAGGAAAGAGCAATTTGATTCGCTCTCAGATTGGTGGGAAATAGGCACAAAAATTAATTTGCTTAATGTTCACTCGAGGATTGCGGCACAGGAACGAAATAAGGAGGAAAGGCTCTGCGGGAGGAGGGTGGAGTATGCAGAAAGGAGAATGAAGGAACATCCTGTCTCAGAGCTTCTTTGGGGAAAAGAAAGAGTGAAGAGGCTGGAACCGTGGGACAGAATGCAACAAGAGAAAGCTGAAATATGGACGGAAAGGTTGAAGGTCAAGAACATTACGGTGTACTACCGTATGTCCAAAGAGTCCTTCCAAAGACTCCCAAGAAGAGCGGGACAAATTATGAGAGAGTTGTCCCACCCATTCTGTGATTCGCAACCCAGAGCGTCCAGACCCGCGGATATGTGCAGCTACGCAGCCTGTTACTTCCAAGATATCCTAACCTCACGGAGACTATGAGAGGGGGCGAACCGTAACCTGGCAAGGGACAGTGAACACTGGCAGCACCTGAAGGTAAGACTTTCATCACAGGGAAGATTGGACATGGACAAACCAATCACGGCGGAAGAAGCGTCGGCAACGTTGGCTCGAATGGCGAAGGCAAAGGTTCCGGGGGACGATGGCTTACTTCTAGAGTTCTTTTCGACCTTCTGGTCTATAATGGGGGAAGATCTAGTGTCGATATTTAACGGAATGTTAGATGGAGGGTACCTCCCGAAAAACGCATGTAACGAGATCACTTCGGTGTTAGTTAAGAAGGGGGATAAGAGTGAGATCCGGAATTGGAGACCGATCTCACTCTTGAACGTGGCGTATAAGATACTGGCAAAGATTTTGGTCAGACGGTTAGGTAGATACCTATCGGACCTAGTGTTGGAAGATCAGGCGACGTTTGTCAAGGGCAGGTCGATATTTGTAAACATTGTAACAACAATTGAGACAATGAAAATAGTACAAGAGGAGAACCTGGACTTCGTTGTTCTCCTGCTTGACATGGAGAAAGCGTATGATACGGTTAACTGGTCCTACGTGATGACTACTCTAAGGGTTCTGGGGTTTGGAGAGCGCTTTTGCAAATGGGTGATTGGTATGTACTCGCACTCCACGGCCTCAGTCATGATCAATGGCTTCCTGTCAAAGAACTTCAAGCTCTCAAGATCTCTTAGACAGGGATGTCCGTTGGCTCCATTGCTATTCGTGCTTCAACTGGACACAATGCTCTGCAATATCCGCTCAGATCAGAGGATTCAAGGGATTCCAACAGGGGGAAGAGATTGTCGGGTAAAGGCATTGGCGGACGACTTGTTCGCCGTGGTGGCAAACACGGAACAGTCGCTGACAGCACTGAGGGAATGCTTAAAGGAATACGAGGATCTATCAGAGGCAGCGATAAATTGGACAAAATATGTGTTCCTTCTTCCAAGCTCCTTTTCGCTGAAGGTCCAATGGGGAATGAAAAGAGTGGAAACAGACAAGTCAGAACGTTTTCTAGGAGTTCAAGTAGCCCTCCTCTCATGTGCTGCAGACCAGGATGAACTGCTGCAACAGAGGGTAATGAATCGATTATCCACATTGGGTTTAGCGCCTCACCTGTCCACGATGGGAAGGGCGTTGGTAGTGAATGTGGCACTATTTTCACTGTTGTGGTGCGTAGGGAAGGTTCGGCCACTGGGGGGCAAGGCGAAAACAGTAGTAAGAAGGAGGGCAGCGAAATTTATATGGAAGCCGCGTGGACTGGAATCAGAGGGTTTCTTGTCAAAGGTCGCATGGGATACTATCTGCCACAACAGACAGGAAGGGGGATTGGGCCTGAAAGATCCGGGGAAACAAAACAACGTCATGTTGGCCACATGGATCCCCAAGGCCCTTGCAACGGAGAAGGAAGAGCACTGGATCTTATTGGCAGAGACAATGCTCATGAAAAGCTGGAATCTGTCTAGAAGGGAGGATGTATGGGCCTGGATCGATATTGACTCCTGCTTACGGAGGCCAACTTGCTTCGAGTTGTGGACAGGCATATTAAGAGCGTGGAAGGAGGTCAAGCTGGACAAATGGACAGAACCGGTTACAAAACAAGAGGTATTGATGCAAGTTATCTTCGAGAATCCTATGATAAGGAACGCAGAAGGAAAGGTGTTGACTGCAGATGGGAAACCAGGAAGTTTCGGCAGGGCGTGGGTTGAACACGGTATAGTTAGGATTAGGGACATATGGAATGAGTTTAGGGAGGGCTGGAGCACTGTCACAGAGCTGAAACAAAGTACGAGAGTGTCCAGAAGTAGGCGGACTAGGGTCCACCCTGCCGGGTAGGCAGGGAAGTCACGGGGACGGAAGTCTGTGAGAGACAGCAGGGGTACTACGGGGAGTAGGGGTCGTAGTCTTATTTGGGTTTTAGTAAGTTTTTTGTTGGTCTGAGGGATGTTTTTTTGTGGATGTTTTCTTTTGTCTGTTCGAGAGAACGGTGTCGTTGGCTTGGCCAAGTGTTGTTGGGGAAAAACCCACGTACCTGTCTGGGTAATGGTACCAGACATTCAGTGTTTTCCTTCCGGGTTGTTTGTGAGGAATTCCCGGCCTCATGGTTCTTCATGATAATGGATTCCTTGCTTTTCCCAAAAAAAAAAAAAAAAAAAAGTCCTACCAGTGCGTTTGAGTACTTCATGAGCATTCCCTGACCATCTGTGGAAGGGGAGGTGTCAACGATTTCGGGAACGCCGCGAGTTGCAGTCCCTGCACATCCAGTGCCCTAGCTCAGTTGGTTAGGCACACAAGTGGCATTAAGGAGGTTGGGGGTTCAAGCCCCATGATCATGCACTTAGTGCCCACCGACTGCGGTAGTCCGCTTAGTCCGCTTGATACCACTGTTCCGTATTTGTAGGGTTTATGACCAACACGGGTGTGAGTGTGAGTGTGAGTGGGTTGTGTGTGGTGTGTGGGAGAGTGTTGGCCATAGCCACTGCTGCTACTCTATGGGGGTTGGGCAAAGTAGATGGATGCCGCAGCTACTGCCAAAATGCTCGGTCTTTGTGTAAGCCGTCACCCCCACCAGCGGCCCCACCCTGCTCCCTGACCACCGCCGATTAGGGCGGGGGGCAACATGCATTCCCTTAATTGCCTACCGCGTGGGCACGGGGAACACATCCCTAAGGGATTGCGTTTCTTTGTTGTTGTTGTTGTTGTTGTTGTTGTTGTTGTTGTTGTTGTT
>BFEA01000126.1:1124655-1149894 GCA_003427395.1 Chara braunii
TTTTTTTTGTGTGTGTGTGTGTGTGTGTGTGTGAGAGAGAGAGAGAGAGAGAGAGAGAGAGAGAGAGAGAGAGAGAGAGAGAGAGAGGCTGAATGGAAAAAGTGGAACATGACTATCTATTTCGCGGTTGAAATGCTTTTTATAGATTTATTTAATATTTATCCTAGAAAGATCACAATAAAATTTGTGAGCACTCAAATTTTCAGGTTTTTTCTCGCATTCCTCTAAGCGGGAAAAATCACTATAGGGGGGCGGACCGTCGTTACCGCTGGCGCGTTAGCGCTCGGTCGTAACGCCGCTTGCTTCGGCAGGCCTGGTTGGCAGCGCGATTTCCGTCGTGGAAGGACTGCCGTGGGTGACGCCCCAATGCCCTTGCCTCGTCAAGGGACTATGGCGGAGGCCATAGCTGGTGACGTCAGCAACTAGATTGCTCCGTCCTACCCCTATATCCTTGTTGTTACCGTTAAAACGTTCTTTACGGAGTTCTTTGCTGGTATTTAGCTAATCCCTCCCTCCGCAATAGGAGAAGGTGTCTTTTCTAAGTGTAGCTGACAGCCAACCAAGATGGAAGTTGATCCTTCCCCCCCAGGGAGGTATCGATCCAGATGCAAGGAGTCAAGTCCCTGGAGACTATCGGCTGGAAGAAGAACGAGTTTTGGAAATGGTTAGAGCCTACTATGAGGAGGGTATTGTCCCGATGGACATAGACCCGGGCCTCATGGAAGTTAATGGAAGAGAAGTGAAATTCACTCTGAACAACTCGGTGGATGAAGTTAAGGTGAAATGGCTCAAAGGAAGGATGGTCACGGTAATCTTTCGAGAGGGAGCTAGATTCTTGTCGAGGAGGGTGAAGGAGGACGCTATTCGGGCATTCGAAGATGGTTGGATTAGCGACGAACTCTTTGGTCAAGACTTCAAGCGGGGCAGGATAAAAGTGGAGACTCCTAATGTGGTTTCATACATCCCAAGATCTCAAGAGGTTACCAATTGGATGCTAGCTAAGAGAACTGATTTTGTAGAGCTGGCGGGAGTTATTTATCACACGGATTTCAAGCCATGAATGACTCGAGCGGAGCTCAGGGATTGGAGGAAGACAGTTGACCAAGATACGTTTTGGGTGGTGGCCGCGGTAGTTCCACTTGACGAAATGGTGTTCATTCATGTACATGTGGAGAGAGCAATCGGCAAAATTCTGAAGTGTCACCTCCCCAAAGCAGATGAGACGGACACCAAGCTGGTGAACCTACGCTTTGACATTGAGTCGTCCAGGAAAGAGTGCATGAAGGACAGGATTTGGGTCCAAACACATCAAGGCGACATTGTGACGCCCAACCTCACGCCCGGCGCGACTTCCTGATCGGAGTGGGATGTGGGCCTGGAAGTGCGAAAAGGAGTGTGCCAAGGATTGTTGGGAAATTGGGGGTGGAATCCCAGGTCAGAACTGAGATCTCCTGTGGCAAGGTTCCAGGGCATAGGTGCAAGGAGGCTAAGGGACGGGTTACTTTCGGTCTGATGGCGGTCGATGTCGTGTAGCATAAGGGAGATGGCATGTGCAGTGCATCTTGGGCCGTCCGACCCGCCCGTTTTAGTGACGGCGGTTCGGGACAGGTTCGCTCGCGAGGGTTGCGATTTCTATGGGTCGGACCTCCGGGCGTGGACACATGGCGATTGATGTCGCGCGTTATGGTTAGGCTTCGTAATTCCAGAGGCTCGGCGGTTGCCGCGCCATCTGCAATTTCTGCACGGCGTGTGGGGCCAATACGGGGCTATGAAATTCCACGGTACCACCGTGAGTTGGTGGTAGGGGAGGAGCAGATGGAAGGGAGGGAAATTGGTAGCGATAACGACGAATCCGAGGGATATAAAATATTGCGTGTTATAAGTAGTAGGGTAGTCGGGACCCCTCGGGTCGCTGGTTATGGCGCGCCGAAAGTCCCTGGGACACAGTCGGTCGTTCTTGGTTAGACGGGGGAATTCCGGATGTCTCAGCCTTAGTTGTTCTTCCTCCCAGAGTTCTCGGTACCCAGAGATGTACGATATCTTGTCATTCCGGCGGAAATGTTGTCATCGTTTGTGTGCAGGTTCTGCAGACTCGTGTAATTGCCCACGTGTAGGCCGGATTGATCAGATCGCGCTTACACGTCCGCACACTAGGTGTTCGATCGTGTGTGAGCCTGTTCGCTGTCTTTCGTGCAAAAGTGGGATTTCAGTCCTACATGCAAAATCGCCACGTGGCATAGACACCCACCCAATCATCTAATCCTTCAACGATCCCGCAAACAATCATTTTCGAGCATGCAAAAATGACATCACACATATCAGACACCACAACAATTGTCAAACTCTTATCGTGGCGACAGCAGATCAAAGTGACAAGCAATGATGATGATCAGACAAAAACGACAAGCGTATTATTCCATCAGGACTTCGTCCATTCAATATACACAAACGAGGAAGGATCGAAACTGAATAAGACACCACACGAGGGCCAACAACGAGACAAAGATGCCGAAGAAGAAATAAGGGCGAATTGCCCGAGCCGAAGTCAAAACTTATAYACAAAAGCAAAGGAAAAGACAAAGAAATTTGCAACTCCACGCCCATCCATCTCCCTCTCTCTCTCTCTCCGATGAGGACAGTCCGTCGTCACGCACCAACCCACGAAGTTGTCACCCCACTTAGTCCTCCTATACCCATCAGGTTCGCCCGCGCGATACAGTCCATCGTAGCCCCGCGCGTCAACCCCGTACATTCGGCACCAGCTCGTCGGGTCGCCCAACTCCCACTTCAACTCACCTCTTACTTCGCTCATGAGCTGACCCTCACTGATCGCGCTACCCCGAGCTTCCAACAGCTGTTTTAAGAGAGCTATCTAATCGCGCATCCGAAATTTATAGCGTGCATGCATGCGTGAAGAACACGGAATTGCAAAGACTTAGAAAGAAGAAGGGGAGGGAGTGCCTACATTCTGCATGGCCAGATCGTGGCGTGGGGGACGTAGCCACTCTCCACGCATCAATCCGATCATGCAGCCCGCAGACCAATTGGACACAGCAAGGAAGAGAGAGGGCGGGAAAGACGAAGCTCATGAAGAAAGATACAATTACAAGGGCGCCCCGCCCAAAATTACAGTTACACGCAAGATTAAGGGCGCCAACTAATCAGAGCTTCGTTGCAGCCGCAGAAAGAAACGCGAGAGCAAAGAGCACCGCGCGGTAAAAGGAAATTCCGAATTCCTAAATTCCTAACTAACGCAAAAATGCAAAAAGAACTTTATTAAAGCACAAATCCCGAGAAGAAAATCCGAAATTTCGAGAGCCATCGAGGCTCGACAAGATTCGAAAAAAATCAATTTAAAAAGAAAGAAGCAAAAACTCCCGCGCGATTACCGCTCCGAAAACCCGACAATAGAACAAGAAAGAAGCAACATCAATCATTATTAATCACGCCTCCGTCGGCGCGCCAGCCACTCAATCGACCATCCCGGGACTTGCCCAACTTTGGCCCCAGCTATCTAAAAAGAAGCGACGTAAAAAGAAGAACAAACAAGGACACCGATGCAATTTCCCGTCGATCCCATCTCCCGTAATTGGCCCAACCTTCCCATCTTAGGACCCCTCATTGTCATCGCACAGAAAGTGGTTCGTCACATATGTGACGCCCAGGGGGTTCCAATTTTGAAGCAGGCTCTCGCTTGCTTGACATTACGACACGTGTCGATCTTTCTAAACGATCGACAACGCAGAGCTTTCTACGTGCCACTTACCGTGTGAAAGAGTGTGGAAGTCATCCATTGTGGCGTACGTGGCTCTATCCTACAAGTTCCCCAGGAAGGGCTCTATCCATCGGAGGAGGGGATCGCTCGTGCCATCTTTGCGACACATGTCATGCAATCGCGCATCAGTAGGGAGAGGAAAGGGAAGGCGGTACATGGGGGCGTGTTGAGGGGGTGGGTCAGTCGGGAGTGGGGGTAGGAAGCTTTCAATTCCCGTGACTGTCACCGGAAGCTCCTGATATCGGACGATCCGATGGAAGCGAGGGAAGCGGGTACCAGCATGGGGGAGAGACGCGAGATAGTCGGGGTAGAGGGTTGCGAAAGTATGAAGGAGGGCCGTCCGGAATCGATCATGGCTTTCACACGTGGGGATAGTCCATGTGATCATGCAATAGGCCTCGATCATGTTGTGGTCTCGCCACGCGGCACTGAAGAGAAGGTCATGGAGGCAAAAGACAGGGGTGGCGCACCGAGTAGAAGGGTGCGGATGTACCGTGACAGCGAGGCGGGTAGCGTAGAAGTGACGGAAGGTGCCGGTGGGGAAGGGGTTGTGGGGAAAGGAGATCGGGACGGTGATCTGGCGGAGGGTGAGGTAATCAAGGGGACGACGGGATAACGACCGTGGACGAAGCCCGATGCCCCGCATCAACACGTGTTTGAACTGGGGGACTGGGGGAGGGGGAGGGGGATTGGCTCCGTCGCCTCCGCGCCGGTGCGCTCGAAGTCTCGACAGTAGGGTCCCCATCGTCGTTCTTGGGCGGCTCGGGATCCTTGGTCGGGTCGCTCGGGATTGGCAGATCCGCACCACTCGTGTACTCCAGCGGCTGCTTCCTGGTCACGATCTCCTCTCCGTCGTGCTGCCGCCTCGGGATCCTCCTCCTGAGCTTCTGCACGATCCGCCTCCTCACCCAGTGTCTCCCACTCAAATCCTTCCTCTTCCTCCAGCTGATCTTCTTCTTCTTCTTCACTCTCCGCCCTCGATTCTTCCTCGTTGTACTCACTGTAGCTTCCTTCCTCCTCTGAGGTTTCTTCTTCGCTTTCGTCTTCCACCTCCGCTTCCTCTTCCACCGTTGTTCGAGTTTGAAAGAAAAGGACGTCGATGATCCCCTGGGGGTTCAGATACTCCACACGCGATGGGTAGCTGCCACCTCTCGTTCGATCCTCTAAGCAGGCTGACCACTGTAAATACGGCGTTAATCTTCGTGAAAGAATGTGCGGCACTCGGCTCTCGTCACACTGCGATATGATGTCGAGGGGGAGGTCGTCGACCAGCTGTGCAAAGGGGATCGTGAGCTCCCACACGATCGTCTGCCGATGGCCTGGCTCTACTGCTCCGAAGACGAACCCACGGAGATCTCCTTCCACCTCCGTTCTCCAGGTCTGGATGATTAGCAGCTCCACACTCTCCCTCGCGGCACGATGCTCACTGTCCCGTGTCCACGTCAGCTCTACCTCGGTCAGGCACAGCGAAAGGGCGAGGTAATGCTCGCACCACATCCGCCACTGTCTCGGCTTGATACAGAAAGAAAGGCGGGGATGGATAGCAGATGGCCAGAAAGTGGGGAAGAGAGAGGGGAGGGCGAAGGTGGACCGGTTCATTGAGGGCGCAGAAAAGGGACGAGCTCGGGGAGCGCTACCTCCGGCTCGTGTCGGGACGTGCGGAGCCCGCCGACGTCGATGTTGTCGGTGACGACGAGGTTGTCGCCATGCCGCGCAAGCCACCGGCTCCACACCTGCGCTAACTGTTCACCCCACTCCCTTAGCGAGGTCCGGATGGCCGTATGCCTCGCAGGATCCACCGTGCTGATGTCCCCGCTGAAGACAACCATTGTAGACACGTGGCTGATTCCTGGCGCCAAAAGCCGTCGATAAGCCAATGCTTCTGCCAACACTAGTGCCCTGCTATGGGCCGCAAAACGAAACTCCGCCGCCACGTACACCCCAGTGGTGTTGAAGAACTGCGCAAATCGGAGAAGATCCGGACTGATCCGTGGATGATGGAGTTGTTTGATCGCCGAAATATCGCCACGTGGCGCCGGCATGTGCTCACCGAGAACCTGCTCAGTGGAAAAACTCATGGTGATGATGATGGGGACGGAGTACCAGAAGGAGAAGGGGACAGAGAAAGAGAAGAGGGCGATAAGCAAGTGTCGTCCTCTTCCGTACTGGACGAAGGTGGATATGGAAAGGAAGGAAGAGGCCGTAGATAGGACATGTGGCGAGTGATCGGGCGAGCTGATCGGCTGCCGGAGACCTCAGGCACGAGCCGCACCGTGTTCACTCCGTTCGGACCAAGCTCGACTGCGCGAAATCGTCCGAGGAATCGTGGAACTAGCTTACCCTGGCGAGCACATTTCCTTACCTGCACGATGTCCCTTAATTTGTACTAGGGTTGTGGACCCGCATTCCTATTTCGGGCCTCGTAGCTACGGACCTGTCGGCCTTGGGCCAATTCCGTCATTTTCTGGCGCTTTCGGGCTAATCGGGGAAGGGACCGCTCCATCAGCTCTAGGTGTCGCTTGGCCCTGTCTCGAACCATGGCCCTCGTGGGTCGTCGGTTCAACGACGATTTGTCCGGGAGGCTCGGTATTGAAACGCAAGCCACACTAATGGTTCTTAATTGAAAGGGGCAGGCCCGTCGATTCGTGAGGCGTCCCCGATGGACCGCCGGGATGTGATCCACGATATCGGGCCAGGGTCTCGGATCTCGTGCCGCGATGTTTCGTCGCAGTGCAGTCTTAATCGCCCTATTTGAATTCTCTACCAGCCCGTTAGACTGTGACATGTGGGGTGCAGTATTCCGTATGGCGACACCGTGTATGACCAGATTCCTCAAAACTTCCCTTTTGAATTCTACCCCATTATCGGTCAGGATCTCCTCCGTGTCCTAATGCATTCAAAACGGTTGACGTATCGCGCGATTTCAACCGCCTGTCGCGTATGACACGGATATGCCTCGATCCATTTTGAGAAGTGGTCTACGAATATCATTAGGATTGAATACTCACAACTATTAGGTCCAGGGGGTACTACAATATCGGTAGTGTCCATGCTAACCCTCTAAAAGGCCCGTTCAACTACCGTCGACACTATCGACCTTGGCGGTTGAATCGGCGCTTTCTCGGCAGCGCAGACCTGACAGTGCCGGACGATGAATTTAACATCGTCACGAATGTTGGACCAATACCACTCGTTTTTGTCGATTGCCGCCTACGTAATTCGGACAGCAAAATGGGTTGTGGTTTTCTCATGTGCCGTCTTAACCCAGTCATACCTTATGAACGGGTGTGGCACTATCATCCAAATCCCGCTACCATCCGTCTTCCGTTTCTCTAACCGACCCTCGTTCCAGCGATAGTCCCGAGCCCTTTCATTGGCCCTCCTCCGGTCCTCCTTAGTGAAGTCCTGGAGGGGGTTACCTACCAAGATGGCGATTAAAGCAATATCCGTCCATACCTCGGCCCTTCTAAATTTTCGGGTCTTTTCTAACCCTTCCGACGTGGCATCGAAAAATCGAGCCTCGGTCAGGATCTTATCGGCCCGACACAAGGGGCACAACCAAGGCTTGTTGCCATTTCCATACTGGATGCAAGAGCCATGGGCTCTCACGACACACTGCCGACAGTCTACCCATTCGACATAACCTTCCCCACTAGGATGCATAGGGACAGAGTAAACGCATGAAATCGCCTCGCAAAAATAACAAAATTTGTCGGAAAGAGAGAGAAAAGATGAAGGTGAGAGGGGAGAGAAAGGTGTCGCAGGATTACCTCCGTCCCCCATTGCTAATTGTCTGCTTCTTTCCACGTGGAAGAACTGCCACCTATCCGTACTTGGGTCCGTTGGTCGATTCCGGTTTCTTCCACGGAGTGATTTCTTCGCCTTTAGGTACCTTAGCTGGTCGATGCAGACGTGTTAATCCGTCCGCGTTCCCGTGCCTCTCTGTCTTCCGATGGACGATATCGAAGTCGTACTCCTGCAAGCGCACTGCCCAACGCCCAATCATACCGGTGTAGTTAGTGAGCCTCTTCAGAGCCAGCAGCGGCTCGTGATCAGTCACTAGAAGAAACTTTTGTCCTTAAAGATACGGATGGAAGTGCTGGATTCCCCGGACCACGGCGTAACATTCGCCTTGCGGGGCCGATCGTTCCTCCACTCGTCTGGCACCGTGCGCGATGCGTATTCAATGACGTGTTCTCGGCCGTCGTTCCCCTTTTGCGCAAGAATGGCGGAAATTGCCTCCGGTTGCCAGTCCGTAATGAGAATGAACTGCTTCGTAGGGTCCAGACGGATCAAAATAGGTGTTGTGGCCAGGGCGTCCTTGACGGTGGCGAAGGCCTGTTCGCACTCATCGTCCCAACTGAGAGGCTGGTCCTTTCATAACAAGTTCATTAGGGGGCGCGCAATTGCGACGAATCCCTTGATGAATCGACGATAGTACGACACCAGTCCCAGGGACGTCTTTCACCGCCGCGACCTTTCTCGAATCTGACCGCATTCCTCCCCGCGTCACCACGTAGCCCAAGAACGAGATCTCCGATAGGAAAAACTCGCTCTTCTCGAGCGCAATTCTGAACCCAGCATCTCTCAGAGCTCCCAGCGTCCACTCAATGTGTTGCGCGTGTCCATGACAGGTTTCTGAGTAGACCAGTATGTCGTCCATATACACGATGATGCAGAAGTTGATCATCCCCTGAGTTAGCCGCGTCTTGTTGACGAAGTTCTGAAACGTCACATTCATAGCCCGTTGAAACGTGGCAGGCGCATTGCAAATCCCCATAGGACACCGAAACCACTGCCACGTTCCTTCAAACAACACGAAGGCCGTCTTTGGTCGATCTTCTTCCTTAACCAGAATATGATGGAAGTCGTGACGAATATCAAACTTACTAAAATAATTAGCACATCCAATCGCATCCAGCAAATCATCAATCCGGGGAAGGGGATACACATCTTTGATCGTAATATTATTCAATTTCCGATAATCGATGCAAATGCGAATCCACCCGTTCTTCTTCGGTACTAATACTACCAGGAATGACCACGACCCAGTGGCGCGTTCGATCCAACCATTAGCTTTGAACTCCCGAATCCGTTGAAGCGCCGTTTTCCATTCTACTAGGGAATATCTGTAGGGTTTGCAGTGGATCGGGGGGTGGTTTCCGGTTTGAATCTCGTGTTGTATGACTAGCGATAGTCCGATGTCTGTGTCCGTCACGCTAATCGCTCCCTGATATTCTTTTAGAATGTCCGCGATTAGGTGATGGATCTCATCAGGTACGTACTGGGGCACGTGCAACTCATACGATTGATTCCATATCCGTACATCGATTTGTTTCGTACTTACCTGCTTAGTGGTTTCAGGCGGGGGTGCGGAAATACACGAGTTATCCGATCGCCAAGAGAATACCGTGGCCATCATTTGCGCGTCTTGCTCTCGAATGACCACGTGTTCCTCCGGGGTTACTCCGTCGCGAATATCGTGCCAGGGGTTAGGTTTTGTTGCGGTTTTGATCCCGAGTTAGTTAGATACAGTTTCGAGGCGCTAAGGGGGTTCCAAAGTATTGGCCTCTGCCCCTAAGCGTAACAACCGTATTTCTTTTGCCGGTGTCAAAAGAGATCGTGGCAAACTCGTGATGTCACAGAACTGTCTCTTATCATTATATCGCGCAAGGAGAGGGGAGATGCCTTCGTACAGGGTTCAAGGGGGTTCCAAAGAATCGACCATCCGCGATATCTGTATGAGGGGCTCACCCAGAATCATTGCTCGCGTTCTTTGCAAGTGCCGATCGGTTAGGCTCAGTGGTCTCGTGCAGGCTCATTGCGCAGGATAGTAGATGCGCTGTTGTGCTAGCTCCAGAATCACCGCATCATCCTCATCGCTGTTGTCTGCGTCCTTCGATGATTGATCATCATCCGCGGGGTTTTCCCAGGTAATCACGCGGAGAGCTCCCGCCATTATCCGAGAAACTCGTTGAGCTACATTAGTGGTAGTACGAAGGGTCATCCTCATAGGTAGGGCGGTGGGTTTTCCCCCCCGTAATCCAGAGGATAATCGATCGTTTCTCGAAGTCCAGATTGGCTCGCAAGGCCATCAGAGCGGGCAGGCCCAAGAGAACATAAGTGCTAACGTCTAACACTACGACATCTCCCAGGGCGTGCACCTTACCCAATCGAAAAGCAACATTGGTCATTCATCCCACTGTTTTTATTTTTTCCTCATCTGCTGAGACGAGTTGATCCTTCTCCGTAAGCATAATCAGGTCTTTCTTTCTTCCTGCCCTTTCAACCACCCGTAATGAGATAGCTAGAATTGCTGCTCTGGAATCGATAATGGCATTATACAGGACTCCCCACACTTCGATGTCACATTATGTGGATTTCCACGGAATCGCTTTAATCCGTAGGAAGTGGTCATCTTTTTGGATTAGTCCTAAGCGTATCGAATCCGAAGTACCAGCAGCGGGTTCGTCCGATATTGGACTTTTTGCTTTCGTGTTTGTTGTGCGGGCAAGGGCGAACTGCTTCCGGTTTGCCTTATAGTGTTGTAGCATGCGTTCGTTGGCCTGTTCTGATATCGATAATAGATGACCGATCGGAAGAGGAATCCGATGATCTAGTGCTCGTACAATGTTCAAAACGTCGATTTCCCCAGTGACGAAGGTGGGTCCTCCCGACTCCATTTCTCCTGGAGAAGGTCTCCACTCCGCCACTTCCCTTTGTTCGGGTGCGGGCCTGATCGTTCCGATCATGCCCAATCCTGGATAGCCAAGCGTTACGTACTGATCCAACGGGATGAGCTCCGCGGCTTCTTCCGTAGTAGCTCACACGCTTCCTCCTTCCATTTCTTCCATTAACGCTCCTACTTGTCCCTGTCCGTTAGCGATTGGGGCTGCTGCTAGTGGTGCGGCTCTGATCCGTGGTAGTGGGGGTCGATGAGGGCAGTCTCGGGCTATATGCCCAGGTTGGTGACACGTGTAACAGACGTTCAAATTGTCAGCAGCCCCTCCGAGAGGGGGTGTTGGAGCCAGCCCGTGTTGAATCGGGGCGGCACATACCGCTATCGGTCGCATCGACCTCATCATTGCCTCAATTCGAGCATTGTGTTCCCGCTGTTCCTTTTTGCTTTCCTGGATCAGATTGACTAATGTTTTGGTTAGTTCCAATAAGGCGGTTGACTCATTTGTCCGTGCGGAATTTTCTGTTGGTGGTGGGGGTGCTGTCATTACAGGGATAGGCATGCTCGAGATCACACTCGGGGCCGGTCGTTTGGGGGTGATTTGTTCCGGATAGGTGACCGCACCAGACACAAAACCCATGTTTTCGAACTTATTCTGTAATGCAGCCAGCTCAGCTTTGGCTCTCGCCAGTTCGGACGAGTCTCCTTCCCTGGGATAATCCTCTCCCTCTAGGAAACTCGCGGCGAACTTACGTTCCATCTCTTCTGCGGCCGCCATGATCTGTTGCAGCATGTGATTGATGGGGGAGAACTGTTTCTGCAATTTCGCCCTCATCGCTCGGCTGCGAAGTCCATCAATAAACAGATTTCTTCCTACCTGTTCGCCTCGTTCAGTTTTTACAAACATTCGATAGAATCGGTTTCGGTACTCGGCGACAGACTCGAGGGGTTTTTGAACTCGATCTTTAATCATAAAAAGGGCCTGTTCCGGGTAGACATAATCAAATCGGTTCAAAAAGTCTCGTTCGAAGGTCAGGAGATCAACCCATACGTAGGTGTTGAACCAATGATGAGCGTCTCCCCCTAATCGAGCGGCAATGTTTACCTGTGCGTCGTTGTCATCGTACTGCCGAGCTCGGAGCGTGGCCAGCCATGCTCCAGCAAGGTGGTGAGCGGGATCGGACAAATAGAGATCGGGTGTGGCCACAAGTGCCTGCGCAAGCGCTACGGGTTGATTTTGATTTGGCTGTTGATTGGCGTTCTGTTGCGGGTTCGGATTCTGTTGATTGACATTCATGTTGGTCGCCCGTCGAGCCGCAGGTCGGCTTCTTGTGACGACGGGGTCGTGTCGATGCGCGTTCCGGGGTCGAGGTCGCCCCTTGTTAGCCAGATCGATTCGATCTCAGTTATCGTCCTACGAATCCTACAATCCTGCCACATGTCGGCTCCGATACCAACCTCACGCCCGACGCGACTTCCTGATCGGAGTGGGATGTGGGCCTGGAAGTGCGAAAAGGGGTGTGCCAATGATTTTTGGGAAATTGGGGGTGGAGTCCTAGGTCAGAACTGAAATCTCCTCTGGCAAGGTTCCAGGGGCATAGGTGCAAGGAGGCTAAGGGACGGGTTACTTTCGGTCTGATGGCGGTCGATGTCGTGTAGCATAAGGCAGATGGCATGCGCGGTGCATCTTGGGCCGTCCGACCCGCCCGTTTTAGTGACGGCGGTTCGGGAGAGGTTCGCTCGCGAGGGTTGCAATTTCTATGGGTCGGACCTTTGGGCGTGGACACGTGGCGATTACCGTCGCGCATTATGTTTAGGCTCCGTAATTCCAGAGGCTCGGCGGTTGCCGCGCCGTCTGCAATTTATGCACGGCGTGTGGGGCCAATATGGGGCTATGGAATTCCACTGTACCACCATGAGTTGGCGGTAGGGGAGGAGCAGATGGAAGGGAGGGAAATTGGTAGCGATAACGACGGAGCCGGGGGATATAAAATATTGTTGTTATAAGTAGTAGGGTAGTCGGGAGCCCTCGGGTCGCTGGTTATGGCGCGCCGGAAGTCCCTGGCACACAGTCGGTCGTTCTCGGTTAGACAGGGGAATTTCAGATGTCTCAGCCTTAGCTGTTCTTCCTCCCAGTGTTCTCGGTACCCAGAGATGTGCGACATCTTGTCATTCCGGCGAAAATGTTGTCATCGTTTGTGTGCAGGTTCTGCAGACTCGTGTAATCGCCCACGTGTAGGCCGCATTGATCAGATCGCGCTTACATGTCCGCACACTAAGTGTTCGATCGTGTGCGGGCCAGTTGGCTGTCTTTCATGCAAAAGTGGGATTTCAGTCCTACATGCAAAATCGCCACGTGGCATAGATACCCACCCAATCATCTAATCATTCAGCGATCCCGCAAACAATCATTTCCGATCATGCAAAAATGACATCGCACACATCAGGCACCGCAATAATCGTCAAACTCTTATCGTGACGACAGCAGATCAAAGTGGCAAGCAACGATGATGATGAGGTAAAAACGACAAGCATATCATTCCATCAGGACTTCGTCCATGCAATATACACAAACGAGGAAGGATCGAAAGATTCGAAACTGAATAAGACACCACACGAGGGCCAACAACGAGACAAAGATGCCGAAGAAGAAATAAGGGCGAATTGCCCGAGCCGAAGTCAAAACTTATACACAAAAGCAAAGGAAAAGACAAAGAAATTTGCAACTCCACGCCCATCCATCTCCCTCCCTCTCTCTCTCCGATGCGGACAGTCCGTTGTCACGCACCAACCCACGAAGTTGTCACCCTGCTTAGTCCTCCTGTACCCGTCAGGTTCGCCCACGTGCTACAGTCCGTCGTAGCCCCGCGCGTCAACCCCGTACATTCGGCACCAGCTCATTGGGTCGCCCAACTCCCACTTCAACTCACCTCTACTTCGCTCGTGAGCCGACCCTCACTGAACGCGCTACCCCGAGCTTCCAGCAGCTGTTTTAAGAGAGCTATCTAATCGCGCATCCGAAATTTATAGCGTGCATGCATGCACGAAGGACACGGAATTGCAAAGACTTAGAAAGAAGAAGGGGAGGGAGTACCTACATTCTGCATGGCCAGATCGTGGCGTGGGGGACGTAGCCACTCTCCACGCATCAATCCGATCATGCAGCCCGCGGACCAATTGGACACATCAAGGAAGAGAGAGGGCGGGAAAGACGAAGCTCAAGAAGAAAGATACAGTTACAAGGGCGCCCCGCCCAAAATTACAGTTACACGCAAGATTAAGGGCGCCGACTAATCAGAGCTCCGTTGCAGCCGCAGAAAGAAACGCGCGAGCAAAGAGCACCGCGCGGTAAAAAGAAATTCCGAATTCCTAAATTCCTAACTAACGCAAAAATGCAAAACGGACTTTATTAAAGCACAAATCCCGAGAAGAAAATCCGAAATTCCGAGAACCATCAAGGGCTCGACGAGATTCGAAAAAAAGAAATTTAAAAAGAAAGAAACAAAAACTCCCGCGCGATTACCGCGCCAAAAACCCGACAGCAGAACAAGAAAGAAGCGACGTCAATCATTATTAATCGCGCCTCCGTCGGCGCGCCAGCCACTCAATCGACCATCCCGGGACTTGCCCAGCTTTGGCCCCAGCGATCTGAAAAGAAGCGACGTAAAAAGAAGAACAAACAAGGACACCGATGCAATTTCCCGTCGATCCCATCTCCCGTAATTGGCCCACCCTTCCCATCTTAGGACCCCTCATTGTCATCCCGCAGAAAGTCGTGCAGCACACAAAGTGTTTCGTCACAACATGTTGGAGGTTAGGATGGCCAACGCCGGTTCAGAGTGGTGCAGATGATGCCGCACTTTCTTCCACACGGAGGATACGTGTAGGAGACCGAGTCGCCGAACCCGGGGTGGACCCTTTGGTAATCAACCGCCAAGCTCAACACCAAACGGTCGGACCGGAGGCGCTAGTCCATCATATCGGGGTCCCCTTCCCCCACCTGGAGGTGATTCCCAGCAACAGCAACAAGGAGAGGCTGCCTCGTCCGCGGCCCCGGCGAACTCAAGTACTCCGGTGGCCACCAGTCTACACAACAATCCAACGTTCTCTCCGGGTGGCATGCTTGCTCAACAAGGGGTCGGCAATTTTCAAGCCGGTGTAATTAATCCGGCCATGATGTCTGGCGGATGGGCTTCTTTTCTACAGGGGTTACCCCCTCATCCGTTCGTCATGCAACAGCAGGCAGGTCAGCAGGTGGGCTCTCATCTGGGTGCAAGCTCGTCTTTCACGAACCTCCATGCTTTTGCCCCCTGGAACCAAGGGTGGGCCAGGCCTCCGCCCGGTCTACAACCAGGCAACATGGGGTTGCCTCCCCCCCCCCCCCCCCCCCCCCTTCTATCGGGAGGACAGGGGCAAGTGCTTGGAGGTAGCCGAGCCCGTGGGGAATCCCCCGGGAAGCAAAGGCGGATTTCGGAAGGTGGAGGGATTGAGATCCGCATTGACGAGGTCCACGCGGAAGCTTCAGGTAGTTCCAATGAAGGTTCCTTCAACTCCGGCACTCCCTCTTCCGCTGCTGGTAAGCGCAAATCTTCACGCGCCCGTTTGCACGCTTTATCAAAAGGTCAATCGGTTATGGAGACAAAGCTCCTACCGATAGTCTACTCCTTTGTACGTGACTCACTCTGGATTGTTTCTTGGGTAGGGTTTGATGGAACCCCCCTATTATTTAGTATGAGCTGTTCGGAATCTCCGATGTCGCTAGCCTCCGAATCACTTGCTAGGAACCTGTTCCAAAACAAGCTCACCATGCACATTATTACCGAAATCTCTATGCCTCGCTTTCTGGTGGACTCAGCGGGTAGAAGGGTTAAATATTACGCCCCCCTTTTTGACGCTCGGTTCCAACCAGGTCAGTTGGAACAGCTCGAAGCAGAAGGACTCCGTCTGTTCCCACTATCCTGGCTTGCTGAGGGTAGCAAATCCGATCTTCGTAGGACTCGGATTAAGGTAGCTCCCGCCTTATCCGCCGAATTCCTGTATGAGCTCAACGCCAAATTGGGGAACCAGGCCTCTGACCCTGAGACCCGAATTTGGGGTCTGAATCGCGGAAGGCCTTTCAATTTCAGGTATTTCAGGAATTTCTTTCATGTGGTTCCATCTGGGCTCGAGCCCAGGTCTGCATTTCAACGGTTTGTGGGTGTACCATCTGACCAACTGAGCTAGGCCAGTTGGTACCCTCCAATCAAAATCTTACCTATTCTGTATCGGTTATCTTGATCATCCAGTCTCCGGTAGGGAGGCAAACGTGCCGTCATATGCCATTGTGGACCTCAGCTCTTGGCTGGTTCGATGTTACTGTATCTGAAGCACCCTATGACTGCCAGTGATTGTTCGTTTATATCGACTATTAAAATTGAGATGCTTGTGCCATCTAACAACAATATCTGGTTCCAAGCATCATTTTTTAGCTCGTCAGTTTTTACTACTTTCTACCCACTTTTCACCATGTGTTCGCAGATTAGGGCCAGCTCTCTTGGGAGAATCTGCTACTGCCACTCGGCTGAGGTAGAGCTGTAAGAACAGCATTGCAGTCTTCACACCCAGGCGAGAGAGGCAAAAAAAAAGAAGCATAAAAGAGCAACCCCCAGTAATGGGTGACCTGACCTTCGATGGCTGCAATCTTTAAGAGAATAGAAAGAAGAAGAAGAAGAAGAAGAAGAAGAAGAAGAAGAAGAAGAGAGGTGTTCTAGAGTCTGGTGTCAGAATAGGTGATTTTGCAGTTTACTTCGCAAACCAACCAGTCTCTGGGAATGCGGGACTCCTTTCTCAAAACCCGGCCTCTTTCCCAACCAGGATTTTGTTCTAATTAAAAAAAAAAAGGCGGATTCTGTTTTAATTTCTAAATTAAATCCACACCAAGACATCGAAGGGAGACAGGATCTTGGAACTCGGCTGAGAGCTCCAATTGCCATACCCTTCTTTGTTGAAGATTAATCTCGGGGTCCTGTCCTCTTTCTCCCTGTTTACTGCGGTTCTGGCAATTTCTTCCCTAGCTGTTCCCCTTACCCTGCAGGGTGCTGTGACTGGCTGTCTTCATTGTGGGAGATTTTTTTCGGATGCAAGCCTCCACACAGAGAGTCACTGAGCCCAAAAACCAAGCGGAGACGGAAGCCCCGGCGACTACAACTCTCCAATACATTCAAGCTAATGAGCATGAAAAATAAGATGAGGGCAAGCAGGCTCTCTTTGGAAAGTTTGCATCCATATTGTGTTTTGAGTGGGATGTTGGACCTGGTTTCCAGCAGCTGCACCTCCCTACCAATCGTAAAGATCTTGGCTTTGTTGCAGTAAAAGAGAAGCATTGAAGTGTTGAAGAGCAATGAATGGCAGCGGGCCAGGATCCGCATTTCCAAACCTGAGACCCACACTGCACATATGCTTTTTCCCTTCTGAGAGTTATTGCCTGGTGTGAAGGGAGGCTCCCATACCACCTTTTTTTTTTGTCTTCCTAATTTAGAACGTAGAGGCAGGTTAAAGATGATATCTCAAGGTCATTACCCCTTTTTAAAAAAGGAAAGGAAAAAAAAAAGGAACTCAAGGGCCAGCTTGGCCCACTCTTTGTTAGAAATCTGCGTAGAAAACCTGCAAGAATACAACTGGATGTCCGTACTATGCAAAGTGCAAATTGTGTGCTTGTTGCTTGAATAACAATCTAGCAGGCGCTGCTTCCCACCAATATTCGGAGCTTCAGCAACGATCTAGCATGTGCGTTCTATTCGGACAGTCCTTCTATTCGAATACAACAAGTATGTGTGTTCTATTCGAGTCATCATTGTTTTTTTCAAAACTCGAATACAACGCATATGCGTTATGTTCGGGGGAAGACCACAAATGTTACCTGTACATGCACTGCTGATACCCTAGGTTGGAAGTGCAGAAGTGGATTCCAATGTTTTCTCTATTTGTTACCTTTTCGTCGTTTCGACCTTTTCGTGCTTCTTTTTCCCCCTCTGTCCATTTTTAGGCTTGGATCTGCAAAGCTATTGTCATCAGAACGGCCCAAGAGCGCGACATCTGCTTTGTTTCCTTCTTCTCCTCCTTCTCTGGAACCTCGTTTTTCCTCCCAATCTTCCACCTACTCGTCATTCTCCTTTCGCAGCTCCTCTTACTATTCATCCTGGTCCTCAGTCTGGGCTTGCACATTCTCGTGGAAAAGGAGGACGACAAAGAAGGGTGACAATTTTCCCCCTGACTCCGTTCCCTTCCTGCCTCAATTCATCTCTCTCTCTCTCTCTCTCTCTCTCTCTCTCTCTCTCTCTCTCTCTCTCTCTCNCCCGGTCAAGTCAGGACTTATATCCGAGTCTTCCACTGCGCTACAAAGTGCCATTTGTATGTATCAGGATGAACACTGCTTGTTGAGATTCCACTGCCACTCCATTGTCCATTCAGTCCTTTTTATCGCAATTGCGGATCCTTGGCTGTACATACATTGCCCAACTGGGCATGTATCACAAGTGAAAGCAACGAAACGGGCGTTAGCGGGAAAGAGACAGTGCTCATGTTTGTGTCTGTGTACAAGAGAGAGAGAGAGAGAGAGAGAGAGAGAGAGAGAGAGAGAGAGAGAGAGAGAGAGAGAGAGAGAGAGAGAGACCGTCACGGGCATTGGTTTCCCGCAAGAGTGACTCCTCTATGAATCACCGCATGTGCGGGACAACCCCTGCACAGGTGAGGGATGACTGTTTGGACAAAGTTGGAATCTCTCCTATTTATGAACACAGAAATTCAGTGCTTCACAAAGACTATTGCGCTCCCGAAGGAGAAGATTTGCAGAAATGCAGGAATTCACACATACTAGTACAATCCTAAAGATACATCCGTTTTTCCATATCTATGTTCCTCTCTATTTATGCAATGCCTGCATCCTCAGAATGGTGGGAAGACATGATCCCGAGAATCTGATTGCTCACGAGGTCATCACTCTTCCAGAGTGGGTTGGATTGCAGCAAGAAACTTATGATGACTCAGTCTCTACACCAGTGGCAGTGGGAATTCATAGGGGAGGATTGAGATAGGTGATGACTAATAGGCCAGTTCACTGTAAGGTGATCGGGCTCAGTGCAGTTCATATGACGAATCCCAGGGGCCACAGTTCAGATTTCACACCCTGTCTCTTATACACATCTAGATGTGTATAAGAGACAGGTTACATGCCCAGTTGGGCGATGTATGTAAATAGCCAAGGATCCGCAATGTGATAAAAAGGACTGAATGGACAATGCAGTGCAAGTGGAATCTCAACACGCAATGTACATCCTGATACATAGAAAATGGCGCCTTGTGGCGCAGCGGAAGACTTAGATATAAGCCCTGACCTGACCGGGACTGACCTCTCTCACGTAGTGCAAGACAGCACAGCAGAATGCTAGAATGCCAATGACTAGCCCAATCAATGTCGCAATAGTACGGTAATACAGACCCAACATACATCATCCTCATTACAAGGTGTGAAGGGCCCTGGCGCTACACACAGGAAGAATGCGCCAGGTCCAGATCATACACAGACGAAGAGGAGGGAATCAGACGAACAAGAAAGGGGGGAGATGGGAATGTCGTCAACACCAAATCTTCGTTACAAGTCCCAGATAACCCCTCGTCAAATGTCTGAAGTCCAATGTCAAGTCTGGATCCAAATGTCACCAAGCCCACTCTCTCATAGTCTGCTGATGCAGTGAAGTCAGATAGCGAGAGGATGAGAGGGAGATGGTGGACTGAGAAGAGGAAGAAGAAGAACTCTCTCTCTCTCTCTCTCATGTGGTACTAACCTGTGAAGATGGCCCCGTGCTGCAGGTACCTCGAAGGCGAAGCTGGAGCTATGGCGCTGCAGGTAAGTCTCCCTGGCCTCTGCCCAATCTCTCTCTCTCTAGTACTACTCTAGCTCCTAATAGCGCCCAGCGCTGAAGACTACTGCTAGCGCTACTACTACTCCTGCAGCGCTCCTCCAGAGTGCTGCTGCCGGATCCTGAAGACTACCTCCTGCCTCCTGAACTGCACATGAAGTGCTTGGGAAGTACCTAGGAACTACCTGCAGCCTGCAGTGCGGGCCAGTCCTATATAGTGCTGGCCCGTCCAGGAGGCTGCTCTTGCCAATGCCAAGACGTGCCAGCCCCTGGCGTTGAAGCTCAACCAAGGGTTGTCTTGAAAACAGGCCCAAAATGGCCTGTGCTAAAACCCTGATTTGGTGCCTGAGTTTCAGGGCAGGTCGATCTTATGAGGGCATGAAAATGGCCCTCAGTTTCAGGCTGAAAAGGCTCAGGGCCGGAAAGGCGCTGATTTAGGCTGAAACGACACAGGGCCTGTAGGCAATTGTTTTCAGGCTTTCAGGCTGAAACGACACAGGGCCTGTAGGCCCTTGTTTTCAGGCTTCCGGGCTGAAAACGACACGGGCCTGAAAATGGCTCGTGCAGCCTGTTGCAGGCGCAGCATGTAACACACACAAACACACACACACATACAGTCTGCCATTCTCTCTTTCAGCCAGTCGGACAGGCAGGCAAGTTGTCGGCTGACTTGTCCATCAGTCCTTGTCACAGCCAGTCAGTATGTCTTGTTATCTTTCTGGATGGCTATATGCCTTCCAACTTGCTGTCTGCTTCCCTCTCTGTATGCATGTCTATTTTTCAGCGTATCTGTTTGTCTGCCCGCCTGTGCATTGTAGATTGTCGCCAGAACAACCAGATGTGAAGATCCAAACCCTTTTTTTTTGTTTTTTTAATTTGGACCATTTCTCGATTTATGTGTGTCATCCTTGCGCAGGGGCCATGCTAATCTTCTCTGTATCGTTCCAATTTTAACGGATGTCCCGAAGGATGTGAAGATCCAAACCTCAAAACGACTTTACTTAAAAAGTTACCTGAGATTCCTGAAAAAGAAAGACTTTTATCGTTTTGAATCTTTTGATAGATTTTATGAAACGACCATTTCATTATTTTCTTTCAAAAGGTTGTGGAAGTGTCGGGGTTACGATTCAGGGAGGAAGTCCGGCAGGGGGCTTCACGCGCCGGGTTCAGCCCACCTGTCGGCACAGCGGACCCACCCACTCACTCAGGAATCACTCAAGATCAGAGAGGGGGGAGAAGAGAGACCTTGCAACACACACCCAGGAGTATCAGCCTGGACCGGAGCTACCAGGGCGCACCCCCTCGAACTCAGGGTCATTGTTGTGCGTGTGTGTGTCATAAATTGTCACCACAAGAACCCCTTTTCCACCCAGATGAGTATAGCCAAACTTGAAACAGCTTTACTGCAGAATCTTCTGTAGCGCAGAATCTTCTGTAGCGCAGAATCTTCTGTAGCAGACAATATGACACACTGACACCGTTGTATTGCCTTTTCCTTCTGCAGTTCTTTCTTTGCTCTCCTTACTTTGGCTTTTTTCTGGTTTCTCTTCCATTTCTTCTTGCAGCTCCCTTTATAGTGTGCCTCTCACGCACAAGGCTCGCCACATTGATGTGTTTGAGCGTGAGGTGCCCACATTCCCGTGTGCCATAACGGCCCACTTGGATGCTATGAAAATGAGGCAAAGTAAAGGGGAGGGGGGGGAGGTATATTTTCTGTTCTTTTTATGATTCTCATTCGTATGCCTTTAGTAGTTCTGCACAAGGGGAGGAGAAGAGGGGAAGAGGAAACAGAACAGAGGAAAGACGAATGCCACAGGCTTCTCAATAATCGGGGGCAGAGCAGACTACTAGGTAGGGAATCGCACAAGAGGTCAGCCATTGTTGGGACTGCAGAGACAAAAGGGTTTAGAGGAGCAAGTATTGCATATGGTAACTGGCCAGCCCTGCAGACCGGACAGGACCGGTTCGGGTGTGGGCTGTAGAAGCGCCGCATCCAGATTTCAGAGTTGCAGTTGCTGCATCAAATGGCGCGGCATAGACAGATGTCATAGGCTACACGGGTCCCACATGCTCGGAACACAGAGGCACGCCACCGGCAATTGTATCGGCATCCCCATTCCAGCTCAGGTGGGCCATCACAGTAGGGCATTGAGCAGGTTTCTTCGGTCTCCGCAGCCAATATTCCCTCTATGTGAGCTAGTGATGATGGGGCCTGATGCAAAGTAAGGGTCTTTAGTTGTGCATGATCTGGTCTGCAACTGCTTGCCCACGGCGGCAACCTTTCAGTACTGCGCAATGTAGGCAGGGTTCATGAGATAGTTTATCGAAAGGATCTTCATGCGTGGATCAAGATATTGAGTTCCGGCCTTCCATTACTTCAACTTCGTGTATGCTGTGCAATCAAGATCCAAGTCACACCTCAATGCTGCCAGGGTTCCATGGGCCATAACTCGGGCAAGCATCGAGTGGGTACAGCGATTACCATTTCAGGGACACTGAACCCGGTTTCCAGCAGGTGTAGCTCCCCACCAATAGAAGGGGGAATCCTTTTCCATCAAAAAGAAAAAAAGAAAAAGACAAGAAGCAAGAAATCACAAGCAAATTCCTGAAAGGAGTGTCGGGGTCCGAGAAAATAGGGCAAATCAACTCCGAAGAGTCCGAACACATAAAATTCATTTGGAGCAGAACGATGCCAGTACTCACGAGGGAACAACGAGACAACTCTTTCCAGAGCATCTCGGTCTTGACCCAGCAGATAGACAACGGAAAAAAGACACTACACCCCCCCCCAGCAAGCAGGTCATTGAGGAAAGAGCAGCAGCATCAGGCAACAGTACGTAAGTGTGGAAGGAAAGGACACACACAAGACTAGAGTCTGCCCAGGGTTTAGGGTTTTAGCAGACAGTCTGCCTTGATCAGACTCAGGGGGATAACTTGGGTCTGGCTTTGCATGTTTCTTCAAAGGGAAGCCAGAAAGGCAGGGAAGGGCAGTCGGACTAAACAAGGTGTGGGTGCACTGACAGTCAGTCCTTCCCAAGGGAAGTAAATTTTAGTAATCAATGTTGTCATGCGTCACGGTGTCCGGCGGCCAAAGTCAGTCGGCCACCCGAATTGGCTAGGTTTGTGTTTAGTCTTGGCTAAGTGGGCGCATTTTGGGAGTTTCTTTTATCTGTTGCGCGTTCGAAAAATAGGGTGACCAGTTGCATCCCCTGTTTTCCACCCACTTGCCTATTGACACTAAGCCTACTTTTGGGGTTGACAGAGGTATTAATTTACTCGCCCGTTGACATCTATCGTCTCGGCCTTTTCTAACCCTATTTTTGTTCCACAGGCTTTTGGTTTGCAGCGTGCGCACGAGCTTCCGCACGACCGATTTTGTCTACTGCCGTCTTCCCCCGAACACAACGCACCCTCATCTTGGCTGTACCGGACCGGAAATATAGCTTGCATACGTTCAATTTCAGGGTGCGTTATGTTCGGGGAAGACGGTAGCCAAGATAGGTCGAAGATTTGATTGTTACTTCTATGTTAGTAAGAAGTGCACTCTAAAGGTTGGTGTGAAGTTTGCTTGGGATGGCCTTATGGTTTTCTTATAAATAGAGGTGAAAAATGGGGGGTCGGTTAACCTTTTCTCCACAAGTGATAAATATAAAAATCGGGCATAAATTAAAATTTAAAAGACGATGAAAATGAACTTATTTATCATTATCTATATTGATGCTACGATTTTATCTTTGATTATGTTTCGCAGCCAAATCAACCAGATCAAGCCCCTTCGGTAGCCCTATTAATACCTCTAAATTCCATGTGCGCCCTACCCCATAAATTATGTGTGTATGACCCTGTTGATTGGCGCACGAGTTTGACTATTTTGAGGCCCGCGGTTCGAGGTTGTGAGCGACGGTTCAGGGTTGGACATGACAGCCAGCTGTTATTCCTTTCCATATGATCTTCGGCAGGCAAGTTTGTTCAGTTCCGCATGATTATTCGGCCCTCGGTTTCTATGGCAGCAGTGACTCAACGACATGAGATTAATTTTTGGGTGCATCAACTGTTCGTTTCAACGTCGGCTTATCCATTTGCCTTGACACAGTCATTTTCTGTCCCACCTGGAAATGATTGCGGCTCGATTTGAATGAGCATGGTGTATTGACGATTGTGGTAACCACCCTTTGTGGGGCTTCTGACTTCATTCGGTGCTCAGCAACTTTCGGTCTTTTTCAATATTGACTGGGGATGTATGGCATCTTATTGGGTTATGTTCAGAGCTGGCTTCTTATCACCAAGACCTTTTCTGGCGCTGCCATTGTTTGGACCTTGGTATGGTTGGGTCCACTTTACCAAGGCCGAGGCTTGGGTCCACCACTGTACCAAAGGTGCCTCGGTACCAAGCCGCTAATGTTGACTGAGGCTGAAGACAACTGGTTTAAAGCTGGCTAGAGTACAGAAGCGGGGGGGCATTCGGAGCCTGGGGCATTCAGGGTACCACGTACCAGGAGTTCGGGGCTCACGGGACAGCGGACAAGAGGTACGCAGCACAATTGTTTCCATTCGCGTCTCTTTGTGTTTGCGAGCTCCAGTGGTCAAACGGGCCCATGGTTGCTGCAGCATTCTCTATGGTGGGGCATTCCGAGCTTGGCATGGAGGGGACCGAGTACCAGACGTCCAGGGCCTACTCAGGAGCGGACCAAGAGTCCGCAGCATGTGCTCCCATCGTGCATGTTTGTGTGCACCCGTGGAGTGAAGTCGAAGTGAGCTTGAGAGCTGCTGAGTAAGACGCGGCAGTGTGCGCCCTTGTTTGACAGCCAACAGTAAGTGAGTGGGTGAGTGAATGAAAGGGAAACAGAGAGAGTTGCAATGCACCTCGCTCTATGAGCGTCGAGGTACATTCAAGATTGAGCCAGCGAACTGGCTCATCGAGCAGGGAAAAGAGTGCGGGAAGAGTGCAAAAGTGGGTGAGGGAGAGAGTAAGAGGGAGAGTTTGAGAGAGTGTGCATGTGTGAGAGTGTGGGAGTGTGGGAGAGAGTGAGAGAGTGAGGGAGACTCTGTGAGAGAGAGAGAGAGATAAAAGAGAAGAGTGACGAGCCTGAATTTTTATTATTACTTGGCTCGGAGCATAGCCAGTTACATTCAAGATCGAGCCTGCTGATTGGCACGTTGGGCGGGTGTGATGAACCGACCTTGCTCAAGTAAGTGAGGGAGCAAAACAAAAGGAAGAAAGAGAGAATGAGTGGGGGTTGAGCATGCGTGCGCTAGTGGAACAGCAGGCAAGAGGGTGGGCGAGCGAGCGGGTATGTGTGTGTCAGCCTTGATGATAGTGTGTTCTATTCGGGGGAATTGAAAGTAGGAAAGGGCATGCCTGAACAGGATGCAAATACACATACACACAGAGAAAAAAAAAAAAAAAAAAAAAAAAAAGAGAGATGCGCGCACGAGAGAGAGAGAGAGAGAGAGAGAGAGAGAGAGAGAGAGAGAGAGAGAGAGAGAGAGAGAGAGAGAGAGAGAGAGAGAGAGAGCTATTTGTTATAATTGATGCACCTGGAGCTGATCATTCTCAAGTGCATTCAAGCTTGGACAAGCTTGCTGGCTTGCAAGGCGGGATTCCGAGGGCGCGCCTCAGGGGACGTAAAGAAGAGAGAGAAGGGAGAGAGTGTGAGAGAAAGAGAGCGAGGCGAGGGCCGCTGCTTCAAATAAATGTTCTCTTTGTGAATGAATCTGACCAGGACAAAGTCCCAGTACCGATCATTAAGCGGGTGCTCACACAGCGTAGACTCTGCCTAGTGCTGTGAGCGTCAAAATTAGTGGGGCACATAACACACACACACATGCACGTACACAGAGAGAGAGAGAGAGAGAGAGAGAGAGAGAGAGAGAGAGAGAGAGAGAGA